>JBCHWC010000171.1:0-320285 GCA_039654765.1 Mylopharyngodon piceus
GAGTTGCATGGGTTCAGAGATAGCGTTGGACGTGGTGGATAAGCGGCTGGGACGCCGAGATCGAAGGAGATTATCAGTGTGGATGGCGAGTTCAATGAATTCATTTAGTGATCTTCCTTCCTCACGGCAAGCCAGTTCAGCTTGAAGTTCCAGAGATAAGCCCTTGCGGAATAATAGTTTCAAAGTGTCTTCAACCCAGTTTGTTTGAGCGGCCAGAGTGCGAAAGTTTAAAGCAAATTCGGCTGCTGTCGATTTACCTTGGCTCAGTGAGAGAAGTTGGTCACCCGCACTCTTGCCACCCTCAGGATGTTCAAACACCTCCTTGAAGCTCTGTAGAAAAGCAGCGAAAGTGGGGAAAACAGAGCCATCCTCTCTCCATACCGCCGTGGCCCAGTCCAACGCTTTGCCGGTGAGCAGAGAGCATACAAACGATATCCGACTGGATTTGTTAGGGTACAGTGAGGGCTGTTGATTCACAAACAGGGAGCATTGAAGAAGGAAGCCCTTACATTTGGCTGGGTTGCAGTCAAATTTCTCTGGCAGAGCGAGGCGTGGATTCACTGCAGGGGAAGCGGGAACCGCGTGGCTGGCAGGTGTAGCGGGCGGCGGCATGGCGTAATAAATATTTATTGTGCACTTTAGTTTGATTCATTGAATAAAATGTGAGTTTTCACAAGTGTGCCGAAATCATTGAGCTTGCGCTGCAATGACTGACAGCTGTTTTGATTACAAAGGGAAAGCGCGGTACCGCTCGCTCTCTGTGTAATTCATTCACAAGAAAAGTTATTGTTTTTCATAAGATTTTGTGAGTACTTTATACTTCACATTGACTAAATGTATTTTTAAACCTAGTTATTTTATGTTTAATAATTAGTCAAAAACGAAACTAGGTTAAAAAACGATTAGAGGAAATGGCTGATATATGCGCAAATAAATGCTACTTTGCCACCATCTGCTGGTTATAGTGGTAATTATTGTCTTTTTTATTTTTTTAAATAATCAGAATCAGAATCAGAATGTGCTTTATTCGCCAGGTGTGCACAAACACACAAGGAATTTGTTGTGGTTTTCTACAGAAGCTCTTGGTACACACATACATATGACATGAGAACAGAAACATTTAAATGTATTTAAATAAGCAAACTAAGAAAATAATAATAAGTAAAATAAAATAAATAATAATACTAATGTGGTATACATCTGGAACAGAAGTCAATACAGATTTGTGATGATGTTACCTGCCCGTTTCTTCACTCTGGCATTGTACAAGTCCTGAAGGTTGGGCAGGTGCATACCAATTATCCTTTCAGCTGTCCTAACAATCCGTTGCAGTCTTCTTATATCTGATTTGCTGGCTGACCCAAACCAAACAGTTATAGAAGTGCACAGAACTGACTCAATAACAGCTGAGTAAAACTGTCAGCAGCTCCTGTGGCAGGTTGAACTTCCTCAGCTGGCGAAGCAAGTACAGTCTCTGTTGAGCCTTTTTCACAGTGGAGTCAATGTGATTGTCCCACTTCAGGTCCTGGGAGATGGTGGTGCCCAGGAACCTGAATGACTCCACTGCCTCCACAGTGCTGTTCATGATGCTGAGTGGGGGGGAGTGCAGGGGGGTTTCTCCTAAAGTCCACTCTCATCTCCACTGTCTTGAGCGTGTTCAGCTCCAGGTTATTGTGACTGCACCAAACAGCCAGCTGTTCAACCTCCAGTCTGTAAGCAGACTCGTCTCCGTCCCGGATAAGGCCGATGACTGTGGTGTCGTCTGCGAACTTCAGGAGCTTGACAGAGGGGTCTTTAGAGGTGCAGTCGTTGGTGTAGAGGGAGAAGAGCAGTGGGGAGAGAACACAGCCCTGAGGAGCCCCAGTGCTGATGGTGCGGGTGCTGGATGTGAGTTTTCCCAGCCTCACTAGCTGCTGCCTGTCTGTCAGGAAGCTGGTGATCCACTGACAGATGGAGGTGGGTACAGAGAGCTGGGTCAGTTTATTCAGGAGGGTATCCGGGATTATGGTGTTGAAAGCCGAACTGACGTCCACAAACAGGATCCTTGCATAAGTTCCTGGTTTGTCCAGATGTTGTAGAATATAATGCAGTCCCATATTGACTGCATCATCCACAGACCTGTTTGCTCGATAAGCAAACTGCAGGGGGTCCAGCAGGGGTCCAGTGATGTCCTTCAGGTAGGCCAGCACCAGTCTCTCAAATGACTTCATGACCACAGACGTCAAAGCAACAGGTCTGTAGTCATTTAGTCCTGTGATTTTTGGTTTCTTGGGTACAGGGATGATGGTGGAGCGTTTGAAGCAGGAGGGGACTTCACACAGCTCCAGTGATCTGTTGAAGATCAGTGTGAAGATGGATGACAGCTGGACAGCACAGGCTTTCCTTGTCTCTTTCCTTCCTTTGGCTTTCCTTATCTTCTGTTTCCTGAAGACTCTGCATACATCCCTCTCACTGATCTGAAGTGCAGGTTGAGAAGCAGGAGGGGAGAGGGGTGAGGGTGTTGATAGTTGTGTGGTGAGCCAGTCAGAGCGGGTGTGGGGTGTGAGACCAGGTCTTTCAAACCTGCAGTAAAATGTATTGAGCTCGTTGGCCAAATGTTGGTTCTCTACAGTGCTGGGGGATGGGTTCTTGTAGCTGGTGATGGTTTTCAGGCCCTTCCACACTGATGCTGGGTCAGTAGCTGAAAGCTGGTGTTCTAGCTTTTTAGCATAGCTTCTCTTTGCTACACTGATCTCCTTATTCAGTGTGTATTTGGCCTGTTTGTACAAGACTTTGTCCCCGCTCCTGTAGGCATCCTCTTTGGCCTGGTGAAGCTGTCTGAGTTTTGCAGTAAACCAAGGTTTGTCGTTGTTATATGTTAAATAAGTCCTGGTGGGAATACACATGTCCTCACAGAAACTGATGTAGGATGTCACGGTGTCAGTGAGCTCATCCAGTTCTTACCACAGGTTTAGCAGATTTCAGTTTCTGCTTGTAGGCTGGTAGAAGATGAACCAAACAGTGATCAGAGAGTCCCAAAGCCGCTCTGGGGACAGAGTGGTATGCATCCTTTAAAGCAGTGTAGCAATGGTCCAGTATGTTACTGTCCCTGGTGGGGCATGTGATGTGCTGTCTGTATTTAGGCAGTTCACGGGTGAGATTAGCTTTATTGAAATCACAGAGAATGATAATGAAAGAGTTTGGGTAACACTGCTCTGTGTGTGTGATCTGATCGGCCAGCTGTTCTAGCGCCGCGCTCACGCACGCATCGGGAGGAATGTAAACACTCACCAGAATAAACGAAGAAAACTCCCGCGGTGAATAAAAAGGCTTACAGTTAATGAAGAGAGCCTCCAAATTAGGGCAGCACATCTCCTTTAACACTGTCACGTCTGTACACCAGCCTTCGTTGATATAAAAACATAATCCACCGCCTTTCGTTTTCCCCGACGACTCGGTGACGCGATCCGCTCTGAACAGCTGGAAGCCCGGCAGATGAAGCGCGCTGTTCGGGATGGCTCCTTTCAGCCAGGTTTCCGTGAAGCAAAGTGCAGCAGAGTTTGAAAAGTCCTTGTTCGTGCGGGTGAGGAGAAGCAGTTCGTCCTAGGGAGCGGAGATTCGCCAGATGAATACTCGGCAGCGGAGTCCTAAACCCACGCTGTCGGAATTTCACGAGCGCGCCGGCGCGTTTCCCTCGTTTGCGTTGTTTGGAGCGCTTGCATACAATCGCAGCTCCTCCAACTAGAATGTCCAGTAAAAAGTCTGAATGTTCAAAAGTGGCAAAAGGTTATTTGGTGTGTTGTTTCTGAAAAAGTTACTCAAAACAGGACAAACAAACAAAAATAACAAAAGTAGCCTACCATAAATAAATAAAGTGTTTTCTATCAAATGTTGAATTTAATGTGTGTGTGTGTGTCTAATTACAGACACAGCATTTCTTAAACGGTCCGAATAGCTTCGTCTTTATTGCAGTCAATAAAACTGGTTTATTGGCAAATTAGGTAAATGTGATAACTGCATTAAAATATGAATACAACATTAAAAAGTCAACCACTTATGGTTTTGTGTCGATGTACAGCGAGTACAGAATGAACAGCTAACAGTTCACCGGAAATGCCCGAGCTGGCTTAACGACAACTAGGAAGTAACCGTGCATATTGCCCATTGTAATTATGATGTAATAGAATCTTGAAAAAGGAGAAGCAGTAAATTGTGAAATGACTTATAGTGTGTGTTAACAAATACTGGATGTGGTTGAATGAAAAAAAAAAACAAGATTTTGTATGTGCTTTACATGCACATAGCCTACTCTGAGGAAGCATTTAAAAAAAAAAAAAAAAAAATGGGATGTTTTATCTCATAGAGGCATTGCTTGAAATGTGTGGAAGAGGCAGAGACCCAGGAACCCAGAAAAAAGGTGGCGGCCAAGGTTTTGCTATAGACCCAAATCCTAACCACTGGACACTGTAAAAAGTGTGAGAGTTGGGAGAGGCCATACCTTTATCTGTCCTCACATGGACAGGTATCCAAAGATAGAGCAAATAGGAGCATGCCAGCATAAAATAACTGATGCATCGCTATTGCGGCAAATTTTTTTACAGTACCTTACCATTGTAAAGCAGAGTACAGAAAATTGGTCCCAAAATGAAATGATAAGGGATATAGTGATAAGAAGATGTGTTGAAGGCAAAAAAGGGAACATTTTGGATCAAAATGAAAGGTTGATAAATGTTATCGATTGAACCAAAATATAGCAAGAAGGGGATGTTTTGGATATTGATATTGCTATTTACCTGTTTCAGTGTAGTTGCTTGCTTTTAAGTTAAGGATATGCTTGAATGATTATGAAATTAAGTAACTGCAATACTTCCTTTGTTTGTTATAAGATAAGATGATTAAGCAACCATGAAAGTTGTGAAAGTTAGGTTTTTGAGATTGATGTTTGTAACCAACCACACCTTTATTTATATAGCGCTTTTTACAATGTAGATTGTGTCAAAGCAGCTTTACATTGATAACTGGTACATTATTTGGCT
Source organism: Mylopharyngodon piceus (assembly GCA_039654765.1). NCBI lineage: Eukaryota > Metazoa > Chordata > Actinopteri > Cypriniformes > Xenocyprididae > Mylopharyngodon > Mylopharyngodon piceus. Next base: position 5,016 of record JBCHWC010000171.1, read on the forward strand.
GCACAGCAGCTCTTAAAGAATAGTGTCAATGCAGGCAGATCAAAGCACTGTTGAATATCAAATGTCAAGTCAAATGTCAAGTGTCCCCAACTAAGCAAGCCAAAGGCGACAGCGGCAAGGAACCCAAACTCCATCAGGTGACATCAGGTGGCAGACAAGTGGCAAATAGGTGTTTAAATGGAGAAAAAAACCTTGGGAGAAACCAGGCTTAGTCGGGGGCCAGTTCTCCTCTGGCCAACAGTGCTTTGTTACGATTCAGGTTGCCATCGTAAGTCCAATAGGATCGCAACATTCAAAGTATTTATTCCAGTTCCATCCAATTGAGGATCGTATTCATCACGCCGGTATTGTTAACCACAAAGGTTAACAACAAGGATGAAGAGTTTTATGTGCCTTTTAAGCAAAACGATGACCAGAGTTTGAGTGCTTTAACCGCATGTATGTCAGATATTAAAGCTTGGAAGTCCAAAAATTTCTTAAATTTAAATGAGAGTAAGACTGAGGCAGTTGTGTTCGGGCCTCTAGCTGTCTGTGGCAATACATACCAAGTGTTGGGCAACCTGGCCTCATATGACAAGCCCCCTGTCAAAAATCTTGGTGTTGTTTTTGATTCTGCCCTGAATTTTGATAAACAGGTAAATGCAGTAGTTAAATCTAGTTTCTTTCTTGCTAAGGTTAAGAACAGCTGCTAGACTTCTGACTGGCACCCGCAAATATGAACATATCACACCAGTCTTACTCTCTTTGCGTTGGCTTCCAGTCTGTTTTAGAATAGAGTTTAAAACTTTACTCTTTGTTTTTAAGGTTTTAAATGGACTAGCTCCTTCCTATCTTTCGGACCTTTTGAGTACAAACACTCCAGCTAGACAGTTAAAATCATCCAATCAGAATCTCTTACTGGTCCCTAGATCTAGGCTGAAGACAAAAGGTGACCAGGCTTTTGCCATAGCCGGCCCTAAGCTGTGGAACAGCCTACCGCTCTCTATTAGATTAATCTCGTCAGAATCACTTTTCAAAGCAAACTTTGAGAAGGCTTATAATCAATGAGTTCAAATAGGCTTTTGCCCAACCATTAATTGCTGTATTTGTGTCTTACTGTCATTTTATTTTGTTTTCTTTCTGTTTTTGCTTTTTATTGATATCGTTCAGCACAATGGTCAAAGCATAGAAGGATAGCTGATACCCCAACGAGGGGCGCTTAACAGCATCTCCAATATTGCTGGATAAAGCTAGGTTATAGAGCTTTTTAGCTTAAGCTGATTTAAGTTTTTGTTTTATTTTGCATTAACTGCTTTGTATTGTATCCAATAAAAGAGATATTTTATTGTTACGATTGCCTTCTGTGAGACTTTACTTATAACTACAAACTGAGCCTCAATAAAGAACAACCACAAGGTAGTCTTCTACGTCATTCCTGAAGAACTTCAACCTGCTGGCTGGTAAGCTATGGTTTAGGCTAGATTTGACTAACCTTACCCTACCTGAATAATCCTAGGGTTAAAATGTGTACTATAAAAGGTCACATCGACTAACACAGGCTAGCGAAATGCTAGCAAGTTGTGCTAGCGATAACGATTTAGATTAAAGCTAGCGTATGTCAGATTAATATGATAGGCAATATTAGACAATATCTGGTATATGGTGATGAGTAAGTTATATTTAACAATACTGTATAAACGGCAAGGAATTATAGTAAATAGAGATTCAAAACAAAAAGCTATACGGAGCTTACAGACGCAAACCACTCAGCAGCGAGGCAGACAGGAGCAATCGATCTCACCTCGATCTCAGCAACTGATCTCATCTTTAGTTTTTAACTGTGAAAGAATGCCTAGTAAAATGCAAGTGGATAAAAAAATTAACCCTCTACTGCACACATTTTGATGGCACATGATAAAAAATATTCCACATCATTTCTTGGTTCATTTGGAAACATTTTTTTGATAAAACTTTTACTTTTTTACATGTATATAATCAAACATCATACAGTATATGCATTCTTAAAAGTTTGCAGCCCATCATCAACCTAACCACAGGCTCTTCACCACAATGGTAACCCTTCAAAACTAACATAACAGAACACCTGTAAATCCCAACATAAGTCAACATTAAACACAAACTTATGTCTCCCTATGTTAATCTTGTGCAAAAACACACAAAATAACACTTGATTTCAACATTTATTTTTCTTATACAGTCTGACGCAAAACATGCTGGGAATTAGAAATCTACAGCCACCACCCGTGACAAAAATGAGGTTGCAATTAATTTTAACACTTAGAAATTGTGACATCTCATAACAAAAGAAAGATGAACAGGGACATTCAAAAAAATAAATGACAAATAGACTATTTCACAATTAAAAAAAAGAGCATTTGTAATCTATATCCAGATGAAAATGCTCCCCAAATATTCCCCAAAAATGTTCCCACACAATTGAGGGAAACATGTACCCAAACAAATTTTGATGGAGCAGAAGAGATATTAACAAAGAGAGATCTAATTGAATGGTTACTGCACTTATCATTAATGAAATCAAATTTATCTAAAAACAAATGTTTGGAGATCTTACTTCCTACAGTGTTACACCAAGCTCCCTGATTTCTGAACAGAGATAGTATTTTGACAGAGATAGAATTCATGACAATACAATATTCTTTAACTGAAATATGGCACTTAAATTTAAGACATTTCCCCCCGGTTTCACAGACAAAGCTTAAGTTAGTCCTAGACTAAAATGTATGTTTGAGCTGTTTTAACGGAAAGCAACTTGTACTGACATATCGTAATATATGTCAGTGCCATTGTTTTGTCTCAAGAAGCACACTAGTAATGTTTTGGTAACACTTTAGAATAATGGTCTGTCATTAATAAGTAACTATGCAGAAATTAATGCAGGACAAATTAGTAGCACTACATTACTTCAGCTACTACTATTAAATAATATAGAAACAAGCTTAACTAATCAGTAAGTAATATCAAATTTAGGACTAAGATAGTTCCTAATTAGGTAATCAATCATTTCTGAATGAGATTGGCATAATTAAGAACTAATAGGTAACTGACAAATTATAAATAATTACTAATTAATTACTAATCACAACATTACCGTGTCTGAGATGTGAGCAATTGCCCTTTTTTACTCTCAACATGGTCATAAATTGCATCACTAATTACTCAAGTATTACCTAGTCACTATGCAGGAACTACTAGTGATCTGGACCATTATTTTAAAGTGAAAAACATCTTTTTCACTTTAAAACAATGGTCCAGATCACTAGTAGTTCTTGAATATTGTCTTTTTTTACTCAGAACATGGTCATAAAATGCATCACAAATTACTCAAGTACCTAGTCACTCTTCAAGAACTACTAGTCATCTGGATCATTATTATTATAATAATATTATTATTAAAACATCTTTTTCACTTTAAAACAATGGTCCCAATCACTAGTAGTTCCTGCAGATTCACTAGGTAACACTTAGTAAGTAATTAGTGATGCATTTTATAACTATATTTAGAGTAAAAATGATGACTGATTACGTCTCAGACACACAATAATGTTCTTTATAATTTGTCAGTTAACAGTTATTAATGAGGCTAATCTCATTAAGTAATTATTGATTACCTAATAAGGAACTATCTCCTAAATTCGATATTACTTACTGATTAGTTAAGCTTGTTTCTATATTAGTAAATAGTAGTAGCTGAAGTGTTAATGTAGAACTACTCATTAGTCCTGCATAGTTACTTATTAATGATTGACCATTATTCTAAAGTGTTACCATGTTTTTTTCTAGTGAACATTTATAAAAGCTACTTAAATGCCCTAATTTAACTAAGGCCTAATCCTGGCTTAGGATAAGTTAAGAGTGAGGAGAATAGTTATGTTTAAAAATCAAACACCATGTTAAAAATACTTCCCTGTGAAAATTAGATAATTTAAGAGGTATTTTCTAAACATCAAAACTGCATCTAAGAAAACAATTTGATATCACCAAGTTGTTTAAATAAATAGGGAAAATATTCCACATAGAACAACCATTTTTAATAAAAAAAAAAAAAAAAAATTAACCAGTTTATTTTACAAATAAACAACATTCAAACCACCCTGATCATGTTGTCACAGGCGGTTGCAATCAAAGCTCATGACAAACGAATAGAAAATCAAAACAGTCTTTAAATCCATAAACTAAAAACTCAGGAAACCTCTGGAGAGACACATTAACATAACTTAACTTAGATGAGAACAGACAAAGAACTGAACAAAACAGGGAGTATAAATACACAGACTAAATGAGATAATTGAATGACAGTTGAAAGGAATTATGAATCAAACACACTGAAAAACTGACACACTCAAACTGTCACACAGAAAACAGAACTAAGGCCCTGTTCACACTAGTGCATTTTTGGTTTAAAATGCATAACTTTTGCTATGGTTACGCTTGTCGTTTACACTACTCCAGTGTTTTCGACCCTTGAAAATGGAGACTTTCGAAAATGCTGCAGACCGTTTGATGCGTTTTAGTTTGAAAACTCTGGGGTTGCACTTCAGTTTTCATTGTAAACAGAACAAAATGAAGACTTTTGAAAATGAAGGCATGGCTGCCCACATTACGCTACCAGAACACGTCGATAACAGACCAGGGCTGCATTTCCCAAAAGCATTGTTTCTGATGTCATGTCGTAAAGATTGTATTTACGAGTTGAGCGCACATGAACACCACCACAATGTCGAAATTACTATTAAATTCAGATAAGACTGAAGTATTACTTATTGGACCAAAAACCTGTACACAGAATCTCTCAGACTACAATTTGCATTTAGAAGGATGTACTGTTACTCCATCCTCGACAGTTAAAGACCTGGGTGTTATATTAGACAGCAACTTGTCATTTGAAAATCATATCTCATATTTTAGAAAAACAGCCTTCTTCCACCTCAGAAACATTGCTAAGCTACGGAAAATGTTGTCTATTTCTGATGCAGAAAAATTAGTTCATGCATTCATGACGTCTAGACTAGATTACTGTAATACATTACTAGCTGGTTGTCCTGCTTCCTCAATAAACAAGCTACAATTAGTACAAAATGCAGCTGCTAGAGTTCTTACCAGGTCAAGAAAATATGATCATGTAACACCAATTTTATAATCTCTACACTGGTTACCTATTAAGTTCCGTATCGATTATAAAGTATTGCTAATGACCTATAAGGCTCTAAATGGTTTAGCTCCTGTGTACTTAACCGATCTTCTATTGCCCTACAATCCTTCACGCTCTTTAAGATCACAAAACTCTGGACTTCTGGGATATCTAAGGGTATCTAAGTCCACTAAAGGAGGGAGAGCGTTTTCATATTTGGCTCCTAAACTCTGGAATAGCCTTCCTGATAATGTTCGGGGCTCAGACTCGCTCACCCAGTTTAAATCTAGATTAAAGACGCATCTCTTTAGCCAAGCATTCACATAATGCATCTCATATCAGATAAATTGCACATGACTATCTTTGCTTAATGTTATGAACAGCAGCTACGCTAATTATTCTCCATTTGCTTTTCTGTTTTATCTCGGGACGCCCGTCCCGAGGTGACTAGAGAGTACATCAGCTTCAGTTTAGATCCAGCCTCTTAAGAAGACTTCAGATGACACAACATCTGGATCAACATGCACATTCCCAAATTTCTATATATCCTAATTATTGTTAATATGTAATTCATTATTTCCAGGAGCTCATTGCCTCTACCTTCAGTTAAACTGCCAACAGTGATTGTGAATTAAATTGCCTAAATAATTACATTATTAGCTAACTGCATTCTCTAAATTGTAATATTGACATGCATTCTCTGTAAAGCTGCTTTGAAACGATATGTATCGTGAAAAGCGCTATACAAATAAATGTGAATTGAATTGCCAGTGGGAATACCAGTGGGAAGTTCGGTATTTTCTTTAAGCCCTGATCTTAATGAGTTGGGGGCGTGTCAGTGAGAAACATGGTGGAATACTACAATACTTAAAGGTATTTAGCAGTGACATTGTCAGGCTTTTCTATTTACAGAGAAGTAAGATAATTCCCTGCACAAAACATATAGCATTATAATATAACAATATAATATGTAGGCTAACTATAAAGTTTACAGTGGCTTCATAAATTAATTAAAAATATAAAAAAGCAAAACACACCTGATGCACATTTGTTGCTTTTCATTTTCTGGAAGTTGAGTTTAAGAACCTTGGTGTATTTTTGTGTAATTAATTAAGAGAAAGTACTCCGCCATCTTACTGCGACGAAAGTGACTTGAACGCCCCTTGACTTCCCACCTCATAAATACAAACTTCCCAGGAGGACTTAAACGCATCATGAAACGCAGTGGAAACGCCAGTATAGACGAGGATCGTTTTCATTTTAAAACGCTGTTTTAAAATGAAAATGCATTAGTGTAAACAGGGCCTAAAACACAATGAAATTATGCCAAAACAGAACATATATATTACATGTGGATGGCATAATATTTTTTTTTTTTTAAATAATGAGGTTTGTTTTTCCGAAAAAAATCAAATAATAACTTGTCAAACTCTTTGGTAAATGTCTACAAATAAAGCTTGGGAGATATATTCAGACCTTGATAAATCTTCAGATTTAGACCAAACCATAAATGGACAAATCTCTCTGCAACCAAGAGTTAAACTCTCTTTTTGTGCTGTTGAGAATGGGATGAAAGTTAAGAGAAGCACAATAAGATTAATCTTTACAAAGTTTTACTCCAAGGTATGTGACGACCTCATTAACAGGGATTCCTTCAATTTGCTCGACGTTAACACTCTTAAGTGGAAATATCTCACATTTGCTTATTTTAAGATTGAGACCAGATATCTTAGAGAGATTATTTATGGTACCAATTGTTTTGCTAACCTCTGCAGCATTTTTTTTTTTTTTTTTTTAAAAATAGTGTAGTTGTTACGAGTGGCTGTATAAGCGCGCGCACAAAGACGAACAGCTCAATCAAAACAGTCTTTAATCCAATAATCCACTGAATACATAGAAGAATTATGGGAGAAACATCCACATAAACAAGACGAGACCGGACAAAAAACTGAACAAAACAGGGAGTATACTGTAAATACACAGGCTAAATGAGTTAATGAAATAGAACGACAGGTGGACAGAATCATTAATCAAGGGAACACACTAGAAAATTAGGTCACACAGGCAAACAGAACTAAAACACAATGAAACTAAACCAAAACAGAGCACACGTCACAGTAGTGTCATCAGCCTACTGACAAATTTTTAATTCATTCCCCAAAATGTTAATACCTTCAAAGAAATTCATATTTGCATAACAAGAAAGAACCTGTGTGACAAGCAGAAAAAGAAACTGAAAGATTGGGCAGCCTTATGCCTATAGAAAGAAAAAATCTACAGGAAGTCCCATGAATCATTTTAACGGAGCTGCTACACTCTGTGTATACAGGGTTGTAATTGCCTTTCTAAAAAAAAAAAAATCCAAATTTAAAGTATTATAATGTTGCAAACATGAATTTGTGTTCCACTGTATCTAACGCCTTATTAAAATCAATAATAGAAGGTGACTGTAATCAGTAATATCATGAATAAGACAAATGTTGTTGCATATATGCCTCCCTTTCATGAAACCTGACTGAGACTGATCAATAAGGGAATCGAATAGTTTTAGCCTGCTGGCAAAAATAAGAGAAAACAATTTGGCATCAGTGTTTAATAAAGTTATGGGTCTCCACCCGTCTAAAGATAATGTATCCTTATTTGGCTTTGGTATTAAGGTAATTACCTCCAAGAGATGGAGGTAAAATTACATTCTTTTTTTTATAATAAAAAAATAAATCATAGACAGATTAAACAAAAAGGCATACAAAGTCATATGAAGTCTATGTATTATGTCCTGTTGTTGTTATACCCAGATAAGAAAGAAAACTGTCCAAGTGCTTTACAAACAGATCCTGACGTTTCTTCAAAAGATGCTATTTTTTTCAAGAGGTACATAGGATGATCCTTCTGTAGTAGAAGTAGTAGGAGGTTTAGGATCCTTCCACCTCAAGATTATCCATTTTTTGGCTGCTAAAAGAGCTAGGCCCGGTTTCACAGACAGGGCTTAGCCTAAACCAGGATTAGGCCTTAGTTCAATTAAGGCATTTAAGTAGCTTTTATAAACGTTTGCTAGAAAAAAACATTACTGGTGTGCATCTTGAGACAAAACAATGGCACTGACATATTTTAAGATATGCCAGTGCAAGTTGCTTTCAGTTAAAACAGCTCAAACATGCATTTTAGTCCAGGACTATCTTAAGCCTTGTCTGTGAAATGGGGGCTAATCTAACAAACCTCAGATTAATCTCCTTTCTTTCATCCAGTAATGAAGTGTACCCGAACAGGATAAGCCTGGACTCCCTGGGCAAAATGTGAAAAATGTTAACAAAATAAGAGAGATCATACAAAATGCATGTTATTGTTTTTATTTAGTACTGTCCTGAGTAAGATATTTTACATAAAAGATGTTTACATATAGTCCACAAGACAAAAAAAATGAATTTATTAAAATAACCCCGTTCAAAAGTTTGGGAACCCTTGATTCTTAATACTATGTGTGGTTACCTGGATGATCTACGACTGTTTGTTTGTTTTGTGGTGAATGTTCATGAGTCCCTTGTTCTGAGCAGTTAAACTAAGCTCTGTTCTTCAGAAAAATCCTCCAGGTCCTGCAAATTCTTCAGTTTTCAAGGATTTTTTGCATATTTGAACCCTTTTCAGCAGTGACTGTATGATTTTGAGATCCATCTTTTCACACTGAGGACAACTGAGGGACTCAAACACAACTATTAAAAAAGGTTCAAACATTCTCTGATGCTCCAGAAGGAAACACGACACATTAACAGCCGGGGGGTGAAAACTTTTGAACAGGATGAAGATGTCCACGTTTTTCTTTTTTTTGTTGAAATATAATTTTTTTTTCATTTAGTACTGCCCTTCGGAAGCAACAGAAGATATCTACATGTTTCCCGGAAGACAAATTAAGTACAATTTACCTTGATCTTCAAATTTAAAAATGTTTTACTGGTGTGTATTAGACTCTGTGTATCACATTAAATTGTATGAGTTTATGATGGCTATTGAGAGACAAAGTCTGAGCTTTCTCACATATGGTTTCCCATTCATCATCACTGAATGAGCACTCCACCAGGTCTTTTTCCCATTTAGATTTAACATTGCAAAAATTACCAGCCATCAGCTGGAACAACTTGCCATAGATAAATGAGATAAGATGGCCTCCAGAGGTAAAAGGGAGAGGTTTGACAAATGACCACTTTGCTGAGTCTGAATGTAGTGTCTAACTTGTAGGTATTCAAAGAAAAATTTAGAGGGGAAGTAAAATTTCTGTTGTAACTGCTCGAAAGACGTGTGTATCTCCCTCATAAAGTTTTTTAAAAGTCTGAATACACAGTCATACCACTGTTTGGTTATGCCATCTTTAAGAGCTGGAGGTAGAAAAAAATTATAATAAAATGCAGTGGGTCTGAACAGAGTCTGTTTCCAATTCATCTTTTTCCCGAGGTCTGTACAAATTGTATAAGTACCAACAATCAGAGGGTTAGAAGTCAATTTCATGAGAGCGAATAGCAATAGCTAAAGGCTCTATTGCTAGAGCAAATAAAAGGGGAGACAGTGGGCAACCCTGTCTTGTGCCCTGCTCCAAGGAAAATAGAGCCGAGATCTCACTATTGGTCTGAATGACTGCTGTTGGGTGGTTATAAAGCACCTTAACCATATTAATAAATTTAGGACCAAAGTTCATCTTTTAAGGACTGAAAGCAGGTATAGCCAGTCAACTCAAAGGCCACCCGAGAAGGAGAGAAAGCTACATTCAGAAGTCAAAAAGAGATCAAAAAGAGATCGATTCTCAATAAATCCTGTCTAATCCTTATGTATTAATTGTGAGATAACTTTTTCCTATCTTAAGGCAGTTATTTTGGCAAATACCTTGTAGTTTGAATTGAGTAATGAAATCGACCTATAGGAGTCACACAGACAGGGGTCTTTATCAGGCTTAAGTAGTTAAGAGTTATCATTGCTTGTTCGAGAGAATCTGGTAAACGTTGAGACTCTATAACCTGGATATACATATCCTTTAGTGGTTTAAATAATTTGGGTATAAATGCTTTAAAGAAATCTATAGAAAAACCATCCATAGGCGACTTGCCAACAACCGGCCTCTTGTTCCAATTTTTTTTTATTTTTACAGTGGTTCAACCTTAATATTATATAGCAACAAGAATACTTTTTGTCCGCCAAAAAAAATAAAAAAAAATAAGGACTTTTCAACAATATCTAGTAGTGGCCGATTTCAAAACACAAATCTTTTGTTTCGAATCAGTGGTTCGGAGCGCCAAAGTCACGTGATTTCAGTAAACGAGGCTTCGTTACTTCATAAGTGTTTCGCAATTTCAATAGTTCACGTGACTGTGGCAGCTTGATACGCAATCCAAACCACTGATTCAAAACAAAAGATTTGTAAAGCTTTGAAGCAGTGTTTTGAAATCTGCCATCACTAGATATTGTTGAAAAGTCTTTTTTTTTTTTCTTTTTTTTTTGGCACACAAAAGTATTCTCATCGCTTTATAATATTAAGGTTGAACCACTGTACTCACATGAACTGTTTTAAATATGTTTTTAGTACCTTTCTGGGCATCTGAAAGTGTTAATTATCTTGCTAGCAATATGGCCTCACTGAGCCATCGGATTTTATCAAAAATATCTTAATTTGTGTTCTGAAGATGAACAAAGGTCTTATGGGTGTGGAACGACATGAGGGTGAGTAATTAATGACAGAATTTTCATTTTTGGGTGAACTAACCCTTTAACTATAAGAACTAATGTGTAATGATCAGATAGAGTTCGTGGAAGTTATTCACATGAGTCAAATAAGTGTTCCTGTCTTTTATGCAAAAGAAAAAAAGTCTATTCTGGAAAAACTTTTATGTGGTCGGGAATAAAAAGAGAAATCTTGTTGGGTCTTATGTAAAGCCCTCCAAATATCTATCAGCTCTAATTCAGACATCATGTGTTTCACAGCTCTTGCTGATGGGGTCAAGGCAGAACATTAAACAGGTGATCTATCTGCTGGATCTAGGACCAAGTTAAAGTCACCTCCAATGATTGTACCTAGGGCAAAAATAGTTTGAAATGTAAAAACAAGGTCATTTTGATCAGGGGCATAAACGTTTGCTTTTGTGACATCCTCAAATGCAATATATCCTTTAAGAACAATATATCTTCCATAGTTATCGTTGACCATGTGTTCCAAAACAAAAGGCACTCTGCGGTTTATCAGAATAGCAACCCCTCTTGAATGGGAACTATTTGAGGCCAAAAATACTTGTCCAGACCACTGATGTGATAACTTACAATGATCTTCCTCAGTCATATGGGTCTCTTGTAAGAGAACAATATCTATGTTTCTTTAAAAACAACAGTATATTCTTTCTCTTTAGGTTGTTATTAATCCCATTAACATTCCAGGACAAATATTTATACTTGTCTCTATCAGTTATAAGTCAAAAGAAAAGAAAAAGGAAGCAAAAAACTGAAAAAAAGAGAGAGCAGAAAAAAAGTGGCACAACACTTCAAGCTAAAGCTTCCCACATTTAACAGCGGAGTAACTACGCCATCTACTGGGTAGAACAAGTTAGTAAGTACAAAGTAGGTACAAACATTGATGGCTAAACCAGAACAGTCTTGGATGTAGCTTATAGATAGAATGGTAATTCCATTATAATGGAATTAAATCCCATACAGAGGCAGCTTCTGACATATTTCCGAATGCAACAAAAACTATTAATGACTAAAACATATGTCCATTATTGAGAAAAATAATTCGATAAACACTATTTTTCCTAAACAATTTGCTTTAATATTTCTGAACAGGACAACAATTTGTCAGTTCATAAACACAATACAACGTAAAAACAAGCTTATAAATAACACCAAAATAATATATTAAAATAATAGCTTTAATAAATGTTATGGCTTCCATGCAGTCAAAGACACCTTGAAGAATCAGACGCAAAACCTGCTGCTGAAACAGGACACCGTGCTTCATATCCTCTTTAACCACCAGATGGTAGAAAAGATTATTAGGGCCCGAGCACCGATAATGTGTGAGGACCCTATCGTAATTGCTCAGTCAATTATTCTTCTTCTCTGAAATGAATCACATTTTTGAGGGCCTAAACATGCTCAAAAACTCATGAAACTTTGCACACGCGTCAGAAGTGGTGAAAATTTACATCTGATATGGGTTTCAGAATTAGGTGTTGCAAAATGGCTTGATAGGGCTACGTACAAAATTTCAGTTAAGCGCCCTTTGCGCTATGTTTCATGTACAAGTATAAAATTCGGTAGACACATGTAACAGCCCAATACCCAATACAAAAAAGTCCCTCTTGAAGACATTTACACGCCAAAATGGCGTGGTAGCAGGAAGTGGGGCAAATACAAATGACTGACGTAGTCCTCCTATATTTATATACTTAAATGCATATTGCCCACCGTGCTCTGTTTTCCTAAAGCCACCAGGTGGCGGTGGCACGAGTGTGAGGGCCCTTTCATCACTGCTTGCCAGGCCAGGTCCATGTGATGGGAGAACAACTGAAGACTGAGGCAGATCGGGAAGCCAGGGCTGAGCAGACTGAGCAGGTGGCCGGGTCAGTGCAGGCTTTATAGACGGCCAGGGCGGAGCAGGCTTGGTAAACGGCCAGGGCAGTGAAGGCTGGACAGGCGGCCAGGGCAGAGCAGGCTTGACAGGCGGCCAGGGTGGAGCAGGTTTGATAGGCGGCCAGGGCGGAGCAGGTTTGATAGGCGGCCAGGGCGGAGTGACAAGGGCAAGTGACCAGGGCAGCGCAGGTTGGGCAAGTGGCCAGGGCAGCGCAGTTGGAGACCACCATGGCGGAGCAGATGACCACCACAGCTGGGCAAACCGGGCTGAACATCCCCACGGCAGCATGGATGACCACCACAGCAGATCAGATGGGACTATATACCCCCACAGTTCAGGAACAACCTCGGTGGTCATATTAGGGTATACTGAAAACTTGGACAACCTTTGTGGTGGCATCAGGGCAGACAGGAAAATATGGGGCAGGAGGAGGCTCTGGAGTGGACTCACGGGCTGAAGCGGGCTCTGGAGTGGACTCTGGAGAAGACTCAGGCAGAGGCTCAGGAACGGACTCAGGCTCAGGAGTATGCTCTGAATTATGTGCAGCAATTTTATTCAAAGCAGTTTCAACAAATGTTGACCAAACACACCATAGCGCCACTGCCATCGTTGAAAGCACAGAGGAAGGCCGGATGAATTCAGGAACCAGAAAAACATCAGCAGAAATACTAGATGATGGCGGCTTAGAAAAGCTGGCTTTTCTGACTGTTCTCCGAGATGGATCCGCCAAACTTGATATCAGTCCCCAACATGGATAGGATGCCTTGGCGTCCTCAATTGCAGCGTCGACGACACCCGGGAACACAGGGATGGTGTCCGTGATGGCTGAAGTCTGTATGGTCTCATCCTTAATAACTGGAGGCTTTGAATTGGCGATCCTGACTGCTGGCGGCTCAGGCATGGCAGCCATGATGGCTAGAGACTCTGGCGTGGCATGATGGGACAAGACTCTGGGATGGCGGTCATGACAGCTGGGGTCCGCTGTGGACCAAGCTCCGTGGCCATCAGTCCTTGGGTAGTATGGCCCCTCCTCAAAAAGTGTTTAGGCAATGAGTCCTCCTCCACTTTGCCCACAGTGAAGGAAGATCCACACAGCAGCAGGGCTAAGTCCAAATACTGTGCCAAGGTCCAGCTGGGACCTCCCCCTGGCATCAGTTGGCTGATGTAATCTACAGCCTGCTCCAGAAACACTCTATTAGCATGACCTCATCCAAGGGAGCAAGTTGGCAGTAAATTAAAAACTTCTCCACATAGTCTTCAATGGGACGGCCATTTTGCGAAATAGAGCAGAGAATGCTCACCGGGTCCCGATAACCTCCCCCTAGATTAGGGTGACGACCCGTCCCGCTTTGCGTTGTACCGCACAGCATTTTCACTCCTTGTCCTGCACGTCGCATATTGAGAAAATGTCCTGCATTTTCATCAGTCTGTTGGTTTTTAATTATCATATTAGGAAAACGTGCATGCGTTCTTTTGCCTTTTTAAGAAAGCATTTTATTTATTCTTTTTGCTGCGTAGTTTTTCACCTATATTTAACAGCGCTTCGACAAAAGTAACATCCCGCCTTACACAAAAATATCCTATCCAATGGTTGAAAAAAAGGGAGTAAACATGGTCACTAGTAGGTTGTGACGGCTGTCAATCAAAATGTGGAGCGGAGTTGGACTTGGTCAGAACTGTTTCAAAAATAGGGTGACCAGACGTCCCTGTTTTCCGGGGACAGTCCCGGTTTTTGGTGTTCTGTCCCCGACTGGAGCTGTCCCCGGAAATGTCCCCGTTTTATAGCTCGTTCAAAACAACCCTCATATACATTGCAAAAAGACCGACGAGCATACAGCAGCCTGCTGGAGAAATTGTGTAGTGATCGTGTTCTCCAACAGAGGGGGCTGTGCAGCTACACTTGGTCGCGCGCGCGCCGCTACTTCATGAGGAACGTAATCTGGATCTGGACCAGAGCAGAGCGCCATGATCGTCAAATATCAAAATAAACATCGTTAACGGTTTCAAGGTAGTAACATACTAACTATTCATGTTCAATTAAAGTAATACTGTTTATATGTGTTTTATAACAGAGCCTCAACAGGGTGCGAGATTGTTTTGCACAATTTTAAACGTCCACAAAAGTTCCGCAGTCACAACGCAGCAATTTCCACACACACGTCTTAACTACGTGGTGAAGGTACACTCAGATATGAATAAATAAAAAATAAAATAAAATATTGCACGTACTTTTTGCTTAAATAGAGTCTATAATGCAAAATAATAGTTAAAAATAGTTAAAAGTTAAAACAGTTGTAATTTCTGCAGTAGTTAAAAACAGCTTGTGAAAATTAAAATATTAAATTCAATAATGTTAAAAAATATTTGTTAAATGCCGTTTTATATTTATCTTCTTATATTTATGTTGTTTTATTTTTGTAATGTAATGTGCTTTTGTAAAGTCATACTAATGTTATAATAGGCATATTGTTTTGAACTGCTTTTACAGTGGTTACTATTAATCGTGTAAAAGTTTTTGTTTTTTTTTGGTGAATTGTATTAAAACCAGAGCAAAAATCCTAATAATAAAACTAAATCATAATTATTAATGTAATAATACCCTATAAGGAACTCACAACAATTAAAAACAAAAACATTCAAAAATGTATTGTCCCTGTTTTTTAATAAATAGATAATAACAAATGAGATTTTGGTGATATTTTGACCACTCAAATAGGAAATGTCCCCAGTTTCCATTTCAGAAATCTGGTCACCTTATTCAAAAATAGTTACCTGCATGATGCCTGCTGCCTTTAGGGTCAGTGATGTTAAATTTAAATGACATGTAAAATAAAGACATGTTATGTTACATTGTGATGTAATGGTGTTTTCTGGAAGGGACTAAAGAACAAAGTATTTTTATCAGCTGAAAGGCAGAATAGAAATGTTTTTATTAAGTTAGATAGACATTATATAACAGCTTCAGGTTGTGTTTTAGTGTTGGTAACATGTCCCACACAAACTTAGTAATTGTCCCATATTTGGATGGTGGTCACCCTACCCTAGATCCATTGAAGCGGTCAGTTGTTCTGTATCGTCCGGAGAGAACAGGCTGAGGCATGGATCTAAGTGCAGGGGTTTTAATCAAAAAACAAGTATACTGTACAAACAATAAGCAACAAGAAATAAGCAATAAGAAAACTAAGAACAAATGAAAACAGAGAACAAGGACCATCACATTCCAACAACTGACAGAGAACAGGAGAAACACAAGGGCTATATATACAGGGACAAACAAGCTAAACAAGGTAACGAGGAAAAAGAGACACCTGGGGAGCAATCAGAGAACTATTCAACATGAAAAAACTACAGTGACCAACAAACATGGCACTAGGACAGGAAGTAAAACAAGAGTCCACACTCAAGACAGGGGCACACAGGTTGGGATCATGACACCATGTTCATTAGAATTATTATGGTATAATTATTGTGATGCAGCAGTAATAAACTAGCTAGTATAACTTAGTGAATGTGTTTTTTAACTTTGCTAATTACAAAAATGATCAAAACACTCTATTTTAATGACAAAACTTCAAATAAGAGAACAAGTGACAAATGTCGGAATCGGCCAGTAATTGTTTGTTAAAATCTGTATCGTATCGGCCAATAAAAAAAAAAAAAACTATCCCTATTAACTAATAAAATTAACCACAAACAAACCACATTTATCCATGCTTGGAAAAGCCTCAAAATACAAATTTCTATTCAATAACATTACAAGATTGTGACACTTGAGTAAAGCATTGAATAAAAAGTTTATCACTTAATCCAATGTTTTTCCTACCACAGGCAGTGCGCCCACCACTCTTACGGAGCAACCTGCCACTAATTCTGGCCATTTTGTACCATAACACAGAGAACCTAAAATTCATTTAATAAGATTTTCACATAATGAAATGTATCACTGATTAATTAGTAAATGGGTATTTTAGCATAAAGCAAAACTAAAAAGCAAGGTTAAATTTGTATTATTATTCAAATGTTACCTAACAACAAAAGATGTTGAGTGTTTAAAGGGTTAGTTCACTCAAAAATGAAAATAATGTCATTTATTACTCACCCTCATGCCGTTCCACACCCGTAAGACCTTTGTTAATCTGCAGAACGCAAATTAAGATATTTTTGTTGAAATCCGATGGCTCAGTGAGGCCTGCATAGCCCGCAATGACATTTCCTCTCTCAAGATCCATTAATGTACTAAAAACATATTTAAATCAGTTCATGTGTGTACAGTGGTTCAATATTAATATTATAAAGCGACGAGAATATTTTTGGTGCGCCAAAAAAACAAAATGACGACTAGTGATGGCCGATTTCAAAACACTGCCTCATGAAGCTTCGGAGCGTTATGAATCAGCGTGTCGAATCAGCGGTTCGGAGCGCCAAAGTCACGTGATTTCAGCAGTTTGGCAGTTTGACACGCGATCCGAATCATGATTCAACACGCTGATTCATAACGCTTCGAAGCTTCCTGAAGCAGTGTTTTGAAATCAGCCATCACTATATAAGTCGTTATTTTGTTTTTTTGGCGCACCAAAAATGTTCTCGTCGCTTTATAATATTAATATTGAAACACTGTACTCACATGAACTGATTTAAATATGTTTTTAGTACATTAATGGATCTTGAGAGAGGAAATGTCATTGCTGGCTATGCAGGCCTCACTGAGCCATCGGATTTCAACAAAAATATCTTAATTTGTGTTCCGAAGATGAAAGAAGGCCTTACGCACGTGGAACGACATGAGGGTGAGTAATAAATGACATTATTTTCATTTTTGGGTGAACTAATCCTTTAATGCTATGAAGCATCCTTATAATTTCAGATGTTTTGTAGTCAGAGATGATGTCAAGACTCGGCCAAGTGTGGTTTAACAGGAACTCGATGAAGACAAAATAGTAATAACAGGCTTTATTAGCAGAACAGAACGTAACCAAACGTGTTATGGAATATGGTCATGGAATATTTTCAGTGTAACTGCATTGGCAACCCATTGGTTTCATTTAAACATTATACATTTGTTTCCATTTGTGAACAGTTGGAAAAAAACAAAAAAAAAAAAAAACATGAACATTGAGAGGTTCAAAGTAAGTTAGATATGCACTAAAAGAAGCCTCCCAATAAATTGCTAATCCAACAGGTTTTTTTTAAAAAATTTTTAAATCATTTACAAACACCATACACATTTTTGATTATAGACCAATATAAAAGATATATTGTAAAGAAATACATTTGAGCAAATTATTGTGTAGCATTCAGATTATTAATTAATGTGGTATATCTCTGACTGAAGGAAAAGAAGCAAGTAATTTTAGTTTGTCAGTGATAAAAAAGAAGTACAGCTGCTTCAGTTATCTCTTTGGAAGCACTCCATCCTGTATTAGTACCATAGCCATCCCAGTCTAAACCCGTAAAGTCCCCGCACTGTTTAGGGACCGCCTCAGGAAAGTGTCCACCTCCACCAATACAGAACTGCAAAAATATGAGTACATTAATAACAACAAAACATACCTATTTCCTCATATAACATTGCAGTTGATTTACTTCTGTTGTAATTGTATTACTGTAAATGAATTTCCTCTTCATTTATACACTAAAGCATGAATTATTGCCTGTGGTGATCAGCAGCACTTCCCAAATGCTGTTCATGAACATTGTTGTAAATAATCCACAATATTTGTTTAGCTCACATGTTCAGTGTCACAACCGGTTGGTTTAACGCCTGAACAAATTGCCATGGCTGCCTTTTCATTATTGAAGACTCTGAATGTGATGAATCCAGGCTCAAATATTCCTGAAAAAATGCACACAGCATGGCATTCATTCATTAAAGTGATTGGATCTCAACATGATGATGCTTTGTAAATAAGAGGCCTACATCACAATCACTGAATAATACACAGATTTTATGACAGTCCGTCAATGTAGCTACTTTCTTTAAAAATATTTGAAAAATATTGGCCCAAGAGGAATTGCTGTACCTCTTGAATTAGGTCCATACAGTTTTTTGGTAGAATCCATATTTCCAGTATCATACACTATTGGAATAGCAGGTCCATTATCAGTGTTGCAAGCCCCAATTCCAAACCTCACAGGGAATTTCTGGGAAAATTAAGATAAAAATTCAGTTTTTTACAAAACTGTAGGCTTTTGCCTTTAGCCTATATTTTATTTTTTTTAAAGTTTTTAAAGTTTGTCTGACCTTGAATAAATTGAGAAGGTTTCCTCCATGTAGAGTTAAGAAGCGATTTTCTGTGTGGTATCTCAGGATGGAGGCAGTGCTCCAGTTTTCCAACGCCATATTATTAGGAACATGCCACAGAGACACATCCTGTGCCACAATTTCAAAGTATCCAGGATTCTATGACAGAAAGGAAACAGACTGTCAGTAGATATTGTAGATAAACATGTTTTAATTGTTGAATGTAATAAAAAAAAATACCTTATAATCATCACTTGTTGCAGCCTCTGCAGTTCCAAATGTGACTCTGTTTGCCCATGTTCCTTCACCATCAGGCCGGTTTGCGTCGCTGCCCTGCTCACTAGACCAGCGATCACCAACAGTACACTTTCCATACATGTTGTTTTCATGAACGCTGGCCACCAGCGTCCAGCCGCCGCCCACAGTTGTCATATCACAAAACGTCTGGTAAAGGACCCCTCTTGGTGAGATCAGATAGTACAGGCCATCTGCATTAACAGAAGCATTGCTGAGTCACCTAAATTAAGTTGTTGCTTGAGATAAAAAAAAAAATATATATATATATATATATATACCCTCATAAACATGATATTTGTCAAGAATTTCTTTGCAGCTTCGAGCAACATATTTAATTCTGTCCAGAAGTTTTCCAAGCTCATGGTTGCTGTTGGTATCACTGATTTTAATACATGGTGCTTCTGTTTCTACATACATAGCTCCCACTGTAGAAAGATCATAAAAAGAGTAAAGTTTTGCTGTAATGTGAGTCAGAAAATGTGAGTCACATAGTGAAATATATTGTGATTAAAAAATATGATGACGTTCTTAGGAGAAATTAGTTTCAGTCGAATCATTACACTTACTTGATTTAGTGTCACAGAACCATAAACTCAGTGAGAGACTGAGGAGGTTCCCTGAAAACATTTTTGTAAGAATAAATTTCTGTCCAGTGTTTCTTGGGAATATCCTGGGCGAGCCGCCAGATCTGTTAGATTAATTTTTAGGTAGACTATCTGAAGCCTTGAAGCTAATGTGTGGCAGCAGCAGTGTGAGATCTCGGGAGAATGATCAAGCAGACACAAAGCCAATGTGGTACCATAACATTCTCAAATTTAAGGAAGATGGGTCATATTTATACAAACAAGATTAAATAACATCCAGAATGTCCTGGGCATCCAATCATAGTACTCAGAGTTCAAACCGTACCATATATGGCATATCCAGAAAGGTAACACTTTACAATAAGGTTCATTAGTTAACATTATTTAACTACATGAGTTAACATGAACTAATAATTAACTGCACTTATACAGCATTTATTAATCTTTGTTAATGTTAATTTCAATGTTTACTAATACATTATTAAAATCAGTTAACGCACTGTGAACCAACATGAACAAACAATGAACAACTAATGTTAACGAAGATTAGTAAATACAGTAACAAATGTCAAGTCAAGTCAAGTCACCTTTATTTATATAGCGCTTTTTACAATGCAGATTGTGTCAAAGCAGCTTTACAGTGATAACTGGTATATAATTTTGGCTGCACAGCAGCTCTTAAAGAAAATGGTGTCAATGCAGGCAGATGCAAAGCACTGTTGAATATCAAATGTCAAATGTCAAGTGTCCCCAACTAAGCAAGCCAAAGGCGACGGCGGCAAGGAACCCAAACTCCAACAGGTGACATCAGGTGGCAAATAGGTGTTAAAATGGAGAAAAAAACCTTGGGAGAAACCAGGCTTAGTCGGGGGGCCAGTTCTCCTCTGGCAAACAGTGCTTTGTTACGATTCAGGTAGCTATCATAAGCCCGATAGGATCGCAACATTCAAAGTATTTATTCCAGTTCAATCCAGTTGAGGATCGTATTCATCACGCCGGTATGGACGGTTTGTTGGGGAACTGTGCCACTGGCTGTCGTGTCGATGAGACCTTCACAATGGATGATCTAGTTTACTCAATCTCTTCTGATACTTCAGGGGTGCGTTGTCGTCGTGTCAAGGCGTAGGTCCTCAATCTCACCTGGATACGGCCCGGATCCGGTTGACTATGGTAAACCTCGGGATAAACAGAAAGACTAATATTAGCGTAGATGCCATTCTTCTTCTGATGTAATGAGTACATCTGGTGTTATAGGAAGTGTTCCCGGTTCCGGCTGACCTAATTTATGCAGCCTAATAATCCTTTAACGGATTTGAAAAAATAAATTGATAATGTGTTATGTGTATGCCAGGTTAAAGAGATGCGTTTTTAGTCTAGATTTAAACTGACAGAGTGTGTCTGCTTCCCAAACAATGCTAGGAAGATTGTTCCAGAGTTTAGGTGCCAAATAGGAGAAGGATCTACCGCCTGCGGTTGATTTTGATATTCTAGGTATTATCAGCTGGCCTGAATTCTGAGATCACAATAGACGTGAAGGACTATAATGTATTAAGAGCTCGCTCAGGTACTGGGGGGCTAAACCATTTAGTGCTTTGTAAGTAATTAGCAAGATTTTAAAATCTATACGATGTTTAATAGGGAGCCAATGCAGTGTTGACAGAACCGGGCTAATATGGTCATACTTCCTAGTTCTAGTAAGAACTCTAGCTGCTGCATTTTGTACGAGCTGTAGTTTATTTATCAAGCGAGCGGAACAACCACCCAGTAGAGCGTTACAGTAATCTAGCCTTGAGGTCATGAACGCATGAACTAACTGTTCTGCATTTGTCACTGAGAGCATATGTCGTAGTTTAGATATATTTTTAAGATGGAAGAATGCAGTTTTACAGATGCTAGAAACATGGCCTTCAAATGAAAGATTGGTATCAAAGAGCACACCCAGGTTCCTAACTGATGACGAAGCCTTAACAGAGCAGCCATCAAGTGTTAGACAGTATTCCAGGTTATTACGTGAATAAGTTTTTGGTCCAAAAATTAGAATCTCTGTTTTTTCTGAATTTAGTAGTAGGAAATTACTGGTCATCCAATGTTTTATATCAGCTATACATTCCGTTAATTTTGTGAATTGGTAAGTTTCGTCAGGGCGCGAAGAAATATAGAGCTGAGTATCATCAGCGTAACAGTGAAAACTAACGGCATGCTTCCTAATGATATCTCCCAAGGGTAGCATGTACAGAGTGAACAGCAGCGGCCCTAGAACTGAGCCTTGCGGTACTGCATATTGAACTTGTGATCGATATGACATCTCTTCGCTTACTACTACAAACTGATAACGGTCAGATAAGTATGATTTGAACCATGACAGTGCAATTCCACTAATGCCAACATAATTTTCGAGTCTATTTAAAAGAATATTGTGATCAATAGTGTCAAATGCAGCACTAAGATCCAGTAACACTAATAGAGAGATACAACCACGATCTGATGATAAGAGCAAATCATTAGTAACTCTAATGAGAGCAGTCTCAGTACTATGGTACGGTCTAAATCCTGACTGGAAATCCTCACAGATACTATTTCATTCTAAAAAGGAACATAGTTGTGATGATACTGCCTTTTCTAGTATTTTTGACAGAAAAGTGAGATTTGAGATCGGCCTGTAATTGACTTATTCTCTAGGATCAAGTTGAGGTTTTTTAATAAGAGTTTTAATAATAGCCAGCTTAAAAGTTTCCGGTACATATCCTAGTGATAAAGATGAATTAATGATATTAAGAAGAGGATCTGGGAATCCTCTGGAAGCATCTCTTTCAATAGCTTAGTCGGTATAGGGTCTAGCATACATGTTGTTGATTTTGATGATTTAACAAGTTTAGACAATTCTTCCTCTCCTAAAGCAGTAAATGAATTGAATTTTTCCTCAGGGACACTACAATGCACTGTCTGACGCGATACTGTAGTAGACGGTTGCATGGTTACAATTTTCTCTCTAATATTGTCAATCTTGCAAGTAAAGAAGTTCATAAAGTCATTACTGCTGTGCTCTTTGGAAACATCAGAAGTTGAAGCTTTATTTCTTGTTAATTTAGCCACTGTGTCAAATAAATACCTAGGGTTGTGCTTATTTTCTTCTATAAGTTTTGAAAAATAGGCAGATCTAGCAGTTTTTAAGGCCTTTCTGTACTCAATCATTCTCTCTCTCCATGAAATGCGAAAAACTTCTAGTTTTGTTTTCTTCCAGCTGCACTCCATTTTTCTGGCTGCTACCTTTAGGGCCTGAGTGTGCCCATTGTACCACGGCATTGGATTAATTTCCTTAATCTTTTTTAAATGCAAAGGAGCAACTGAGTCTAATGTGCTGGAAAAGACAGAGGCAATAGTTTCTGTTGCAACATCGAGGACTTCTAAGCTGTCAGGTATGCTAAGGCGATGAAACTGATCAGGAAGATTATTTATAAAGCGATCTTTAGTGGTAGAAGTGATGGTTCTACCATATTTATGGCAGGGAGGCAGTTTAGCAGCCTTGACTAAATGTAGTATACACGAGACTAGATAATTATCTGAGATGTCGTCGCTCTGCTGCAGAATTTCAACGGCATCAATATCGATTCCATGTGACAATATTAGATCTAAAGTATGATTACGACAATGAGTGGGTCCTGACACGTGTTGTCTAACTCCAATAGAATTTAGAATGTCTGTAAATGCCAATCCCAATTAGTCTTTATCATTATCTACATGGATATTAAAATCACCAACAACAAGGACTTTATCTGCAGCTAGTACTAACTCCGATAGAAAATCAGCAAATTCTTTGATAAAGTCTGTATGGTGTCCTGGTAGCCTGTATACAGTAGCCAGCACAAGTGTCAACTTACATAATGTTACACAAAGTACCATCTGTTACAACCACGCCTTCCCGGACTCCAGTTCCCACGATCCTCTTTGTCTGCACACCTGAACTCACTTCCCTCATCAGCCTTCCCGCCATTTCCCTGGATTCCCTGCACCTGTTGTCTTCGTCAGCACTCCCTTTAAGTTGGACTCACTCCCTGCACACCTTTGTCAGTTCTATTGTTTGATTAGATGTGTTGTGTTTATGTTACTCTCCTTCATGTGAATAAAAGCCCTATTTTTGTGGATTTCCGAATACGCCTCATCTCTACAGCAACACCTCGTAACAGAAGAACTGACCCGAAACCGCTGGATTTCCACAAAAAAAGGATGGGTTTATTCTTGTTTCCCGAGTCTCCCGTGTCTCCCCAGCAAGCTTCAGCGGAGGATCGCCTGTGTGGGTTCCAGCAGGACGGTCGCCCACTGGAGAGGTATGTGGAGGAATTTACCGAGCTTGCTTATTTGGTGAACTGACCAGATGCCCCGTTAAACGCTTGTTTTCTGGCGGGGCTGGACGAGGACACGATTCGTTTTAGTGAACCTGCGTGTTTTTTTTCCCTAGTCGAGACAATCTGATTCTCTTTCTGAATTGTTCTGATTTTGTAATTGAAGAGGTTCAAGAAAAGTCGTGTATTCCTCGTCCAGTCCCCACAGAAATACAGGCGGCCTGGCCAGTTCGCCAACCGCCGGTTTCCTCCGTCTACCCCTCCAGTGGGTGTTCTCCTGGTGTCCTGCCGTACCCAAACCCCAAGTCGGCAAAGAAAAAACCGCTAGGCCCAGACGGCCGCCAAGCAACCTCAGTCTCCAACGTTTTCTGCCTCCGAGCAGTCCCAGTCCCCAAAAAACTCTGCCGCCCAGCCTGAGCCTTCACCCAAGGGAGAGGACTGGCTAATAGACTTTTGGATAGAGCCAGTAGCTCCAGCTTCCCACGAACACGCTCCAGCGTCCCACGAACCTGCTCCAGCGTCCCACGAACCTGCTCCAGCTTCCCACGAACCTGCTCCAGCTGCCAACGAGTCCGCCCCGGCTGCCAACAAGTCCGCTCCCGCTGCCAACGAGTCCGCTCCAAGTGTTCCCGAGTCAGCTCCAGCAGCCCACGAGCCCGCTCCAGCCCTCGCCGAGCCCGCCCCGGCTGCCAACGAGTCCGCCCCGGCGGCCAACGAGTCCACCCCGGCTGCCAACGAGTCCGCCCCGGTTGCCAACGAGTCCGCCCCGGTTGCCAACGAGTCCGCTCCCGCTGCCAACGAGTCCGCTCCCGCTGCCAACGAGTCCGCTCCAAGTGTTCCCGAGTCAGCTCCAGCAGCCCACGAGCCCGCTCTAGCAGCCCACGAGCCCGCTCCAGCAGCCCCCGAGCCCGCTCCAGCAGCCCCCGAGCCCGCTCCAGCAGCCGCCGAGCCCGCTCCAGCCCTCGCCGAGTCCGCCCCGGCTGTCAACGAGTCCGCCCCGGCTGCCAACGAGTCCGCTCCAAGTGTTCCCGAGTCAGCTCCAGCAGCCCACGAGCCCGCTCCAACAGCCCCAGAGCCCGCTCCAGCAGCCCCCGAGCCCGCTCCAGCAGCCCCCGAGCCCACTCAAGCCCACGAACCCACTCCATGCCACGGGCCCTTCCAGTCCTTCCTAAATCTCTCAAAAATTTTTTTTGGGGGGGGGCTATGTACCCGTGGGTGGGGCTCAGGACCCGCCATGGCCGCCCACGGCTCCTGACCCACCCAGGCCATCCACGGCTCCTGACCCGCCATGGCCGTCCACGGCTCCTGACCCGCCATGGCCGTCCACGGCTCCTGACCCGCCATGGCTGCCTGAGACTCCTGACCCGCCATGGCTGCCCACGGCCTCTGACCTGCCATGGCCGCCCACGGCCTCTGACCCGCCATGGCTGCCTGAGACTCCTGACCCACCATGGCTGCCCACAGCCCCTGACCCGTCACGGTCGCCTGAGACTCCTGACCCGCCATGGCTGCCCACGGCCCCTGTCCCGTCACGGCCGCCTGAGACTCCTGACCCGCCATGATGTCCCGAGGTCCTAGACCCGCCCTGGAGACCTCCGCACCCGTCTGCACCCCCCCCCACGCACCTGCGTGTAGGTCTCCAGGACGCCCACCCCCCCTCCCCCGTTGTTCCATCTGAGGCGCGTGAACGCGCCTACCGGGGAGGGGGAGGTAATGTTACAACCACGCCTTCCCGGACTCCAGTTCCCACGATCCTCTTTGTCTGCACACCTGAACTCACTTCCTTCATCAGCCTTCCCGCCATTTCCCTGGATTCCCTGCACCTGTTGTCTTTGTCAGCACTCCCTTTAAGTTGGACTCACTCCCTGCACTCCTTTGTCAGTTCTATTGTTTGATTAGATGTGTTGTGCTTTGCCTTTGCAACGAGGATTGTGACGATAATCGTAACCTTGAGGGCTAGACTCATTTAAAGTAATGTAATCGTCTGATTTTAGCCAAGTTTCTGTCAAACACAGCAAATCTAGATTATTGTCTGTGATAATATCATTTACAATAAGTGCTTTTGAAGAAAGGGATCTAATATTTAACAACCCAAGCTTTATCATTTGTTTATCAGTATTATCTCTATTTTTTTATTTGTTGAACATCAATTAAATTTTTACCATTAAATGGGTTTGGAAGTTTTTTGTTTTTACTAATTCGGGGTACAGACACAGTCTCTATGTGATAATATCTAGGTGTAAGAGTTTCTATGTGTTGGGAATTATCTGACTTCTGTAACGTGAGGCAGCTAGCAGACGGTCGGTTTAGCCAGTCTGTCTGCTTCCTGACCTGGGCCCCAGTTTGTCATGTTTCAGCTCTAAGACTATGTGCCATATTACTAGAGAGAAGAGCAGCACCACCCCAGGAGGGATGAATACCATCTCTTTTCATCAGGTCAGGTCTGCCCCAAAAACTTTTCCAATTGTTTATGAACCCTATATTATTCTGCGGACACCACTTAGACAGCCAGCCATTGAGTGATGATATTCTGTTAAGTATCTCATCACTTTGACGAACAGGAAGGGGGCCAGAGCAAATTACAGTGTCTGACATTGTACTTGTGAGTTCACACACCTCTTTAATGTTAATTTTAGTGATCTCCGACTGGCGAAGTTGAACATCATTAGTGCCGATGTGAATAATAATCTCAGAGTATTTACGATTAGCATTAGCCAGCACTTTTAAATTTGCTTTGATGTCAGGCGCTCTGGCTCCTGGCAAACATGTGACTATGGTGGCTGGTGTCTCTATTTTCACGTTCCATGTAATAAAATCGACAATAACTAGGGCCCTTTCAACAGGATTCTCGGTGGGTGCATTACTGAGTGGGGAGAACCTGTTTGATGTTCTAATAGGAACGGAAGAGCAGTGTTTTGTCCCTCGACTATGCTGTCTCACAGTCACCCAGTTGCCCTGCTGCACAGGCTCTACAGCCGGAACTGAACAATGTACAGAGTTCAGTAAGCTAGTCGCATCCAAAGCAGTATCTAAAGCCCTTGCATTCTTACTATCGTCAATTAAAGTTTGGATGCGTGTCTCTAATTTTGATATCTTCTCCGTCAGCCTGACTATCTCCCTGCATTCATCACATGTGTAAATCTCACTGCTGACAGAGAAAGCTATGCTACACACGTGGCAGGCAGTGCAAGTGACAATAACAGGTGAAGATGACATGACTTATCGTGTTTGTTGACTGATCCAACTCACCTCAGTCGTTTGATGGACTCATAAAGGCGCGAGCGCGCAAGAGAAAAAAAGACGGCAAGCACGTATGGCAGGTTAGCAGGTTAACAGGTGTTTTGGATATTGATATTGATATTGCTATTTACCTGTTTCAATGTAGTTATTTGCTTGCTTTTAAGTTAAGGCCATATATGCTTGAATGCTTGAATGATTATGAAATTAAGTAACTGCAATACTTCCTTTGTTTGTTATAATATAAGATGACTAAACAGTTGTGAAAGTTAGTTTTTTGAGTTTGATGTTTGTAACCAACCACAAAGGTTAACAATAAGGATGAAGAGAGCATGTTGCAACCTCAAGCGGAGGTGAGCCAGACGAAGACTTCAGTGAAGAAGAGGAAGAGTGCCAGAAGAAGACGACAGCATAGATGACAGAGGAAGGACATCCGGCTTAATAAGCAAGAGATACAGAGACTGATACGCTTACAACAGGAAGATTGGATCACACAAGGCATTGATCAATTGATGAGTAATATGAGTAATATTCCCCAAAAAGTAGTATAAAAGTCTGAGGAGTAAAAGGCTTCCTCAGATGCTGCCTGCATTAAGCGTAGAAGGACATCTGATACCCTAACGAGGGGCGCTTAACAGCATCTCCAATATTGCTGGATAAAGCTAGGTTATAGAGCTTTTTAGCTTAAGCTGATTTACGTTTTATTTTGTTTTATTTTGCATTAACTGCTTTGTATTGTATCCAATAAGAGATATTTTATTGTTACGATTGCCTTCTGTGAGACTGTTATGGCCTGGTCTAGGTCAGGACCGCAACATAAAAGACACAACAATGAGTGGCCGTTTAAGTACTCATTTTTATTTATTTAGTTGATCTTTTGATAAGTCTTTTAGTGCGGTAGCAGTTTGAGAGTACAAACAATATAACAAAAAAAATAAACAAAAGAAACTGAAGCAAATTATCAGGGGTGAGCAAATGCAAAAACAATAAACAAACAACACTTCCCATTAAAGAAACTAACTTCCCTGTGCATCAAAATAAAGGAACCAAAATACAACAATATAACCTCACTCCTTGTCTACCCAAAAACAGGAGAAAAAGGTAATGGCCGAGTGGCCTACAAAAATAAAGATGAGATCTAACAGCATTTTCACTAGAGCTTAACACACAGGCTTAACACATGAGCAAGCATGATCAATCAAAGAGAGACACACAGAGCAATGATCATAGCAAGCATCAAAGAGAGTTGCAATCAGAGAGAGAGAGAGCAAGAGTGAGAGCGCCCTCCACCGAGATCCGGGGGAATTTAGTCCAGGTCTCGTCTCTGGTCCAACCACCGGCAATCTCTCATTAAGCCTTGGACCAATCCTGTTAGAAAGGAGACAACAGGAACATATCCACAGTAGTGTTGTCACGGTACCAAAATTCCAGTAGTCTGTACCAATACCAGTAAAAATTTACGGTTCTAACTATTTTACTATTTTATTTAACTAGCCTATTTTTAAAAACATATTAAATATGATGGTAATCATACATATAAATATTTGGAGTGTGTGTGTGTGTATGTTTGTGTGTGTATATATACCTCAATGAAATAAATTTTGAAATATAAAAAAATAAATAGGCCTAAACAAATGCTCAAACATCCATTTTGTAACAGACGTGCATGTTTATATTAGCTATTCCTTCAGTGAAACAACACAATACAGCCTGTAAAACTATGAAATAAATATCAGTAAATAATGGTAACCTAAATAATAAGAAAGTTAAGTATTATTCTAAAAAAACATTCGTTTTTTATTTCCACACAAAGATGCATCATATAGCCGCTCTGCGCTTTGAGAGGGATGTGGAACACGAGCAGGAAAGAGACCATTTCTCTTTAATAATATCTTCGTGTTATCTACTGATGTTACAAGTAACTGACACTTGCTGTAAAAGGTATGAAGAGCTAGTTTTATCTTCAGACATTCAGGCTATGTTTGATTTTGCGCTGCCAGAGAAAGCGAAAGTAAAAATCACCATTCTCTGCTAATCGGGTGACCAGATCGCGATTCGCAAAACAGAATACAAAGCTTAAATGTATGGACTCACGTACCTCATTCGGCATGAACCAAAATGTTTCCATGGCTGCGATGTCACATTTAAATGCTAACCTATTAGCCTATTTCTTCTATAAACAAAGCTTTGTGCTTCACTCCTGTCATATTCACGTAAATACTGGCACAGCCCCCAGATACTCGGTACTCCCGGTACTACAGAAATGCTGGTATCGTCACATTTTCAAAATTTCAGTACCGACTTGGTACCGAAGTACCGGTCCTTTTGACAACACTAATCCACAGCATACAATACGTCATAGACGTAACACCCCCACCCTTAGAATTACCAATAAGGTAACGCTTTAGATTACAGCCCGGAAAGTACTGTGTAATTACAACAAATTTACAGCGTAACTTTCGATAATTATAGTGTACCTATAAAGTAAGTATGTGTAAGTATAGGGGAACAATATGTAAAGTCTTCGGAATAAAGGGGTAACAACCAGGAAAATAACAAATTATTTATACTGTAAGTATTTTAGAACTAAGGGGTACTTATACTATTATGATAGACAACAATCCTACGTTTGGGAGGAATTTAGCGAGAAAGTGCACTGATTAAGTTGTTTCAAGGCAAGTAGAAATAACTATTGCAATCTTTTTTAATACATGGGGAAATATGCTTTTGTTTCATGTAGTTACAGGGTAAGTATGATATTGCGGGCCATAAATTAAAGTGGTGCTTGTTACACTCTTATTTTATGTAGTTACAGGGTAAGTATGACATTGCAGGCTGTAAATTAAAGTGGTGCTTGTTATACTCTTGTTTTATGTAGTTGCAGGGTAAGTAATAAAAAAAATTTAAAAAAACGCAAACAATCTGATATCACTGACTCCGAAACCTTTATTTGAAAAACAACTTAATTAAAAACAGGTCTACAACACTTACTATTCATTTATTCATTTTTTTAAAATCAATTTTTCATTTCAAATTCTAAAGTCCTGACAGAAAGTAACACGTTTTGTCCCTTTTTTGTTGTTGTTGTTTCTCTTGCTTGGCTTCCTCCTCCTCTTGTTTCTCAACTGATGAATCTTAAGAAGGAATCCCATTGCTATTCTGTATTAAAAGAAAATACAGTACACCCAGAAATTTTCTCATGGTTTAGGCTATTCATATTTTCGCTTCCGACCAACTGTCACCAGCGCCTGCATGAGAGTCGACTTTGCGTTCGACGAAGCATATTGTAATGAGCAACGTAAAGCTTTCATGATGTTCTCGCGGGAGATTCGTGTGAAACTCGCGCGAGAACTGCCATCTCTGTTATTCTGTCTTGTTTGTTTCTCATTCTCATTATCTGTTACTCTGTGTATTTTGTTGTGAGCATTAATTTAAAAAAAAAAAACTGACGGCATCCGACATCCGCGTGACTTTTCGCGTGAGTTTCTCGGCACGCTTACGTCATGCTTCAAGTTACATCAAGCATGAACTCTCAACCCTCTCATGCACGCGCAGGAGACAGTTGGTCGAAAGTTTAAAATTTTAAAATATTTGGTATTTTTCTTACAAATACGTATCGTTTCACTTCAGAAGACATTGATTCATCCATTGGGGTCGTATGGATTACTGTAGTTATTGCTGTATGTGCTGTCTGATGCTTCGACTTTTAGGAACACATGAGCTTGCATTATAAAGCGTTCCCAGATATTATTTATTTTTCTAAAAACCTTTGTGTTCATCTTAAGAAGGAAAGTCGTACACATCTCAGATGGCATGAGGGTAAAAGATGAGTAAACGGTGAGCACATTTCCGGATGTACTGTATTTTCTTTTAATAATAGCAAATGACATGGGATTCCCTCTTAAGATTCATCAGTGGAAAGAAAGAAAAAGAAGAAGAGGAACAAGAGGAGGAGGGAGCCAAGCAAGAGAAACAAATAAGAATTGTTGTAACTTTAAATCTGTTTTGAAATAAGTTGTTTTTCAAATAAAGGTTTAATTACTTACCCTGTAACTACATGAAATAAGAATGTAACAAGCACCACTTTAATTTACGGCCCGCAATGTCATACTTACCCTGTAACTACATGAAATAAGAGTGTAACAAGCACAACTTTAATTTACGGCCCGCAATGTCATACTTACCCTGTAACTACATGAAACAAAAGTATATTTCCCCATGTATTAAAAAAGATTGCAATAGTTATTTCTACTTGCCTTGAAACAATCAGTGCACTTTCTCGCTAAATTGCTCCCAAACGTAAGATTGTTGTCTATCATAATAGTATATAAGTATAAATAATTTGTTATTTTCCTGGTTGTTACCCCTTTATTCCCAAGACTTTACATATTGTTCCCCTATACTTACACGTACTTACTTTATAGGTACACTATAATTATAAAAAAGTGTAACGACTGAGACAAATCAGACACAATTATTTGTTATAGTTAACCAATAATTGGTTAAAGCTCACTCTGGGGTCTGTCCCCCATCCCCCGAGAAGTTCTTAGTTACAAGTTTTATTGCGCTAAAGAATGTGGTTGCCACATTGAGAGCAGAGAAGGGACACAGGAAACGTGCATCTTTCCTGCATTATCCCCACATAACACAGACTCTCCTGCATTAATGTTTACAGACTGTTCTGTAAATGAACATGCACATCCCCAGGAAATGGTATCCATTATTACTGTTGTTGTATTGCACTCATTGTATTCACGTTTTATGATACATTTAAGGTAACTTCAATTATGCCATGTTTAGTGTCTATGGGTTCATATCGAGAAGATTTAAATGCTTGTGTATGCGGTATGTCCATACCTGTGCAACACATCAGTATTACAAGAATCTTTAATAGTTCTTCTTCAAAAACTCAGCCAGTTGATCTGGCTCGGTCGTAAAAGCCCTGACAGGGGGAGTGTTGTCGCCCGGAAATACAACATCTTCATTGGTCCGGTCAACAACTAAGAGGTGTGACTTTGACCAGAGGTTAAAAGCCAGTGAACAATGCCACTCTTTCTCTTTCCTTGCTTCTTGGACGACTGAAGAGACCCACTTCTTGCTGCAGGCCTCGGCCTACAACCCAGCCATGTGCTCATCTATAAGTTGTTTCATAGTACTTCATCTATCGCAGAAGATACTGGCAACAACTTCGGACCGAACCATCAAGATTACAACCCAGCCTGCAGATCCGATGCTCCTCAGCCTAAAGGCATCTTGCAAGTACTGTACATTTGAACACTAAACAGCGATTTAGTATTGATTTGTAAAACTTACCTTTGTCAGCAAAGGTGTTTTATTACTGAGGAAACTGATGATTCTTTTCCAGATTGTCTTTGACTTTTTCCTAGAGCTCCATTCCCGGTTCAACTCTATCATTGCTCATTCTTACCTACGTATGTGTGACCTGCGTGTATGTTATGTGTTTGTTAGTTTAGTTATGTGTTTGTTAGTTAATAAAGATTGTGCACAATACATGTTTGGTTCTGACTCCGTCTGCTAATAAATTGCCTCTTAAGTGATTTAGATCCTGACTACATGCTCTGAGTAGTACTGTACAATACGAACGTTGTTTTTCCATAACCTGGAAATGAACATTTCTTAGAATTAATAAACAATCAACACTGAGTGTTCACTGGACGAACAGGTTAATTGATTGTAATATTAATCTTAATGTAGCTACATCCAGTTAATCTGATTAACTGATTTACATATTCATAATTAATCATAATTAATAATCATAATGAGTTATGAATAATTATTAGTATTTCCCCTTTGAGTTAATTCGCTACAAAAGTTACGCTGTAAATTCGTTGTAATAACACAGTTACTTTCCGGGCAGAACAATTCTTAACTCTCAAGCGTTACTTACAACCACAAGGTAGTCTTCTACGTCATTCCTGAAGAACTTCAACCTGCCGGCTGCTGAGTACTTTATGGTTTAGGCTAGATTTGACTAACCTTACCCTACCTGAATAATCCTTGGGTTAAAATGTGTACTATAAAAGGTCACATCGACTAACACAGGCTAGCGAAATGCTAGCAAGTTGTGCTAACGATAACGAATTAGATTAAAGCTAGCGTATGTCAGATTAATATGATAGGCAATATTAGACAATATCTGGTATATGGTGATGAGTAAGTTATATTTAACAATACTGTATAAACAGCAAGGAGGAGACAGGAGCAATCGATCTCACCTCGATCTCAGCAATCGATCTCATCTTTAGTTCCCTTTCGATACTTCACTCACACTGCGTATGGGGAAAATTTTCTCCTTTTTCTCCGATTACTGAAGCCTTTTTCA
Source organism: Mylopharyngodon piceus (assembly GCA_039654765.1). Lineage (NCBI taxonomy): Eukaryota > Metazoa > Chordata > Actinopteri > Cypriniformes > Xenocyprididae > Mylopharyngodon > Mylopharyngodon piceus. Next base: position 38,810 of record JBCHWC010000171.1, read on the forward strand.
ATAATGCAGTGTAACTGCACGGCCATTGGTTCAAGCAGTGAAACTTTTTTGAACCAATGACGGCACGGCGGAGCTGCGTGAGCCTATGGTGATGCAGCGCGCCAGAGCCCGCCGAAATGGGCGGAGCATCTGGCTATACAAGCGAGCATTTTGCCATAGGAAATCAGATCTATCTCCTTCAGCGACGACGACGCTTCTCTTCACTGGACAACGAGACTGAACGCCTTCACCCTCTCTCCTGCTCGCCGCGGATCAAGCTCGCTTCTTGCCGTTGAAAGAGGCAACGCAGTGGACCAGCTGAGACTCGCCGACCCCCTGCGGCGCTGGCACCCTCGCAGACTGCCCGCTCTCGAGCGCCACTTTCGAGCCACCCGCTTCGCCGCTTCCGGTTTCTCAGCGCTTCCCCTGCCGCCTATTTCCAGTGGTTTTAACCGCTTTTAAAAGAGCAGTTTTCTGGCAGATCGCCGCTCTCTAGCAGCTGTTCAGCGTGCTGCTCACAAGCCGCCTTCAGCATCTGAGAGCAGCCGTTTCAGCTCATCTCCTGCCGTCTTCCGTCAGGTGAGCATACAGAGCTTATTTTTAGGGGTTCAAGCGCATAGCGCTGAAACCCTATTGTAATTGTTAACATTTCCAAGGATCAGCATTCTCCCCTAAAAGTAATCGGACAGACCAAACCGTAAGATGTAGAGACTTGAAACTTTGAGGGCCGGTAGTACTTCACCAAGGTTTGCCCCGATCGGCCTGACGGGGGCGCTACAGCGGTCAAAAGTATGAAATGAGTCATAACTCCTGAACCATTAAGCCCAGGCTCAAGTGTCGTATATCGTTGGAATCATTGGCTCAAGGTGGACAAGATACAAGATGTCTCAGATTTGCTCGTCGCCCGAAATTTTTGGGTATTTTGGGTTTTTTGAAAAACCTACTTTTTACCCGATCGGAACCAAACCAGTGCAGAAATGTTCTCTAGAGTCTGAATATCAATAATTATAAAAAAAGTCAAAATTTTGGTTCACGGTCGCTAAGGGGCGCCAAAATGTAGGATAAGGGCGGAGCCACTTTTACTTAAATAGCTATAACTCAAGATCGAAATGAGATATTGGCACCGAACGCGGTACACGTGTGTAGGGGCTCAATCTTTGGTCACGATAAAAAAAAAATCGCGTCGATCAGACACGAGGTGGCGCTATAACTTGAAAAAAACATGAAAACAGCTCTAACTACGCAACCGTTAGTCCGATCGACTTGAAATTTGGCATGCAGTGTCTTGGTCCAAGGGGGCATGATATTCTATGAGGACATTGGCGTATCACAAAAAACAAACAATGACGTTTGAGCACCTATTAGACAAGGTTAATGGAGGCCGATCGGAACGAAACTCGGTGGGCATGTTTGACTCATGGGCCTAGAGGTCTCTAAGAATTTTGAAAGAAATCGGCCACTAGTTGGCGCTAACGAGTTTTTACGCCTCAGTAATCACGTGATGTTTAACAGATCCACACAATATGCATATCATTGGATAGATCTCCTCATGCTGAACAACTTTGCCTCAAGAACCAATGCTGTCAATCAAATTGTTCATTAATTATTCACAAATAGCTGAAAAACCTACTTTTGCGAACTAGTCCTAGGTTTTTCGCCCGATCGGACCAAAACCAGCGCAGGACAATTCTCTGGACTCTCTAGCTCAATAATTACCAAAAAAAAGTTGAACTTTACCCTTTGGGTCGCTATAACAGGGTCATTTAGAAAATGGGTGTGGCTAAATATACCCAAAAGCCTTTAAATCCTGAAAGAAAACTCAGAACTTCACAGAATTAAGGGAGCACATGCAGCATATGACTCTAAAGAAGCATGCCAACTTTTATGGAGATCAGACCATTGGTGGCGCTATAACTGTTAAAAAGCTTTTAAAAACGTATGTTTTTAATGGTTTTGGCTGAAAATATATATAACTCTGGGTGTGGTTGACTTATTTTCACGGGAGTTATGTCTTTAGACTCCTGAAACCTTGCCGAGTCCATCGATGCCAGACTTGCCAGGTTTTGCCTTATGGTTTGTGCAACATTGTGATTTAGCGCTTAAAAAACTTTTGCGAATATCTTCTAAACCATTAGTCCAATTGAGACGAAACCACCGTAGGAAACACGGAACCTAAGTTGGTTTACAAAATATAGATGCTTAAATGATAAAATTTTAATAGGAAGTGGCAAAAAAATCCAATCAAAGTCTCTCATGGGTCATTTTTTATGCTCTCATATAAATAAGTGTCTATAACTTTAAAACGAAATGAGATATTTTCACAAAAATTAACACGCATATGTATGGGCACACTCTGAGGACACCCAAAAAAATTTGTGGAGATCAGGCAATAGGTGGCGCTCTAAATGTCAAAAAAACTTTAAAAACCATGTTTTTCCTTATTAAATTGCCTGTATTGGCTGTAAATGGTATTTCCATCTATGATCCAAGTGCATACATGTTATAAATAAAATATAAATATAATACCTTTTTACGCATGTGCTTAAAGGCCTTAAAGTGCTTGAACCCCGATGATTGCTGCTCGCAGCTATATTTCTAAATGTATTCTCGCTGGCGTTTGTTTCAAAATGCCGTGCCTCTGAACGCGTCATTTGCCGGGTCCGCCCCCGCAAACCACATTCGTCGAGGACGAGCGCTCTCATTACGAGAGCGCGAAAGCAAGCTTATTCTGACGCTCTCAGCTGAATTTGACATGATGCTCTCCCCTGACTTAGGTGAGACTCATGATACATGTTCAATCTGAAAGAGCATATTTCTCCGGCGTTTGTTGTAAAATGCCGAGTCTCTCAGCGCGTCACTTGCTGGTCCCGCCCCCGCAAGCCGCGTCCATTGAGGAAGAGCGGTCTCACTTCTGACACCGCTCAGCTGAATATGACGTGACGCTCTCCCCTGACTCAGGTGGGACTCATGATATGTATTCAATCTGAAAGAGCATATTTCTGCTGTGTTTGCTGAGTTTCTCAGCGCGTCGCTTGCCGGTTTCGCCCCCGCAAGCCGCGCTCATTGAGAATGAGCGTTCTCACTATGAGGGTCGCGAGAGCATATTTCTCCAACGTTTGTTTTAAAATGCCAAGCCTCTCAGCGCGTCGCTTTCCGGCCCCGCCTCTGGAAGCCGCGTTCATTGAGGACGAATGCTCTCACTGAGAGAGCGAGCTCAATGCTCGTTTATGTTCAGCTGAACATGATATATGCTCTCTAATCTTTGTGATTATGCTGGACCTCTGTGCGTGTCACTTGCTGGCTCCGTCCCCGCAAGCCGCGTTCATTGAGGACTTGACTCACCTTGCTGCGTTCACGGAGCGCTTTTTCTAGAAAGCGGCTCCTTCCCTTGTTTTCCCGTTTTTCCCACTCTACTGAGATGGAAAACAAAAGGTTACAGGGCCAAGTGAACAGGACTAAGTTAGCACTTCCGGTTTGTTTCCACGTGTCTCACTTTTCCTGCACCAAGGGATTTTTTCGGTGTTACCACACTGACAGTGCTCAACCAGAATGCTCCACTGACAGCTCTATACCATGACTAGCTCCCCTATAGCTATCAGGTGAGACTCATGGAATATATTTCTTCTAATAATATTATTTCACTGATGTTTGTGGTAAATGCTGAATTCCAAGTGCGTTGCTTGCCGGCACCATGGCAGATGGACGCTCTCACACGAGTGGCTTACCAATATACAGTCCTTCTCCTCAGGCTGTCCCTAGCTCCACACACTTTTACGAAGTGTATGGACGCGGCTCTTTCCCCTCTGAGGCAGATGGGAATCTGCGTTTTGAATTACCTCGACGACTGGCTCGTATTGGCCCAGTCTCAGGACGAGCTAGCATACCACAGATCCGTGCTCCTCAGCCACTTGGAGTGCCTGGGACTTGCCAAGAGCTTACTGCTCCCCAGCCAATGCATATCGTTCCTGGGAGCTGTTTTCGACTCAGCCCAAATAAGAGCGACAGTCTCGCCAGAGCGCGCTCTGGCCATTCAGCAGCTTGTGGCTTCTATCGGGACCAGAGCCCGTTTCCTCTGAAGCGCTTCCAGAGGATGCTAGGGCTGATGGCTTCTGCCTCCCCAGTTCTACAGCTTGGCCCCCTACGAATGCGGTCTCTGCAGCACTGGCTGAAACTTCGGTCCCACCTCAAGCTTGGCGGTACTGCCGCTTCCATGTCAGGGTGAACCAGGCCTGTTTAACAGCCCTGAACCCCTGGAGAGACCCTCAGTGGTTCAACCGTGGGTTCCCCTAGGGGCGGTATCCAGAAGGATGGTGGTCTCGACGGACGCGTCCAACATGGGCTGGGGGCGCTCTGTGTGAGGGCAGGCCAGCCTTCGGCTCCTGGTTGCATGCTACCTCGGAGCAATGTCCCCTCCGACGAGTGGACGCTCCACCCCCAGACGGTTCTCAAAATCTGGGAGATCTTCGGGAAGGCAGAGGTTGACCTCTTCGCCTCAGAAGACAACTCTCACTGCCCAATCTTCTTTTTGAAGGACAAGGATGCGCTGGCCCACGACTGGCCCAGCCTCCTCCTCTATGCTTTCCCCCCGATCGCTCTGATCCCTCAGGTCATCAGATGTGTCGGGGAAGACAATCACAAAGTTCTCCTGGTGGCCCCACTCTGGAGGAACAAGCATTGGTCCTCAGCGCTGTTCAGGCTGTCAACGACAGCCCCCGTGGCCGATTCCCTTGAGACGGGACCTCCTCTCTCAGGTGAACAGGACGATTTGGCACCCCCAGCCCGAGCTGTGGGCTCTGCTCCTCTGGTTCCTCGATGGGAGTATGTCAACCTCCCCGAGGATGTACTGAATACCATTTCTCTGGCTAGAGCTCCGTCTACTAGACGCCTCTGCGCCCAAAAATGGTCGGTCTTCTCCATCTGGTGTGCGGCCCGGAACGAAGACCCGGTTGAGTGCGCCGTTGCGGTCAGCTGACCTTCGGCCCCTCTCGCTTAAAGGCAACCCCTGGTGTTAAGACTTGTATGGCTTAATATAACGTAAATGATGTCTCTTACTGAAATATGTAGTAGAAAACCCATGAAAGATTTACGTTATTTAAAAAATCCATGACATATTTGGACAATGGGCGGCGCCATTTTGTTTGCGTTCTATGTCAGTGACGTCAAATGGCTGCACTCACTGCTCTACTGACACTGTCATATTGCTATTTTTAACACAACACAACTCGGAATATAATATACGATGCCACATTCTGCAGCTTTTGGTTGTAATTTTCAGTTGATGAGCCACAAGAGAAGCAATGTAAGTCTTTACTGCTTTACTAGTGATAAGAGGAAAAAAGAATAGGAATTTGTGCAGAATGTGGACGAATAAAACTTCCTAACTGCGTCTTTGTTCTCTTCACTTTAGCCCTGATGACTGAGGCTTTTTATCTGTATGTTTTGGTGCAACGGTAATCTAGTAACACATACAGGTCTTAATATCCGCGGGGTTCCTTTTAAAACCCGATCAGCCTTTTCAATGTGAGCCAGAGCACAAAATTAGTGAGGATGAAAACATCGAAGCTGTGCAATGTCTCGCTATTCGAACTACTGTTGTATGATTGACGTGTTAAAATCGTCTAATCACCTGAATGCATACACACAGTTAAACATGCTGAGAAGATGCTACTATTTTATGCAATCACAGATATCTCGTGCATCACAGCGCACGCGAGCTTTGAAGCAGTCTGTCTCAATCGAGATGTGTTATAGGCTTACCTTCGTCAGTCTCCACGACGGGTGCGGCATTTGGTTAAAGCATACACTTATATCCATCGGCAACTGTAAGCTCTTTCAGCTGTGGTCTTCTAAAAGCCTCAAAGGCACCAGGGCTTGTGAAGAGAACAAAAACGCAGATCTTTAGGAAGTTTTATTCGTCCACATTCTTCACAACTTCCCATTCTTTTCTCCTCTTATCGCTAGTAAAGCAGTAAAGACTTACATCGCTTCTCTTGTGGCTCGTCGACTGAAAATTACAACCAAAAGCTGCACAATGTGGCATTGTATATTATATTCCGAGTTGTGTTGCGGTAAAAATAGCAATATGACAGTGTCACTAGACCATTGAGTGCAACCATTTGACGTCACCGACATAGAACGCAAACAAAATGGCGCCGCCCATTGTCCAAATCGGTCCAAATATGTCATGGATTTTTTAAATAACATTTTTAAATAAAATTTTTCATGGGTTTTCTACTACATATTTCAGTAAGAGACATCATTTATGTTATATTAAGCCATACAAGTCTTAACACTTTAAGATCGCTCTGCTACTGGCTCTAGCACCGGTCAAGCGTGTAGGCGATTTGCAGGCCATCTCCATGAGCCCTGCGTGCCTCGAATTTGGGCTTAATGACTCGAAGGTTGTCCTGAAACCCAGGCATGGCTACGTACCTAAGTGCTCTCGACTCCGTTCAGAGCACAGGTAATCACTCTCTCAGTGCTACCTCCCTCAGGGGACAAGCGTGAGTTGGATTTACTCTGCCCTGTTAGGGCTTTAAGGACGTACATCAAGCTTTCCGCGCCCTTCGGCAGTCGGACCAACTCTTTGTGTGCTTTGGTGGCCGCACCAAGGGGCTTCCGGTCACAAAGCAAAGACTCTCGCGTTGGATTGTTGATGCTATCACACTTTGTTACTGTTCTATGGGCCTAGATTGCCTCATAGGAGTACGAGCCCACTCCACTAGAGGTATGGCCTCTTCGTGAGCCTGGTCTAGTGGTGTTTCCATTAGGATATCTGTAAGGCGGCCGGCTGGTCCTCGCCATCCACGTTTGTCAGGATCTATAACTTGGACGTTCCAGCGTTACACGCCCGGGTCCTTTCAGCGTGATTTGACGGCCTCTATGTAGCCGGTCGGTCGTGCTGTTATTTCATGGGAGCCAGCTCCCTCTTAAGCATGTGTAACTATGAGGGTGCGACGGCTTTGCCTCCCTACTTATCCCCTAGGCCCCTTCGGTGCTTAAGATAGGTTCAGTCGTTCCCTCCCATGGCACGGCGTGATTGTATTCGTTCCCCATACGCAGTATGAGTGAAGTATCGAAAGGGAACGTACTCGGTTACGAACGTAACCTCGGTTCCCTGAGATACGGGAACGAATACTGCGTTTATTGCCATGCCATGGAGCTGCACGACTCGGTGTCGTCGCTTCAGTCGATTGACCTGATTCCCTATGGCAAAATGCTCGCTTGTATAGCCAGATGCTCCGCCCATTTTGGCGGGCTCTGGCGTGCTGCATCGCCATAGGCTCGCACAGCTCCGCCGCGCCGTTATTGGTTCAAAAAAGTTTCACTGCTCGAACCAATGGCCGTGCAGTTACACTGCGTTATTGAAAAAGGCTTCAGTAATCGGAGAAAAAGGAGTTTTTCCCCATACGCAGTACTCGTTCCCGTATCTCAGGGAACCGAGGTTACATTCGTAACCAAGTACATTTTTAACTGCGAAAGAATGCCTGATAAAATGCAAGTGGATAAAAAAAATTAACCCTCTTAACCCTGCACACATTTTGATGGCACATGATAAAAAATATTCCACATAATTTCTTGGTTCATTTGGAAATATTTTTTTGATAAAACTTTTATTTTTTTACATGTATGTAATCAAACAGTATGCAGTCTTAAAAGTTTTGCAGCCCACCATCAACCTAACCACAGGCTCTACTCTTCACCACAATGGTAACCCTACAAAACTAACAGAACAGAACACCTGTAAATCCCAACATAACTGAACATTAAACACAATCTTATGTCTCCCTATGTTAATCTTGTGCAAAAACACACAAAATAACACTTAATTTCAACACTTAGAAATTGTGACATCTCATAACAAAAGAAAGATGAACAGGGACATTCAAAAAAATAAATGACCAATAGACTATTTCACAATTTAAAAAAGAGCATTTGTAATCTATATTTCACATGATATGAGAAATTTTAAAAGATACTTCTTTAGTTTTATTTGTTAAAAAATACTGACTAAGAACTCCCCAAAAATGTTCCCACACAAATGAGGGAAACATATACCCAAACAAATTTTGATGGAGCAGAAGAGATATTAACCAAGAGAGATCTAATTGAACGGTTACTGCACTTATCATTAATTAAATCAAATTTATCTACAAACAAATGTTTGGAGATCTTACTTCCTACAGTGTTACACCAAGCTCCCTGATTTCTGAACAGAGATAGTATTTTGACAGAGATAGAATTCATGACAATACAATATTCTTTAACTGAAATATGGCACTTAAATTTAAGACATTTCCCCCCGATTTCACAGACAAAGCTTAAGTTAGTCCTAGACTAAAATGTATGTTTGAGCTGTTTTAACTGAAAGCAACTTGTACTGACATATTGTAATATATGTCAGTGCCATTGTTTTGTCTCAAGATGCACACTAGTAATGTTTTTTTTCTAGTGAACATTTATAAAAGCTATTCCTAAATGCCCTAATTGAACTAAGGCCTAATCCTGGCTTAGGCTAAGTTAAGCTAAGAGTGAGGAGAAAAGTTATGTTTAAAAATCAAACACCATGTTAAAAATACTTGCCTGTGAAATGATAATTTGATAATTTAAGAGGTATTTTCTAAACATCAAAACTGCATCTAAGAAAAAAAAAAATGATATCACTAAGTTGTTTAAATAAATAGGGAAAATATTCCACATAGGACATATTTTTAATAAAAAAAAATTTAACCAGTTTATTTTACAAATAAACAACATTCCACCCTGATCATGTTGTCACAGGCGGTTGCAATCAAAACTCATGACAAACGAATAGAAAATCAAAACAGTCTTTAAATCCATAAACTAAAAACTCTGGAGAGACACATTAACATAACTTAACTTAGATAAGAACGGACAAAGAACTGAACAAAACAGGAAGTATAAATACACAGACTAAATGAGATAAGTAAATAACAGTTGAAAGGAATAATGAATTAAACACACTGTAAAACTGACACACTCAAACTGTCACACAGAAAACAGAACTAAGGTCCTGTTCACACTAGTGCGTTTTCGGTTTAAAATGCATAACTTTTGCTATGCTTACGCTTGTCGTTTACACTAATTCAGTGTTTTCGACCCTTGAAAATGCTGCAGACTGTTTGATGCGTTTTAGTTTGAAGAAACTAAAACCAGAACAAAATCTGGGAACACGTACATGTCAGAACACATCTATAACAGACCCGGGCTGCATTTCCCAAAAGCATTGTTTCTGATGGTGAAGTCATGTCATAAAGATCGTATTTACGAGTTGAGCACACATGAACGCCACCACAATGTCGTAAATACCAGTGGGAAATTCGGTATTTTCTTTAAGCCCTGATCTGTACGAGTTGTGGGCGTGTCAGTGAGAAACATGGTGGAATACCACAATACTTAAAGGTATTTAGCAGTGACATTGTCAGGCTTTTCTATTTACAGAGAAGTAAGCTAATTCCCTGCACAAAACATATAGCATTATAATATAACAATATAATATGTAGGTTAACAATAAAGTTTACAGTGGCTTCATAAATTAATTAAAAATATAAAAAAGCAAAACACACCTCACTTGTTGCTTTTTACTTTTGGAAGTTGAGTTTAAGAACCTTGGTGTATTTTAATTAAAAGAAAGTACTCTGCCATCTTACTGCGATGAAAGTGACTTGAATGCCCCTGACATATCGTTAACACAACTTCCCACCTCGTAAATACGAACTTCCCTTTAAAACATTGTTTTAAAATGAAAATGCACTAGTGTAAACAGGGCCTAAAACACAATGAAATTATACCAAAACAGAACATATATATTACATGTGGACTGCATAATATTTTTTTTCTTTAAATAATGAGGTTTGTTTTTCCAAACAAAATCAAATTATAACTTGTCAAACTCTTTGGTAAATGTCTACAAATAAAGCTTGGGAGATATATTCAGACCTTGATAAATCTTCAGATTTAAACACAACCATAAATGGACAAATCTCTCTGCAAGCAAGACTTAAACTTTCTTTTTGTGCTGTTGAGAATGGGATGAAAGTTAAGAGAAGCACAATAAGATTAATCTTTACAAAGTTTTACTCCAAGGTATGTGACGACCTCATTAACAGGGATTCCTTCAATTTCCTCGAAGTTAACACTCTTAAGTGGAAATATCTCACATTTGCTTATTTTAAGATTGAGACCAGATATCTTAGAGAGATTGTTTATGGTACCAATTGTTTTGCTAACCTCTGCAGCATTTTTTTTTTTTTTTAAATAGTGTAGTTGTTACGAGTGGCTGTATAAGTAAGCGCACAAAGCCAAACAGCTCAATCAAAACAGTCTTTAATCCAATAATCCACAGAATAGAGAAACATCCACATAAACAAGACGAGACCGGACAAAAAACTGAACAAAACAGGGAGTATACTGTAAATACACAGGCTAAATGAGTTAATGAAATAGAACGACAGGTGGACAGAATCATTAATCAAGGGAACACACTAGAAAATTAGGTCACACAGGCAAACAGAACTAAAACACAATGAAACTAAACCAAAACAGAGCACACGTCACAGTAGTGTCATCAACCTACTGACAAATTTTTAATTCATTCCCCAAAACATTAATTCGTCTTCTGCTGGCCGGTGCTGAAGCATATGGTGAGCCTGTTCAATTTCAAAGGGGCGTTCCTGATTGACACCAATGATTTTAGGGAGCCATTCCTCTACAAACATCTCTCCCTTCAACCGCTTCAGGAAAACCAACAAGGCATAAATTGTTGCGCCTAGAGGGATTTTCAAGATCATCAACCTTATCTTTCAGAGTATTTCATACTCCGCGTGCTTTTTACCCTCCGCAATGTCTTCACACAGATTCACAATGGCTTCTTCAAATCCATCTTGACGTAATTCAGGTTTGCTCAGTTTTTGTCTCATTTCCTGGAGGTTGCTGTGTATTTTTTCTCCAGCTCTGTCTGCAACCATTCAGGAGGCGATGTCAAGCTAGCCACTAAGGCTAATGTAGGGCTATCTTTGGTGTTTATTTCCTTCTTGTTCTCGACAGGTTTTTTAGGAGGCATCCTCAGAAGTTGCCAAAAGAGAAAATACAAGTATAGCCAGTCTTTACTCGAGTTAGTGCAATATAAACAGGATTTTCTGTAGGAGCAATGCTTTCTGTGTCTTACTCTATGGCGGCCATAACTGGAAGCCCCCTTAAAATTACATTCTTTATAGATTCATTACACATAGCTAAAATAAATGGGCAGAGAGCATCTCTGAAGATTTTTTTTTTTTTTTTAAATCATTCGTAAGCCCATCATTACCAGGAGATTTGTTGTCTTTTATCTTTGTCAATAATTTCAGTAATACTAAGCATCTTTTGCCTTATCCTCATAATGATTATTTAAATCCCCTTGTAATTTTATGAGATTTTGAGCTTCTTCCTCTGTTAAATCTTTTATCACAAAGGACACCAAACTCTTGGAAGATGGCTTGAATTTTTGGCTGTTTATTTTTGGCAATTGTTTTAATAATTTTAATGGCTAAACTCATCACTTTATATTTCATAAGATCCCAAAGCAGCCCATATTGGTTAACCTTGTTTAACGTATTTTTCAATTATTCTTTAGACTTCACACTTAAAATCCTCATTTAATAACCAAGAATTGTTTAAAATCCAGTATCTACTTCTGCTCATGTTCTATTGTTAGATCTTAGATTAATGTTGAGTAAAAACTGCAGGACCAAATGTAACGTTGTCTACAAAAGATGTCAACTCCTCTGATATTAACCATAAATCTATATGAGATTGCAATGACAAATAACATAAGTTTTGGTGGTTTCATTTTTCGCCAGACATCAAGTCCCTAAATTATTACATAACCCAGAGTATTAACCACCTTCCATAATTATTACTCTATTTGTGAACAATTTCCCCCTGAAATTTTCTTTGAGAATAGCGACCCCTGCTGACCAATTTGTACCATAACTCAACCAAATATCCTGACCACACTGGCTCAGCCATTGAACTATGCATTTCTTGTAATATATATATAAAATCATCCCCTTTATCTTTTTTTTAAGAACATGAATAAATAAATAAAAATAGCCTTCCTTTTATTTATATTATGGAGACCCCTAACATTAAGAGAAACTAATGAAAAAGTCAGGATTAGAAATAACTTGAACAATTACAGTACCTTGGTTTACTAAGTAGAACATCAGTTCCCGGTCAACCAGTCTGTTTAAGAACATGAACTTATTCAAAAATAAAACATTCTATATATATATATATTTTATATTGTAGGTGGAGGAAAAAGAGAGCAAAAAAAAAAAAGAGAGAGAGATAGAAAGAAAGGGAAGAGAGGGAAGAGAGAGAGAAAGGGAAGATAAAAATGAAACACTGGGAAAACAACTGTCCATGGACCTGTTTTAATAGTCCAGCACAACCCAGGGTTTATAACAGTATATAACAGTCTAGACAAATTACAGTTTTCTTTCTTTTTTTCTTTTTTTTTTACCTGAACGCGGAAATGTCATTAATATGTCAACGGTCGAACTTCAAAGGAGAAATCTGCCTTCATTCCTTTTCCTCTCTTCTGGCACTTTGGTCTCAAAAACAGCAAAAATCTTTTCTCCATTTTGTCATCTTTTAGTTGAATCTGGATACCATCCACATAAGCCTTCGCTCCAACAAAGAATGCCTCTTTCCAGCTTTTCTGGCACTTAAAACCTCTGACCACAACCGCAGTCTTGCTGCTGTCAGCAGGCATAAAATCTTCCTGCAATTGCAACTTGTTAGTCTTCAAGTACTCACTGTTTTTTGTACTCGCAAGTATCATATCGGGACTCGGTATCGGCAGATACTCAATATTCCATGCCTGTGCCTCTTCACGTCATGGCCGTCACGTCAGAGTCTACTCACCTTAGGGTGGTCCCAAATCTAAGTCCAGTGGTCCCAGAGCTCATCCCACTATTCATGGTGCTTCCGGTAATGGCCACCACCATTGTGTGTATGCGCCGCATTCACTTCCTCAAAGGTGGCGGCGACCACTACAGCTCCTCCAAATCCAAATTTAATTATAAAGCACGTAATAAAACAACATAGTTTGCCACAGTGCTGTACAATGTCATGAAATAAATTAAAAAGAATTACAAAAATTAATAACAACGGATTTAAAACATCAACACACACCATTCAAGAGTTGAATAGCTACAGCAACAATACCTCAACGCTCATACCTGATCAAATGCTAATGTAAAAAAGTATGTTTTTAAATGTTTCTTAAATTCATTCAACAATGATGACTGTCTCAAATACTCTGGTAAAGTGTTCCATAGCCTTGGGGCAGCTACCGCAAATGCACGATCACTTCTGGACTTTAGTTTTGATCGAGGAACATGTAGGAGATTTTGCACGTTAGATCATAATGATCTCTTTGACTCATGAACATGAATAAGATCAGCAATGTAGGGAGGGGCTGTACCATGCAAAGATTTAAAAACAAATTAATTATATAAGTGTCACGCTTGGTTGCAGCAAACAGACGATGAAGAGGAAGATCAGGTTAAAACTCTTTAATAACACTCAGAAGGTAAATCCAAATAATACAGGCAAATAAACTCAACCGATGCATTAACGTGAACGGACAAATGAACACTGAAATGAGTGCAACTTAAATACAAAGCAAATGCGGGAAATAATGACAAACACCTGTGATGACTAATGAATCTCCATAGTAACTAATAAGTGGCGGGAAACTAAACAAAGGACAACAGGAACTAATGAAAGCAAACTAAGAGTCCATGAAAACGAAACAAAGAGCAAGATAACTAAAAGTCCTTGACATTACGCCCCCTCCTGGAAAGGCGTGACCTCACGCCGACAGTTCCAATGAGGGAGGAGGCTTAGGAGGATATGACAGGAGGAGTGGCCAGATGGTAAAGACCCAGAGAGCAGCAGGGATGACATACCATGGCAGAGTCAAAGGAGGGAGGAGCCATGATGTAGAGGTGGAGCCATAGTATGATGTAGAGGTGGAGCCATAGTAAGGGGTTCCCAGGGCACAGACGGAAGGCTGATGGGACCGAGTGACACCACTGGCACTGGAGACCAAAGCGGTGCCGTGACAACAAGCGTCCGAGGTGGAACTAGAGTGCCTGAGGTCCGAGGCGAAGCCGGTGCGACTGAGGACCGAGGCAGAACTGGGGGGAAGGAGGAGCCTGATGAAGCTGTAGGGGTGGTGAGACAGAGCACAACAGAAGTCTCGCAAGTCCGTGGCACAGGCAAGGTGATGAATGAATCAAGGTGGAGCCGGAGGGACGAGGAAACCTGGTGGAGCCGTAAGGCCAAGGGTCTCTGGTAGAGCTGAGGGTGAAAAGAGCTTTGACAACTAGCTTTGACAACTGCTGATTTGGGAGTTAAATTTTAAAGCACTGTGACATATCACACCCAAATTTTTTACTTAATGTTTCCTAAAATGGCTCAATGTACCAGGTTAACCGCGGGGTTTTTTTTACTTAATGTTTTTTACTTAATGTTTCCTAAAATGGCTCAATGTACCCAGGTTAACCAGATTCCGGGGGGGAGAAATGGGAACAGGGGGCACCGCGATGCGACCGCAAAGGGCATCAAAGGGTCGGGCTCAAGCTACTAAATACACAGACAGAATATCCTGCAGTCGCAATTTTTATTCAACTGCACCACCACACAACACTGCTACTACCGTGCGAACAGACTGCCCGATCAGTTTAATCTGATTCCCGAACGAATTCTTATATATATATATATATATGTTTTTTTTTTTTTTTTTTTTTTTTTTTTATTATTATTATTATTTTAGTTTGTATGTTTGTTTGTGGTGTTGTAGTAAATTGACTGGATCCAAATGTTGGATTTATGCTGCATTTAAAAAGACTTACATTTTTACATTTCCACTATTGTTTTAAGTTAGAAATGTTGAACCTAGCATTTTCCACAGAATGCGTACAGTAGGCTATGTCCATTATTGCTAAATATAATACATTTCAATATAATTGAAATATAATTATAATAATAAACACTATTTTTCCTACTCTCTTGCTTAAAGTTTAACCCCAGAAAAACTCACCAGGTGATTTTTTTTTTAGTTTAACACATTAATATTTGCATTATCAATTCAATATGCAGATAGGCTAATTATAACCATAATCGAGTTGTTTCGATTCAATACACAATCATCATGATAAATTTGCTTTAATAATTCTGAACAGCCAGGACAACAATTTGTCAGTTCATAAACATAATACAACACAAAAACAAGCTTATAAATAACAACAAAATAATATATTAAAATAATTTTTTCATCTCCTTTTTAACCACCAGATGGCAGAAAAGATTTGACTATAATTTGTATCGAGCCTGACGTACTGCTTCAGAAAGCTTAATTTTGCCAGGAATAATTTGCAAAAATTATTGAACGATGTTTGAAACTTTGTATTGCTAGTACTTCTTGTGTTATTGCCTCCTTAGGATAAATCGCTGGTTGTATTCCTCAAGTCGATTTGGATAAATGAATTAATGTAAATGTAAATGCAGAACAAATAAGAAGTGTCATCAGGCTGGGGGCATAGGCATGCATGGGGGGCCTGCCCCACCCCCAGAGAATGAAAGATGCTACTGTATAGGCCGAGTTTTACAATATTTTCAACTCAAAAGTAAATATGCATATAAAGTAGGTGTGGTCGTAACCAGGGTTTGAAAAGTAGTGAGGCCTAGGGTGGCGTTAAGAATTGTGCTATAGCCTAATAACTACCCAGCAGGCACAGGATGTCAGTGTAACATCAGGAAGATGTTGGACTCCAATGTTGTGCGGACGTCAAATTTTGGTTGAAAATTAAAATTGGGTTGATGTCTAAATCCATCGTTTGTTTGAAGTCAAGCTCCAACGTTGCACAGACGTCAAAAACTAATATTGATTTGATATCAAAATCTAATGTTGTCTTTACATCAAACTCCTTTGTTGGGCAGAGGTTGCATTGTGGTTGGAATAAACACTAGAGATCTCTCAAACCCCAACCTTAGCAGTCAGTTCCATTTTTTTAGTTGTTCAGTGAAGAAGGAGGCGGGAACCGGCGAACGTTTAACATAACTTTAATATATCAAAATAAACAAACAACAAAACGAAAGTAAAATGGCGGCAGTCCCTCACGGACGACTGCCGCACACTAAAGCATAATAAAAACATAACATAAATCCAAGCCTGGTCCTCTCTCGTCCTTCACTGTCGTCGCTCTTCCTTTTATGCTTCTGGAGCTCCTCCGTGAGAGATACGAGACCGGTGCAGTGCGCAGTTTTCTCTGGGTAAAATAATTAAATACTTGCCAAAACACAATGAAATCTGTACAAAACACAGCAGGGTTCGGCAATAAGGACTGTCCGGGGTCAGCATGAATAACGTTTGGGATAATTGAACTGTGCAACACTGTCACAGTCCTGATCAGGCCAGTGCTGCATCTTTGCGAAAGTTTAATAAGAAAATTGTAACTTTAATAAGGAGTAATATGCATTTGATTTATGAAGAATATGCAGTTATTTTACATTTGTTTACTTTATTTCTGTACCTGAAAACTAAAAAGCACTGATTATTTCATTCGTATCTTTGTTCTGTTGTATTTATGTATTTATGTTGGCCTGCTGAATGTTAAATGGATCCAATCCATGTTCATTAGAAATTATTTGATGCAGCAATAAACTAGTATAACTTAATGCATGGATTTTTGAACTTTGCTAATTTAAAACATGATCAAAACACTGTATTGGAATCGGCCGATAATTGTTTGTTAAAATCGGTATCAGCCCGAAAAATCCCATCAGTGCATCCCTATTAATTAATAAAATTAACCACAAACACCCACATTGATTTACTAGCTATATTTAACTCAATTTATATTTGTAGACAAAACTCTACATTTACAGTCTTGCGAAGCAGCTAAGTGAAACTTAGGTAGGCGTGAAAAACGATTGATCGTCTTCAGCTAATTCATGCCTACACAAGATGGCACTGACCGAGAATATATTTTTTTCTCATGTATGTATCTCGTAGGTTCCTTTTCAAGGGAACTCGCGCTGCGTCAAGCGTTTTGGGAACGCCTCTGCGTGATTGCGTCGTGAAGCACATGTGAAATCAGTCCAGTGGCGTGACGGAACGTCATAGGCGGGTGACGTCATGACCAGGAAACTATAAAGCACACCTGAACCAAACAGAGTTAGCTTCTGTGTCTTCAGTAAGCGCTCTCAGTGAAATTGTGTGTCTTATTTGGTGTTGTCTGTCTTTCATATATTTCATATTCACAAATGGATCTTGCAGAGGGGTTAGAGACCCAACGTTTCATTTCAGGAGGTGGAAGCACGCTCTGTGGTTTCTTCCGCCCCTGATGAAGCGCCGGTACTGCAACAATCTAGTTCTGAGAAACTAGACGTTGTTAGTATTGATGCTTGTGATGTTGAGGACTCGCCATCTCACACACAAGCTTATGAGGAGCTTGTGGAGGTTGTAACTTGTGCTGTTGCTAGATTAAACATCAGCTGGCCAGCCGAAAAACAAGAAGCTCGTCAGTCCAGTTTATTAGACGAACTCTTCTTACCATCCAGGTCACAACCTCCACATCTGGGCTTGCCTTTCTTTCCCGACCTCCACACTGAGATGTTGAGGTCGTGGAATAAACCTGCCTCCTATCGGGTGTTCAGTCCACAAATTTCTAACTACAGCAATATATTAGGGCTGAAAAGGCACGGTTATGGGGAGATGCTTTAGGTGGAAGAGACGCTTGCGAGCTATCTCTCCCCTGAGTCTGCATCTTCTCTAAAAGCCCCGAAGTTACCCACTAAGCCACTTAGAACGTCATCTGCTTTAGTGGGTAAAGCATACTCGGCTGCAGGTCAGGCGGCGGCTTGTTTACACACCATGGCCGTTTTACAAGCTTATCAGGCCGACCTGCTAAAGGATCTTGATGAGGGTGGGGAAGTCAGTCGCGAGGCTTTCGTTGAGCTTCGCAAAGCTACCGATTTATCTCTCCGTGCTACCAAGGAGACCGCCAAGTCAATCAGGCGGTCTATGGCAGCCCTGGTAGCCACAGAAAGGCTTTTGTGGCTCAACCTCGCTGATATGAAAGACCGTGATAGATTTTTTGGATGCCCCTCTCACACCACCTGGCCTCTTCGGCGACTCAGTCAACACAGTGGTCAAGAGGTTTCAGGAAGCCAAGAAACAGGCGTTCCTTCCCTGCCGCTCTCAGGTCCCAGGGGCTGCTGGGCGGGAGCAGCCCCAACCGAGTATGAGCTCCTCACACAGGGCGCAACAGAAAGTGAGCGTTGCTTCCCGTGCTCCCCCACAGAGAGACTGGGGGGCGGGGCAGTGTTCACAACCGAAGCCTTCCGAGGGTAAGACAGATCTGAGGACCATCATTATCCAGAGGAAGGCTTCGGGAAAGAAGTCCTGACACATGGCATCAGGCTTCTGAGGGCAGTCCCCTCCAGGGTGAGTCAGTTTCCACCTCATTATACGGTGCCTGTCTCCCCTCAGTGCCCTCAGGGGGCCGTTCTGCCAACCCTGCCACCTCGTGTGCTTCAGGGCGCAGCGGTTCTCAGCGAACACATATCTCAGTGTCCACCCGGAAACATAGTGGCGCTGGGATGTTCGCTTCCCCCTTCTGTCAAATGTATCTCAATGGGTCCTGCACACAATAGAATTTGGGTACAGAATTCAGTTTGTGTTGCGACTGCCCAGGTTCAACAGGGTTTTGTTCACCGAGGTGAGCCCCGAGCAGGCTCTGGTTATGGAACAAGAAGTACAGACTCTCTTGCGAAAAGAAGCTATAGAATGGGTTCCTTCTCCCAGCAGGGAGTCAGGGTTTTACAGCCGGTACTTCATAGTTCCGAAGAAGGATGGAGGGTTGCGTCCTATTCTAAATCTGCGCCTACTAAATCGCACTGTCAAGAAGCTCAAGTTCAGAATGCTCACTCTGAAACAAATCGTGTCACAAATCAAGTCCGAGGACTGGTTTGTCACGATAGATCTGAAGGACGCATACTTTCATATCTCCATCCTTCCTTAACACAGGAAGTTCCTGAGGTTCGCTTTCGGGGGCGAAGCATACCAATATCGGGTTCTTCCCTTCGGCCTAGCTTTATCACCCCGCACCTTCACAAAATGCGTGGATGGAGCTCTGGCTCCGTTGCGACTCCAGGGCATCCGCGTGTTGAATTACATAGACGACTGGTTGATTCTGACACAGTCAAAAGAGTTGGTGGTTCAGCATCGAGATGCTGTTCTCACCCACATGAAGTTGTTGGGGTTATGGCTAAAACGCAAAGAAAAATGTGCTATCTCCAGTTCAGAGAACCTCTTTTCTGAGTGTGATTTGGGATTCAGTTTCAATGCAAGAACATCTATCTCCGGCTCGCATAGAGGCGATTTTCACAGCCGTAAACAAGCTGAAGCTAGTCCAGTCACTCACTGTGAAACAGTTTCAGAGACTGTTAGGTCTGATGGCAGCTGCGTCCAACGTGATACCTTTTGGCCTGCTGTACATGAGACCTTTGCAGTGGTGGCTCAAAACCAAGGGGTTTTCCCAGAGGGGATATCCGTTTTGCATGATCAAGATCACACGGGGATGCCTTCGTGCTTGTGTCATGTGGAAAAAACCTTGGTTACTTTCCCAAGGGCCAATGTTGGGAGCTCCTTGTCGTCGCGTAACGCTTACGACGGATGCATCCCTCACCGGCTGGGGGGCGATCATGAGTGGTTGCTCGGCTCGGGGTCTGTGGAGGGGCCATTATCTTTCCTGGCACATAAACCAGTTGGAGATGATGGCTGTGTTCCTGGCACTCAAACACTTCCTCCCAGGCCTTAGGGGCCACCATGTGCTGGTCTGCACGGACAACACAGTGGTGGTCTCGTATATAAATCATCAGGGGGGTCTGCGTTCGCGCCCCTTATGCAAGTTGGCACACCAGATCCTCCTGTGGGCCCAAGGGAAACTACTGTCAGTCAGGGCAGTATACATCCCGGGGCACCTGAATCAGGGAGCAGACATCCTGTCGAGGCAGGGGCTGAGGCCCGGGGAGTGGAGACTTCACCCCGAGGTGGTAGAGCTCCTGTGGGAGCGCTTTGGGAAAGCGGATGTGGATCTGTTTGTGTCTCGAGAGACGACACACTGTCCATTGTTTTACTCCCGCATGTATCCAGCCCCTCTGGGGTTGGATGCGATGGTACAGACGTGGCAGAGGCTGTGTCTGTACGCCTTCCCACCGATTGCTCTGCTCCCGGGAGTTTTGGAGAGAGTACGCCGGGACAGGGTCCAGATGTTGTTAATAGCCCCGTTCTGACCGGGCCAGGTGTGGTTCTCGGACCTGATGTCTCTCCTCGACGGCTCTCCATTCGAGATTTCGGGCAGGAGGGACCTGCTCTCACAGGTGGGGGGGCTCACTCCTTCACCCCCGCCCGGAGTTGTGGAAACTATGGGCGTGGCCTCTGAGGGGGCCCAGCTTATAGATTCAGGTCTCCCTACCGAGGTAGTGGAGACCATACTCCAGTCCAGAGCTCCCTCCGCGAGGAGGTTATATTCCCTGAAATGGAAAGTGTTCTCTTCATGGTGTAGAGGTCATATGTTGGACCCTGCTAACTGCCCTGTTGGTACAGTCCTGGAGTTCCTTCAAGACAAGTTCTCGTCAGGGTTATCCCCATCCACTTTGAGGGTGTATGTGGCGGCCATTTCTGCTTACCACATCCCTTTAGAAGGTGCTTCAGAAGACACCCGTGGGTAACTCGCTTCCTCTGTGGTACATTGAGGCTAAGACCTGCGGCACATCAGAGAGTTCCGACTTGGGATTTGGCCATAGTTTTGGAAGGCCTGTCCACGGCTCCGTTCGAGCCCATCGAAGAGGTTCCTGAGAAGTTCCTCACTCTCAAGACTCTGTTTCTTTTTGCTATTTTGTCTCTTAAGAGAATTGGAGACCTTCAAGCTCTTTCGGTCTCTCCTTCTTTCTTGGACTTCGCTCCAGGCATGGTTAACACTCTGGAGTCGGGAAACGCGCCGGCGCGTTTTGCTGGATTTTTTTCACATAGCAGCAAAACTTAAAATTCCGTCATTTTTTGAAGTAATATATCAGTAATATATCATTATTTGTGCACACTCAGAGTAAAATCAAAATGTTGTGCTTTTTGCAAAATAAAGAAAACTAACATGATGCGTGATCTGTCGTCTCCCTCTGAAGGAAGTCCATTCTGATAGTCCTCAGAAAATGAACTGCAACTTAGTGAATACTAATCACAAAAAAATTAGTCATATGTCTAAAGAAACGTTGAAATGTCAGGTTTTAAAACATCTCTGTTTATGTAATCTGTACGAAAAAGAAGGTTGTCAGATGTTTGTGAGTCCGCTAATTTTGGCAGCCATTTTTGATTTAGTCTCAGTTTTTATCTTCAGACGAAAATGCTCCTTAGTCTTAGTCGCATTTTAGTCATTTTAGTCTTTCATATTTTAATCTAGTTTTAGTCGACTAAAAGTCATCACATTTTTGTCAAGTCTTAGTCATTACTTTTAGTCAAACTACAGTTACCAACATTAATTTTGATTTAGTCTTTAGACAAAATAGTCATTATAATTTTTCTCTTTAGACCAATTCATTTAAGCTTATGAAAAATTTGAATCAAGGTAACAGACTGTATTGACATTGCACTCTTAGCAGTAGCACTTGTGCAATTCTACATATCCTCTTTCAGTGGTTCTCAAACTTTCTAGAGTGTCATACCCTCTGAGGGATTTAACATCCTTCTGCGTACCCTCTCTTTTCCACTTACTGCAGTTACACCTTTTCCATTAAGGGACAATATTTGCCTTCTTAAATCGATTTTTCCAGTGCATTTTTTTTACCTTTATAAATACCTTTGTAAAATAAATAATGCCTTAAATAAATTTTTTTAAAAATTCAATAAATACAATGATGATAAAAACGAAGTGATACTTTTAAATATTACATTAAAACCGCCAGTAGGTGGCGTTAAGTCACTGTTTTTATGAGTGAATCATCGAGTCATTCATTCTTTCAGTATCAAAGCAAGCGGCTGTTTTTATGAATGATTTGACGATTCGTTCAAAGACAGATTTGTTCACGAAACAGCTTGTGTGCTGTGCTGCTCTGCTGTGGCTTTCGTTGCAAAATAGAGCAAAAATACTGACAATACTGTTTAAAATGTACATCACTTAATATTACCCTTTTGTTTGTTGAACTGTTGTATAAAATCAATGCGATCGGGATTTTATATATTATATTATATTCGGGCAATATTCTTGCTGGTATAATATGATCAACATTATAACAATAACTCACAGAAGGGTATGTTTTTGTATCGAAGAGAGTTTTAATCTTAAATCTACATGCAGTCTGTGTCTATATTTGTTCTTCATGCTAGTAGTGCTAAATCCCCACTTTTACAAAGGTAACGTTATATTGTCGAGAACAGCACTAATGTAGCGCGATGCTGGCTTGTGTGGGTGCAGTCAGTTTTGACCGCGATTGAAAGATGGGGTAATTTGATTGAATGTCGTGTATATACGACATTTTACCTGCTAGAAATACATGTTCAGTTTTCATGTTATTTTAAGGTGGAGTAGAATAAAATGAACGGCAAAACTCACCACTTTTCGCGTACGTCAGTTTGAGAACCACTGCTGGATATCAGCCTGCACTTTGGTCCCAGATTTAGTCAGTAAACGAGCAGCACAGTATAGACCGACTGAATGACACTTAAGTTTATTAAATTATTATTAAATTTAAGTAGAAAATCTCAAATGAAGATCGCTGAACTCCAGCTTACTTGTCTGTGTTTTCAGATCATCCGCGCTTCTTCCTCAGTGAAGACTAGAGAGAGCGCGTGTGCGTGGTTGCCACATAGCAAAGATTAAGTAAAACGTGTTCTTTTAACAGAAAAGCTCTGATAGGGGGTTTAAATTCTGGAAATCTGGCAACCGTAAGCGTGACCGCTCGTAAAGACAGTCTGTAATGTTTTGTCTCCTTTATTCGACAAAAACAAAAAGTGATTTCAAAAGAGCGATTTTGGTAAAGTTTTTAGTCTTTTAGACACATTTCAGTCTCGTCTTTTTTCGTCAACTATATTGTATGTGTTGTTTTAGTCACGTTATCGTTAAATGACATTGGTGTCGTCTCTCATCGTCTCGTCTTAGTCATGGAAAAAAAGGTCGTCACGAACATTTTTCGTCATAGTTTTCGTAAACGAAATTAACACTGACTGCACATCAACATTTAGGCTCTATAATATAACAAATATAATATATAAAATGCCATAGAGGTGATATGAATGTTTAGACGCTTTGCATCACAGAAAAAGATTATATTTTAAAGTATATTAAAATAGAAAACCATTATTTTAAATTGTAATAATATTTCACAGTATTGCTGTTTTTTTCTGTATTTTTGATTAAATAAATGCAGGCTTGATGAGCATGAGACTTCTTTCAAAAACATTATAAATAGTAATGTGTCCAATCTTTTGACTGGTACTGTAATTTAAAATATAGGTCTATACAAAATTTTCTTCACATGATGTGCAATAATATGTGCATGCATAAGATCACAAAAATCATGTTTTCTGTTAAGAGTGGACATAATATAATAGCTGATATGATCCTGTTATCAGCATGCTTACAGAGTTTTTTTTTTTTTTTTTTTCTTTTATCTCACAGATTTGAGAATCATAGTGACCAGATATTGGCCCACATTGGACTGCATGCATATGATACTGAGATCA
The DNA here is from genome assembly GCA_039654765.1 of Mylopharyngodon piceus. Classification (NCBI taxonomy): domain Eukaryota; kingdom Metazoa; phylum Chordata; class Actinopteri; order Cypriniformes; family Xenocyprididae; genus Mylopharyngodon; species Mylopharyngodon piceus. Next base: position 62,601 of record JBCHWC010000171.1, read on the forward strand.
CTGACTGGAAGCAGGAACGTTCTTTTTTTTTTTTTTTCCTCCATTGCAGAAACACCAAATGCCAGGTAAGTGATGTTCACATATATCTTTGAACATGATTTATTTCCAGGTATAACTGTGTACTCAAAATGTGTCTTTGACTCTCATTTATATAGTTAACTATATTTTAAATAAACTTCAAACAAAAAATGATATATGTCTTTTGTCATTGCAGTCTTTCTTAATTGACCACATTCCTGACCTAATGGCTCATTATAAGGCTCATTAGGGGCAGGGTCTTAATCTCCTCAGGTGTGAATCACAGCATTATTCATGAAGATTCATGCCTCTCCGCATACGGGCTCCCTAAACAAAAAGTGTCTTAGAAATTTAAAATCAATACATTGTTTTTTGTGTCCAAGTAGGCAGGATAATTTCCACATCATTTTGAAGCAAAAACTCTAGTCTAAAATATACAATTCCCAAAAGTCTTGTGAAAAAACATTTGGTATGCAGTTTGAGGCCTTATTTCAGTGACATTTTTTTGTTTTTTTCAAAAACCACGCATATACGTAATACTCTCAAAAATACAAACATGTACATACTTGTTGCTCACATATTATTGTAGCCTAGTTTGTGCCGAACACAGTGTAATGAAACTTTTGTCATTAATATGTTTATAAACAACTGAAAAAAGCACAAATGTCAGGGCATGTCAAAACTACTCCAGGTCCCCAAATCAGCCTCAGACTCCAGAGGGTTAAAGCCTTCTTGTTTCCTCGGGAAGGCTATGTTCCTAAGGTTCCCACTAATGTGGTGGGCCCTATTATGCTGCAGGCTTTTTGTCCTCCTCCATTTCAAGATCCAGACCAGGAAAAACTCAATCTGCTCTGTCCAGTCAGGGCCTTAGATGCTTGCGTCCACAGAGCTGCCCTGTGGCATAAATCTGATCAGTTATTTGTGTGTTTCGGGTCCCCGTGTAAGGGCACCCTGCATCTAAGCAAACCTTAAGTAAGTGGATAGTTGAGGCTATCTCACTTGCCTACGAATCGGCCGGCCAACTGTCACCCCTTATGGTCCGAGCCCACTCTACTCGGAGTATAATAATAATAAATACTTTATTCATCCCTTTTAAGGAAATTCAAACATCCAGTAGCTCACACTTAACAATTACAAACACTTAACAATAACAAACAAATAACACAAACAAACACCCAACCAATAGTAAAATTAATCACTACAACAGCTAAAATTAAATAATACATATAATAATAAAGAACATATATATTTAAAAGGCATAGTCCTAAACATAAATGAACTCATTTATGATTAAAAAAAAATGATTAAAAAAAAAATAACAAATTGCACATAATCCCTTAAAATCCATCAATACAAATAAAAATAAATAACTAAATACAATAAATATCCAAACAGACTAGCACATTGCCACAACACATCCAGCATTATAGCTGCAATAATAAGAAAAGGAGTGGAAAATATCAAAAACTATTAAACAACCTAATAGCAGTAGGAATGAATGATCTTCTAAATCTCTCAGTTCTACAGCGCAGTGAAATGATTCGTCTGCTGTAATTGCTCCTCTGAGTAACCAAGATGTTATAAAGAAGATGCTTGGTATTGTCCAATATTGCCTGCAATTTTCTTCTGGTGCATTTCTCCACTACCACATCCACACAATCCAGGCTCCTGCCAAGCACCGAGCTGGCTTTTCCACCAGCCTATCCAACCTCTTGTTGTATCTCTTTGTCATATTACCTCCCCAACAGATTGCAGCATAAAATAAAACACTAGCCACAGCTGACTGATAGAACATACACAGCATTCTATTGCAGACATCAAAGGACCTGAGCCTCCTGAGGCAGAAGAGGCAACTCTGCCCCTTTTTGTAGAGGGCATCCGTATTTAGGGACCAGTCCAACTTATTATCCAGGTGCACACTTATAGGACTGCACCACCTCAATGGCCTCCCCCCGTATACAAACAGGATGCAGATGTGTCCTAGATCTACGAAAATTCACCGCCATTTCCTTAGTCTTTAAGATGTTCAAAACTAGGCAGTTCTTTTCACTGCAGTCACTGAAGGCTCTCATAAGGTCCCTGTACTCCTCTTCATGACCATCCCTAATACATGCCACAATAGCTGTATCATCAGAATATTTCTGAATATGGCAGGAGTTGTATTGAAAGTCCGATGTAAATAGAGTGAACAAGAACGGAGCTAAAACAGTCCCCTGTGGTGCCCCAACGCTACTCACCACTGTCTCAGATACACAGTTCCCCAGCCTGACAAACTGAGGCCGTCCTGTCAGATAGTCAAGTTATCCAGGTAGTAATCAAAGGATCTACCCCCATGCACTTAAGTTTATCTTTCAGGATGGCTGGCCTGATGGTATTAAATGCACTAGAAAAGTCGAAAAACAGCATCCTCACGTAACAGCCAGGGTCCTCCAGATAAGAATAGGCTCGCTGCAGCATGTATAAGACAGCATCATCCACTCATCATCCACTTATGGTCCGAGCCCACTCTACTCGGAGTATGGCGGTCTCTTTGGCTTTGCTTTCTGGAGTCTCCCTTCAGGAGGTGTGTGATGCTGCAGGATGGTCCTCGCCGCACATGTTTGTTAGATTTTATAACCTGGACCTGGCCTCGACCCCGGGGTCACGAGTGCTTGCGTCTTAGTGTGTGCATCACGATTTCACACAGACAGGCACTTGGTTTTATGGCGGCGTGGGTATTTCGTTCCCAAAGCGCTTGGCGCAGTGCAAGTTCCCTTGAAAGGGAACGTCTCAGGTTACGTATGTAACCATGGTTCCCTGAGAGGGAACGAAACGCTGCGTCACGTTGCCATACTCCCGGCATGCCTGTAACTGACTTACTTCGACCTTTTAGAAGCTAACTCTGTTTGGTTCAGGTGTGCTTTATAGTTTCCTGGTCATGACGTCACCCGCCTATGACATTCCGTCACGCCATTGGACTAATTTCATGTGCTTCACGACGCAATCACGCAGAGGCGTTCCCAAAGTGCTTGACGCACTCGTTCCCTCTCAGGGAACCATGGTTACATACGTAACCTGAGACGTTTTCCAATTTGGCTTTAACCTCGTCCACTGCACAATATACAACAGTAGGCTATATTAAGAGTTGTTATTTAAAAGATGTTCTACAGTATGTAACTTTTTTTTTATAAATATTTAGGTGCCGTTTATTGACAGTATGTTAGTCATTCAGACTGATGATGATTTATTCATTTCAAATATTAGGATTATTATTCAAATATTCCCTAACAACAAAAGATGTTGAGTGTTTAATGCTATGAAGCATCCTTATAATTTCAGATGTATTGTAGTCAGGGATGTTGTCAAGACTCGGCCCAGTGTGGTTTAACAGGAACTCGATGAAGACAAAATAGTAATAACAGGCTTTATTAGCAGAACAGAGCGTAACCAAACGTGTTATGGAATATGTTCATGGAATATTTTCAGTGTAACTTATAAACTATGAAACTATAGTAGGTTTTGAATCCATTGTTTGAACAGCATTGGCAACCCACTGGTTTTATTTGAACATTATACATTTGTTTCCGTTTGTGAACAGTTGGGGAAAAAAACATGAACATTGAGAGGTTAAAAGTAAGTTAGGTATGCACTAAAAGAAGCCTCACAATAAATGGCTAATCCGACAGTTTTTTTTTTTTTTTTTTTTTTTTTCCATCAGTTACAAACACCATACACATTTTTAGATTATGGACCAATATAAAATATACAGTATATGTTGTAAAGAAATATGTTTGAGCAAATTATTGTGTAGCATACAGATATTAATCAATGTGGTATATCTCTGACAGAAGGAAAGGAAGCAGGTAATTTTACTTTGTCAGCGATAAAAAAGAAGTACAGCTGCTTCAGTTATCTCTTTGGAAGCACTCCATCCTGTATTAGTACCATAGCCATCCCAGTCGAAACTCGTAAAGTCCCCGCACTGTTTAGGGTCCCCCTCAGGAAAGTGTCCACCTCCACCAATACAGAACTGCAAAAATATGAGTACATTAATAACAACAAAACATACCTATTTCCTCATGTAACATTGCAGTTGATTTACTTCTGTTGTAATTGTATTACTGTAAATGAATTTCCTCTTCATTTATACACTAAAGCATGAATTATTGCCTGTGGTGATCAGCAGCATTTTACAAATGCTGTTCATGAACATTTATGTAAATAATCCATAATATTTGTTTAGCTCACATGTTCAGTGTGACAGCCGGTTGGTTTAACACCCGAACAAAGTGCCATGGCTGCCTTTTCAGTATTGAAGACTCTGAATGAGATGAATCCAGGCTCAAATATTGCTGAAAAAAAATAAACACAGAACGCAGTCATGTAATTGATGATGGTCTTTCATAATAGGTCCATGCACACAGAATGGCATTCTTTCATAGAATCTCAACATGATGATGCTTTGTAAATAATAGGCCTACGCAACCTGATCTCACAGCAATTCGTACATATTTTAAGAGGTGGCTAATTCATATGAATTCGTATGAATGACCTACCCCTAACCCTGCCCCTAAACCTACCCATCACTGGGGTTTAGACAAATCGATGTCACTCGTACGAATTAGCCACCTCATAAAATACGTACGAATTGGTCGTGAGATAGCGCTGGCCTACACCATCACTTAATAATACACAGATTTTATGTCAGTTGATGCAGCTACTTCCTTTAAAAATATTGGCTCAAGAGGTATTGATGTACCTCTTGAATTAGGTCCATACAGTTTTTTAGTAGAATCCATATTTCCAGTATCATACACTATTGGAATAGCAGGTCCATTATCAATGTTGCAAGTCCCGATTCCAAACCTCACAGGGAATTTCTGGGAAAATTAACATAAAAATTATTATTATTATTATTATTATTTACAAAATTGTAGTCTTTTGCCTTTAGCCTATATTTTATTTGAATATTTAAAACTCAAAACTGCTGTCAAAGTTTGTCTGACCTTGAATAAATTGAGAAGGTTTCCTCCGTGTAGAGTTAAGAAGCGATTTTCAGTGTGGTATCTCAGGATGGAGGCAGTGCTCCAGTGTTCTAACTCCATATTATTAGGAACATGCCACACAGACACATCTTGTGCCGCAATTTCAAAGTATCCAGGATTCTATGACGGAAAGGAAACAGACTGTCAATTCATTTTGTAGATAAACATGTTTTAATTGTTGAATGTAATAAAAAATTACCTTGTAATCATCACTTGTAGCGGCCTCTGCAGTTCCAAATGTGACTCTGTTTGCCCATGTTCCTTCACCATCAGGCCGGTTTGCGTTGCTGCCCTGCTCACTAGACCAGCGATCACCAACAGTACACTTTCCATACATGTTGTTTTCATGAACGCTGGCCACCAGCGTCCAGCCGCCGCCCGCAGTGGTCATATCACAAAACGTCTGGTAAAGAACCCCTCTTGGTGAGATCAGATAGTACAGGCCATCTGAATTAACAGAAGCATTGCTGAGTCACCTAAATTGAGTAGTTGCTTAAGATAACAAAAATAAATTCAAAAATACCATACCCTCATAAACATGATATTTGTCAAGAATTTCTTTGCAGCTTCGAGCAACATATTTAATTCTGTCCAGAAGTTTTTCAAGCTCATGGTTGCTGTTGGTATCACTGATATTAATACATGGTGCTTCTGTTTCTTGTATTACATACATAGCTCCCACTGTAGAAAGATCATAAAAAGAGTAAATGCTGGTTTTGCAGTAATGTGAGTCAGAAAATGTGAGTCACATAGTGAAATATATTGTGATTAAAAAATATGATGACTTTCTTAACCCTCTGGTCCCCTTCGGTCAAAAATGACTGAAAAATTTTACGTTTTGAAATTTTACATTTTTTTGCTTCATTGGAATGGGATGACTCTTGGTGACTTTTGTCGCATTAGCTATGTGAACACAAAAAAATCATGGACATGATTCGGAAAGGGCTGAAAAAAAGCCACACTTGGCTCCTTCGCAGTCAAAAATGACTGACATAGGAAATGAATGGGAAATGTGTATAAAATCAATAAAATAAAATCAATAACTCAGCCACAAAGCAGTAAAAAAAATGAACAGCAAAGAAGAGGTTACATAAGAGTACAAAACAGACACACCCACTCAAACACACACACACACACACTATTATACACACAAATGAACTGGTGTGGCTGTAACAATACGGTACAAGTGAGCCAAATTACAAAAAGTAGTCTTTGAAAATGTCTAAGTATAAATCCAAATCCACAGTTTAATAAAAATAAGTGTTTATGTCTAAAAAAAAATAGAGAATTTATAAGCCACTTTATATAGAACTTTATAGGAATCTAGTGGTTACTAGTGTGCATGATTTATAACTTGAGGGAACGAAATAGTAAATCGTGCGCACGTTTTAGTAAAGCGAGGGAACGAATTAGTAAATCATGCGCACGATTTAGCCTACTATTTTTTTCCTGCATGTCATGTCTGGGGCTCCGTAAGTGGTTACACCATGGCATTACTCAAGTTTTTCATTTTTTACTCCCACCAGATGGCTACCTTCAAAAAATTGGATTTTAAATGCCTTGTCTCTATTTTAACATGTAATACTGATTTAATTTAAAAATAATTTTAAAAAAATGTGAATTATTTTCAATGGGGAAAAATAGCTAATAAAAATTGTATAAATATTGCATAGTATCATAAAATACCCTCAAAATTTTAAATAATAATCAAAAAATATTATTGAACAAAAATATATTACAGTGGTTTTCCTGAAGAAAAAAAGTTACATTTCAAGTGTGACACCTAAATGAAGAGGGTTGAGAGAAATTAGTTTTAATTAAATCAGATAATTACACTTACTTGATTTAGCATCACAGAACCATAAACTCAGTGCGAGACTGAGAAGGATCCCAAAAAACATTTTTGTAAGAAAGGATGATTTTCTGTCCAGTGTTTCTTGGGAATATCCTGGACGAGCCCCCAGATCTGTTAAATTGTTTTTTTAGGTACTGTAGAGTTTCTGAAGTCTTGAGGCTATCAGTCATCAGTTGGAAACAGGTGCCTCAACCCCTGTGATGTGTGGCAGCAGCAGCAGCGCGAGATATCTCAGGAGAATGATCAAGCAGACACAAAGCCAATATGGTACCATAACATTCTCAAGTTAGTAAGGAAGATGGTTCATATTTATACTCACAAGATCAAGTAATAATCTCCAGGATAATCTGGGCATCCAATAATAGTACAGAGGTCAAACCGTACCATATATGGCATATGAAGAAATATATTAACAAGTAAGATGTTTTTGATGTGTGGGTCTATAAAACAAGGGCAGTCTTACACAAGAATAGTTAAAAGTGGAGCCTAAGAAATAAAAGCAGTCTGCAAACTAAAGAAGAACAGTTCTTCATGATTAAAAACACTCTGAAAACTTGCAAACCTGAAATGGTGATGTGTTTGGTTCAATGTTTTGTGTGAAGAATGTTTACTAAAAGCAAATGTTGTGATTAAACTGTCTTTTTTTTCCCTATTATCTGAACAAGACAGCATATTAACTTACCATTTCCATGAGCCAGTATAAGTAACAGGTTTTTTTGTTCTTGGTGTCTAAAGTGGCTTAAGGAAATTATGCTTATTTACATCCTTTTCTTGTCAACTGATGATTTATAAGTAACTAAAGTAAATAAACATTACATAACTTTAACCGTAAACAAGAACATAAAGAACAAAGACTTCCTTGTGCACTTTACTGGCAGATATGACAAGAAAGAAATTGTCTTTCTTGGGAATCTGATAGACTAGGATCCGGAATCCTATTCTTATCAAGGGACAACCTGTAGATATTGCTGAACAATAAAAAAATCATGTTAAATTTGTCATAATTCACTCCCCATCATGTTGTTATCTATTTTGTTCACACAATAAAGTCAGAGATTACAATATTGTCAATGTTGTTTTGGACTCCACAGTTTTGTATTGTATGAACAAAAAAACATTCATACAGTCAAAATATCCTTTTTTGTTTTTCACATAAAGAAAACCATACAGGGGTGCATTTCCCGAACAACGATGTAACTCCCTGCTGAACTACCATGGTACGATGCATCGTTGAACAAATCAACTAGCTAGTCACGACTGTTTCCCGAAACCGTATTGTCGCAAACCTGTCGTTCAACCATGTTGGTGAATGACTTCACGCAGGTGGTGAAAAATAACTTCTTTAAATGAATCCGTTTGAGATCAAATTAATGCTAGATTTTTTGCTATAAATTACGGACATGGCATTAGAGGACTAATTCTCATTTTCCTCAGTTATTTTGCTTTATTTCCAGATTAAATCAAATGCTTGTTCTTACGTACTAGAGCATGTACGCACATGCGCACTCTTCAAAAATGGTGCTTTAAATCTCTTGACAAACTAAAATATATAAATGACCTTTGTATATATTCGAAATAAAAGATATACATTGTACTTAATGTCAGCTTGCTTATTTTGCTCAAGATAAGGATTTATTAAGTCCACATGTCATAAAAACAAGAAACTATGCTTCTAACCACAGCTCGAGAGCTGTCGTTCAAACCACACAAGTTTGCGATGCAGTTTGTGAATGTCCGTTTGAACTATGGTTTCGGGAAACACCAAATCGTTGAACTATGTGAGTAACGACGGAACTTGCGATGTTAGCTGGCTAACGATGCTTTTGGGAAACGCACCCCAGGTTAGTTGTCACCTAAGGGTCTGAGGCAAAAATCCAGTTGTATAAATGCCTGATTCATTGGTATTTATGTTGCAAGACAATGGGTTTTGTGCCCTTGATGTCTAAAGTGTATTAAAGGAACACTCCAAATTTTTTGAAAATAGGCTCATTTTCCAACTCCCCTAGAGTTAAACAGTTGAGTTTTACCGTTTTCGAATCCATTCAGCCGATCTCCGGGTCCGGCGGTACCACTTTTAGCATAGCTTAGCATAGTTCATTGAATCTAATTAGACCGTTAGCATCTCGATCAAAAATGACCAAAGAGTTTTGATATTTTTCCTATTTAAAACTTGACTCTTCTGTAGTTACATCATGTACTAAGACCGACGGAAAATGAAAAGTTGCGATTTTCTAGGCCGATATGGCTAGGAACTATACTCTCATTCCGGCGTAATAATCAACTTTTTAATAATCAACTTTTTATGAGCCAGGGACCCCTTAGAGGGGAGAAAATTTTCTTAGGACCCCCTCATAATTATAACAGGATTAAGCATATGCTTGCTACAGTTTGTACGCTTGTAATCAAAAAGCATGACTAATTAATTGAAATTATACACAATTTATCAACAATTTAATTAAAAGTTACATTTTTAGGGCCATATGGAAACAGTTTTATTTTTTCTTTATTTTTTCTCCAATTTAATGGTTGAATTAAATTTTAATAATCAAGAAGCATGTCTAATCAGTTGAATTCATAAACCTTTAACAACTTATTAATTTATTAAAATGTTTGCAATAAAAGGCCCCTATGAAATGTATATTTTTAGGTTTTAATACAAATATATTATCAAAAAGGTGGTTATGAAATGAAGGCATAAAACATTTACTTTTTACAACAATTTATCTTTTAAAATGTAATTGAAAAATGTTTTTTAACAATTCTGTTTAATTTTTGGCAAACAAAGTGCTGCACAACAGAGGTTTACTGTTAAAATTAAAACATGGAAGAAAAATTGTGATTAATCGTTAAAAAGAGAAGTATGTTTTACTGTACAATAGTACTGATATTCTGTATAAAGAACATGTGAGAATAAATCTGTTCTCAGACACCAATGATTAAAAGAACATTCTCTGTATGGTATCTTTTCTTGTTTGTTTTTTTTTTCTCAGCCATTTTGTCAGTGCCTCAGCCTGTAGGTAGGTGCTTTATATAGACTTGTCTTGAAATGCCGGGAGCAACTCCCCCTCGGGTCACGCAAGGCTGTCAGTGACAGCATTCCCTACGGCCAACAGCCCAAGCTGAGCCTAAAGGAGGCCTTCCGCAGAAAGCCTTCCAAGGCTGCTCAGGGCATCTGGGACCAGCATTCCGTGGAAAGTGGTCCCTTAAAGGGAATGTGGCCAGGAAACCAAAGGGAACCCCGGCCAGTCACTAGAGGGGAACAAAGTCACCCTCAGCGCCACCAGGGAAGCCGTACTAAACTTGGCGAAGGCCAAATTTAGTTTGGGCCAGCCCTTTCTGTTACACAGAATCTCCAAAACACATTCTTCAGAGAAGAGAGCAAGTAAGAGCGACTGCGAAAGAGCAGTAAGCAACTCAAACCCACGCGCAGAGATGGGCATCCCGGAGAGTAGAACTCAGCTGAGTGCTATAAACCCTCGTATTGAGGGGAGTAAAATCCGCTCATCCTGGGATCTACTCAGTGTCTGACTAATGCACTTGAGGAGGCTGTGCGCTAGAAAAACCCTGGTACAGGGGAGCACAAACCAGCCTGGGGGCTGGTCTCAACGGGAGACTTCATCGAAGTCTACAACCAATGACCAGCTTAGGGAGCTAAGCACAATTACAAAGTCAACCCAAAGGGAAGTACGAAGCTCAACCTAACAGATAGACCATACTGTAGGCACATAGTTATGGAGGCCGGAAAAAGGGCCTCCAACATAACTGAAGTTCTAAAAGAAGAACTAAAATCACACCAGAGACATAAATCGCATGGTGGTATTTCAGGGTGGCCCACAAAGCCACTCGCCTGAAAACAAACATGCTGAGCGCAAGACCAACCATGCAATTAAGTCACTGTGGGTGCCCACGAACAGTCCATCCCAACACAATCCAACGAGCAGTGTACTCGGTAAAGAACCTTTTACCCTTAAAATAAGAGGAGTACAGCGTACGCCATCACGCGCTAAAGAAGGCCCTGTGGGCCTATAACCTCAGCAGACACGTGGCATCAGCTCGTGGCAGTGTTATCAAGTTCCAGGCAGAACCAACCGACTACAAAGGAGGTTAAAGAGTCAGCCGGAGCCCTGGCCAGCCAGCGACATAAATCCCTTTTACTGTCTTCAGTAAAAAATATCAAAGAAAACACAAAAGGTACAAGCCAGCATGTTCCCAAAGGAGGCCCCGAGGGCCTACCCGTTACACGCGGCGTCAGCTAGCGGCCACTAAAGTTCTAGGAGCAAAAATAGAACCGAGTAAAAAACAAGGTAACTACTTAGCTCAACTAGAGCTAAAAGAGACCAAGCTCAAGGAAGTAAATACATAAAACCGAACGAACAGCTGGTTTTAACACAGGAACTTACCCTGAGAGGCAAGCCACTCAGAAGATGTACTCGGTAAAAGCACCTTTTACTCTCTAAGTGAGAGGAGTACAAAGCCAAGCTCCAGCATGATACAAAGGAGGCCTAAAAGGCCTACGACTTGTAGACACGTGGCGTCAGCCAGTGGCAATCACGACCCATCCATGGTGATGAGTCACATAGAAACCAACGCAAAACTGTGCCAATATGCAAACTGAAAGGAGGCCCTAGTGGGGCCTTCAACCTTTATGGACATATGGCAGCAGCCAATGGTAACTTCATGACTAAACCAGCCAGTAGGCCAAGTACTCAATAAGACAACTAACATTTGGATAAGAGGAGTACACATTCCGCCACAGCACTTATGAGAGGCCTGACCTAGGGCCTATTCTTACAGAGGTGGGCGTGGCCGATGGTGGTGTAAGTCAGTAAACTCAAGACTCAACCATGGAATGAGTGCCAAATATAACCAACCCAACTGTGCCAACATGAAAACTAAAAAGGAGGCCTGGCAGGGCCTACTGCTTTTAGCACCATGTGGCGCCAGCCAGTGGTCATAAATAGGGACCAAGCTCAAAGGGGACCAGCTCTAGACCCAACAAGCTGGTTGTGGGTAACTAGCTACACAACCTGAGCTAAGCCTACACATTCCAACAGGCAAATGTACATGGTACAAAAAACATATGCTACCATGTTTTAAGGGAGGCCCGCAAGGCCTACCACCTTAAACAAACATGCGCATAAGCCTGAGGCAGTGCTAAGATACGTGAGCAAACTCGTGATCGTAAACCAACAGCGTCCAAGACAACAGCTGTACTTGGAAGAGAGGCTATTTAACTAAAGAGCCAACAATCTCAACAGTAAATGGAAAACAGTTGCTGTGGTCAAGATCAACAGGGAGCTAAAGAGACCATATTTATTCTAGACAGAATAAGACTCACAACACTCAACCTGAGTGTGCAATCCAACAGGTGATGCACTCAGTGAAACACAAACCATAACCGGGGAGTACAATAAAACACCACGCACTTAGATAGAGGCTAATCGCAGCCTGCTATCCCAGAGACAGGTGATAACCTGTGGCAGCACTAGAGTAAGCTCACATATTCAGATATGTAGGGCTAAGGATTAGAGCCCAAAGCAACATAAAATGCTTTGTAATACATGCCATCCAACAGGATAAATGTTTCACAGTTTTAACAAAACACAACTGAGATCTGTAACGAGCCCTTGAGAACGAAAGCTAAAGCATTTAGCATCGTAAACTCAACTTGAATATATTTACAAGGGGCTCATGTGGAAACATTATAAGCATGTCAAGCTCTATAACGTGGGGCCTAGCAACACTGCATAACATATCTTCTCAAAGATAAGGGCCTACAACCTGGGAAAAACAGTACCAGGAAGGCTCACAACAGCCTAACAATAGCTGTTTACCCTAGCCATAGCACCTACATTCATAGAAGGGGAAATGGGCATACGGCCAGAACCTCCCTCGGGAGGCGGCCAGAACTAGGAACTATACAACTTGAAAAGGGATAGTAAAATAAGGGTGATGTAACACATAAACACCTCAAACCTAGCTCTAGCCTAGCCGCTAGCTAAGGCCTACTAGACCAAGTGAGTTTGGGCTACACTAGCATACTTCAGATATGAAGAGAAAAATGAAGCACAACAGCCAACAGTGTCAGGCGGCCGAAAAAGGCCGACCTGCACACAATAACTGAAATAACGAGTGCAAACTCAAGCAAGACTCAAAATACTAGCTGAGAAGCTACTCTAACACAAGGGGCTAAATCTAGCGGCCAAGAATACGGCCTGCGAGAAACTAGCCAACCTAGATTCAGTTATTTGCCCAAAATAACCCCTTCTAAATTACTGACTACATGCTCAGGAAGACTATACAGGAAAAACAAGGTCTTAACTTTTATAAAAAATAAAATAGACCCAGCTTACCTCCTGCGGCTCGTAGAACGAAGATTTCCCTTCCTTTCTTTGTATGAAGAAGGATAAAATCCAAAGTTCTTTTAAGCCTAAAAGTACTTTCACTATCAAGCCAGAAGGCGGGCCTTCAGAAAATTATTCATCATGGGCCCAACCGTCAGCCTGACTGTTAAAGTCCTGAGCACATAGAAGTTTTCAATGCTCCCGGGAGGTGGAGGAAGAAGGAAAAAAGCGAGGGCAAACCGAGCCTCCGCGAGAAAAAGGAGATTGATCACCGGCGCTGCTGGCGCCTATGGTCGATCACCTCCCTCAGATCCTGCTTCTTCCTCCTTGCATCCCGCCGTCTCTGCGACTTACTCCGAGGAGGAGGAGGCGCACGAGCGGCGACACTGGATTTCTGGGCCCATCTCTGAGCCTCGACTCGAGACGGGCCTGGACCTCCCGGCTGTTTGGGCCCAGAACTGGATCTGAGCGGGATACAAGATCTAAATGCTGCAGAGCGCGCCCTCGCCTCCTTAAACTTTTCAACCACCGCCTCGACGGAGGTACCAAAAAGCTCAGTAGGCGATACCGGGGCATCGAGGAGAAAATTCTTCTCTTTCTCCCCGATGTCCGCACAGTTCAACCACAGATGTCGCTCTGTGGTCACCATGGCCGCCAACGACCTACCGATCGAGGTGGCCGTCTGCTTGGTGGCCCTCAAAGCAAGATCCGTGGTGCGGCGCAGCTCTACTACCGCCTCAGGGGACAGACCCTGCCCCTGATCCAGATCCTTAAGCAGGTCAGCCTGGTACGCTTGCAGCACTGCCATCGTGTGCAATGCTGCACCAGCCTGACCTGCAGCGGCGTAAGCCCTGCCATTCAAGCGTGATGTCATCTTCAGTGCTTTGGATGGCAGAACCGGAGCTCTCAGTGTCAGTGCACTCCCTGTAGCGAGATAGTTTGCAAACGTCTCATCAACAGGTGGCATCGACACATACCCATGCTGGCCCAACCCCTCAACATCAGCGAAACTAGCCCGCTGATGTCGATAAATCCGGGCCGAGTATGGGTTCTTCCATGCCTTTCCGATCTCAGAATGTAGATCGGGAAGGAATGGAAGGCTCACCGGAGTTATTGGGTTATGGTCCGAAAGAAACCGTTCGTCAAGCCTGCCACGAACAGGCTCCTTTCTGAGAGCGTTCCCAAGGCAGCTGCAGCCTGCTCGAGGCGCGCTCCATAACCTCCAATAACTCCATGTACGCCGGGCAGGGCGGCCTGGAGGGAGCCGCAGGCTCGCCCGCTTCTTCTTCCACGGCCATCTCCTGCTCTCTGGGGCTTGCAGCCAGAAGAGCACTCGCTCCTGGATCCGATGACGTCAAAGACAAGACGTCATCGTCATCCAGGAGCGCGTCCTCATCAGCCGCTTCGGTTCGAGAAAGGTTTACACCCCTCTCAAATTCCTCAGCGAGCTCCACCTGGAACCACCAGGCAAAGGTGCCGACACCTCTTCCCTCAAGAAGAGGGCCAGACGAGAACGGAGCGTCTTCATGGGCAGACGCTCACAATTAACGCAGACAGCGCCCTCGAGCACTGACCGCGCGTGCTCCTCGCCCAAACAGAAAACGCACAGGATGTGTGAGTTCTCTGGTGTTAGAAACCTGGGACAAGGATCAACACACTTCCTGAAACGTTTGTCAGACATGTTACAGAGTAATTTCTTACCGGAGATGAAAACAATGGCATAGACAAGACAGTCCCGAAAGACGAGAAGATGTTGACTGCTTCCTCGGGCGCCCCCTTTATACTTCCGGGTTCGCGCCATGATGACGTCATAGGCTGTCGCCGGCCAATAGGATTGGAGTTATGTGATTCTTTGGCATTTCGGACACCTGTCACGTGGGACGGTTCCCCATAGCGGTAAACGCAGAGTTGAGTTCCCTTTCGAAAGGGAAACATCGTTATCGGGAAACCCGGCCCTGGGGTGTGTGTTTTCCGGGGTGCATGTGGACTTAATAAATCGTTATCTTGAGCAAAATAAGCAAGCTGACATTAAGTACAAAGTATATCTTTTATTTTGAATATATACAAATGTCATTTACACATTTTAGTTTGTCAAGAGATTTAAAGCACCATTTTTGAAGAGTGCACATCTGCGTACGTGCTCTAGTACGTAAGAACAAGCCTATGATTGAATCTGGAAATAAAGCAAAATAACTGAGAAAAATGAGAATTAGTCCTCTAATGCCATGTCCGTAATTTATAGCAAAATATCTAGCATTAATTCGATCTCAAACGGATTAATTTCAAGAAGTTATTACTCACCACCTGCGTGACGTCATTCACTAACGTGGCTGAACGACAGGTTTGCGACAATACGGTTTCGGGAAACAGTCATGAGTAGCTAGTTGATTTGTTCAACGATGCATCGTACTATGGTAGTGAAGCAGCGAGTTACATCGTTGTACAGGAAACGCACCCCTGGTTATGAATTAAACCCTGTTTAAAGTATTTTTCAATTATTCTTAAGACTTCACACTAATCAAGAAATGTTTAAAATCCAGTATCCATTTCTGCTCATGTTATTTCTATTGTTAGATCTTAGATTAATGTTCCGTAAAAACTGCAGGATCAATAGTAACGTTGTCTACAAAGGATGTCAACTCCTCTAATATTAACCATAAATCTATACGAGATTGCAGTTTTAGGGGGTTCATTTTTCGTCAGACATCAAGTCCCTAAATTTTTGCATAACCCAGAAATGATCTTGTTACTAACATCATCTTTTACTCCTTTGGGAGGCCATCTACATGTATCTAAGTTATGATCTTGGACCACATTAAAATCACCCCCAAGAATAATATTGGCATTCATGCAGGCAATTTAGTTGATAAGTCTCTAACTCATTCTCTAATTCATGAAGTAAACAGCAGATTTGTAGATTTGCAATTAGTACCATACATATTAGCTATAATATATTGCATGTATGAGTCCTCTAATTTTAGTATTAGCCACCTTCCATTATTATTACTTTCATTGTGATCAATTTCCCCCCTGAAATTTCCTTTGAGAATAGCAACTCCTGCTGAACAATCTGTACCATGACTCAACCAAATGTCCTGACCACACTGGTTCAGAACTATATGCATTTCTTGTAATATTTAAAAATCGGCCTTTTTATCTTTTTTTAAGAAAAATAAATAAATAAATAATAATAAAAAAAAGCATTTCTTTTATTTATATTGCAGATGCCCCTAACATTAAGAAAAAATAATGAAACGGTCAGAATTAGAAATAACTTGAACAATTACCATACCTTGGTTTACTAAGTTAGAACATCAATTCCCAGTCAACCCATCTATGTTTATGAACATGAACTTATTCAAAAATAAAACATTCTATATATATATATATATATATTTTTTTTTTTTTTTTTTTTTTTTTTTTTTTTTTTTGTTATTGGTGGAGAAGAGAGAAAGCAAAAAATAAAATAAAGATAAAAATAAAACACTGGGAAAATAACTGTTTTAACGGTGCAGCACAACCCAGAGTATATAACAGTATATAACAGTCTAAACAAATGACAGTTTTATTTTTTTTTTTAACCTGAACCTGTCGTCCTTCAAGGGAGAAATCTGCCTTCATTCCTTTTCCTCTCTTCTGGCACTTTGGTCTCTAAAAGAGCAAATTCATCAGTTCTCCATTTTGTCATCTTTTAGTTGAATCTGGATCCCATCAACATAAGCCTTCGCTCCAACAAAGAATGCTGTCTTTCCAGCTTTTCTGGCGTGCATGACCTTTGACCACAACCGCAGTCTTGCTGCTCTGTCAGCAGGCATCAAATCTTCCTTGAACTCACTGTTTTTTGTACTCTCAAGTATTGGATTGGGACTCTGTATCGGCAGAGACTCAATATTCCACGCCAGAGCCTCTTGACATCATGGCCGCCACACCAGAGCTATGTCACATCATGGCCACCATGCCAGAGTCTCCTCACCTCAGGGCCATTTAAGTCTCCCCTGAAGATTTTTACTATAGGGGGTGCTATAGTACCCAAGCTCTGGTGGATACGGAGCTTAATTCTACATTGAATTTATCAACCATGACTCTGGTGGTTGCTAGTCCGGAGGTCCCAAGTCCAAGTCTGGTGTTCCCGGAGGTCATCCCACTATCCATGGTGTGGACCACATACACTTTCTCAGAGGCTGCAGCGACCACTACAACTCCTCCAAATCCAAATGTATTTATAAATAAACAACATAATAAAACAACATACTTGACCTCAGTGTTGTACAATGTCATAAAATAAAAAGAATTACAAAAATTAATAATAACTTTCATGTCATGGCCACGGAGGCCATTCCCGAACTCTCTGCTTGTCATGCTACGGCCACGGAGGCCATTCACGAACTTTCTGCCTGCAGTGTTAGGGCCATGGAAGTTGTCCACGAACTAATTATGCTGTTACAACCCCTGGCTCAGAGGGAAGCAACAAAAAGGGACACACACAACCATAGCTTAACTCAAAAGGGAAAAAGCTTTATTAATCAAAATGAATTAGAAAAACAAGAGAATAATAAAATGAAAACAATGTTTCTGTAAGCATCAGTTCCGTCGGTGCGTAAGGCAAGGTGTCTGAATGAATCTGTAATGTGCTGTTGCGGTGTTGAAAAATGTAAAAGCCAAAACAAAACAACATGGGGAATCAAAACAAGACCAAAGACAAGCCAAAAACAAACCAAAAACCCCAGCAAAGCAAAGCAAAACAAACCAAAAGCAAAGGAGAACTCAAACAAAACATCAAACCCAAGTTCCTGTACTAACACAGCTAACAATCTCTTTTAAAGGAGCGCCACAGCAGCAAAACCAGGTGCAGCCAATGAACCGCCCATCAAGTTAAATCGTAGGCGGGGCAACCAATCATCACGCTTCCCAAACGACAGTGCCGGGATCGTCACAGTGCCCCATGGAGTCTGTCCATGTCTGCTCTGCCAAGCGGGCTCTCCATGTCTCTGCTCTGCCATGGCCTCCTGATTTGTGTCTGCCCCACTGCGGTTTCTGTTTTGCCTTGGTGGTCTACGAATCCAGGTCCGCCACTGCTCCAAGACTCAGGTCTGCCACTGCTCCACAGCCCAGATCCGCCACTGTTCAATGGCCCAGGTCCACCACTGCTCCATGATCAAGGCCATGATCCTAGTTCTCTTCACGGGCCTGACCCTCCCCCTTTTATCTTGGACTTTTTATGTTATTTTGGGGTTTTGGGTGGCTGTACTGTTAGGGTGTCAGTAAAGGATTACTATCTCAGGCAGTTGAGTGGTGTCCCGCCACACCATATCTATGGGAATGACCCACAACGTCAGGTAGTGTGGAACCCTCACTCCCTCAGTGCCTTTGACCAAGAATCACTCTCAATAGAGTGAGACACTGCTTTATATTGTCTTACAGAAAAAAAGATGATTAAGTAGAAATGTTTAGATAAAGGGGTTTGAGTGATTAATAATCAATATCTAATCTGATGAAAAATATGTATTAAATCTGCAACAACGTTGTGAATTTTGTAAAGATACGTTTGGCTATTCACTTTTTAAATGTATAATTATGCAAAAACGTGTAGAGAGTTCTCCAAATAAAAGATCCAACACTGGCAGATCAATGTGCTAAATCTTTTCTTTCCAATACAGTAGGAAGAATTATAGTGTAAATTAAATGAACTGAAATGTGGAGTGTGTATATGAGTACGTTACCTGTGACAAGATGATTAACAGGCCAGTTTACGGTGATAACATGCAAGTAACTGACATGGTTTCGTGTAGTAATAATCCACAAAGAGAGATGCGTGACACAGAATGATGATAAAAGAGACTTTTTAATAAACACCAAGAACATGAAAACACTCTACACATAATCACTGACAACTGTTAACAGAACAGGAATAGGTGCGAAACTAATTAGAAACCATGGTAAAAAACTAGAAACGAGATCACAAGCAAACAGGAAAAGGGAAAACCAGAGACGAAGACCCAGGAAGACACTGAAGGCCTGGAGGGCCAAGCATGTGTGACCAAGTTGGAGACGTGGGCTTTGCAGACCTGGGTGAAGATGACTTGGGACTGGGCTGAACCAGCAGAGATGAAGACTACTTGGAACTGGGCTGGAACAACGGCGAGGAAGATGACTTGGAACTGGAATAACTCAGCGGCGAGGAAGACGACTTGGAATTTGACTGAACCAGTGGCAAGGAAGACAACCTGGGACTGGGCTAAACCAGCAGAGATGAAGACAACTTGGGACTGGACTGAACCAGTGTCGAGGACAACAACTTAGAACAGGGCTGAACCAGTGACAATGAAGACGACTTGGGACTAGATGAGATTAGTGGAGACTGGGAATCTAGCAACATGGCATAATCCAGCTCATCAATTTATTCTGTGGAGACCCAGTTTATTGTAGGCACCTCAGCGATGGGAGTGTGGGCAGGGCTCCAATCCATGCCCTCGAACTCCAATAATATTCCCTCAGTGACAGACATTCTTGCCAGCTCATGCACCTGGTCAGACTCCGCAATGTGCTCAGGCTCTGGGACGAAATTGACCTTTGGTAAACGCTTTGGCTCTCGCTTCCTGGCCGGCTTGGACTCTGAGTCTGTGGTGTGCTCTGGCTTCTGTTCAGCTGCGGGCAAGGATGAAGGCTGGCTGGGCTCTGGGTCGGACATGGGCTGGCGTTGCCTTCTACAGGCTGGCGTGCCTTGGACCGCTCGTTGAGGCTGGTGTGACAGAATCTTGAAAATCTCTTGTGTGCTCCTTGAGGGAATGATCCCCCTGATCGAGGAGGAGCAGGCAAACAGCAGGTATATAAATTTTCCCCCTTTTGCTGTATTAAATCCTTTAGTAATCCACAAATGAGATGCGTGATGCAGAATGACAATTAAAGGGACTTTTTAATAAACACCAAGAACATGAAAACACTACACCAGTGGCGTGCAGTGGTGTTCTTAAATAAGGAGGCAAAGTCCTCAGTTTTTTAAATGTTGATAATATATATATTAGCGGGGTGAAGGTACATAGAAGTCACGGTTCGGTATGTACCTCAGTTTTGGGGTCACGGTTCAATACGAGTTTGGTACATTTACATGTCCGGCCCCCCCTAGATTCCTGATTGCTTAAAAATGAAAAATTAAGGAATTGTTGATTTGTTGCTGTAATTGATAGATTGACCGTTGCTGCGATTGAAAATGCAACGGCTGTTTTCAAACTTATTGGTTTGATTAACTTGTTGTGCGTAGACTATGCTTTCATTTTCTTTGCACGTGAGAGTTCATTAATATGCGTTGACAATCGCGGATGTACAAAGTTCAATATTGCGCTTTTTCAAGAAAAGATCACGGAAAGATGAGTGAAAAGGAGAAAAAGAGCTTACTTCACCTTTCCACGAGGAGACAGTGAGTGAAGCAGTACCTGAGGCTTCCCATTTCCAGGACATGTTTCATCACTGTAGCGTAGTGCATAGATCATCTCTTCTTCTGCTCTTTTTCCTGTTGTGGCAGTTAGCAAACAGCGTTGCATTACCGCGCACATTACCTACTGGATTAGAGTGTGGATCACCTGCAACTGATTGTATTCATCGTCTGACTGTATGATCTTAAATGTTATTTCCATCAAGAGGTGCATTATTTTTTGGTCAAGGTCTTGTATTGACAATGCAAGAGTCAAGCACTTTCCCCACAGACTTTCAATGAATTTAAGGTCTGGACCAATTAATGTAAAATAATTCTTCATGCTCAACCATTTCTTCATGTTCTTCATGTTCAACCATTCTTTCACAATTTGAGGCTGATGAATCTTGACATTGTCATCCTGGAATACGGCCATGATGTGTCTCCTACATGGTTGTTTAAGAAATGAAAAGCTACACACTCCATCAATTAGGGTAAGAAGAACTGTTGCCAAACATATAACATGCTAGAAACATAATAATCACTGTAATAATGATCCATTCATAGATTCTTAAGCATTTGCCTATTTAAATCCAAACAGCGACATTTTTTTCCAGGGCAGTGTACATAGATACCTTGGAATGGTTTTCAATAAGAACGATGGATATATAAGGCCTCCTGAAAGTGGACAGAGCTTGAGCAACCATCACCTGTAGCTTACACACTAAGCAGACCTTATCAAGCAGCACGTCACATTTACCTCTGTCAGGGACAGTTTAATAATGGCAAAGCTGCCTACAAGCCATAACTGATCTACTGACTGTCATAAAACCATCTCATTGCCAAAGACTCTTGATTTATAAGGACTGCTAATATATTTATTTATTCTGAGTACCATTATGCCACTCAGCAATCTTTAGTACTGATAACATTATTAGTGTCATGGTGCTATTATATAAAATGCAGGGCAAACTCCATCGGTCTGAGCTTTTTGCATTTCATTATTTGTTGGCATGACAACTAACAGAGATGACACATGGGGTTATAGAGAAGAGAGGCGGCCTTTATGAATGTTGTTGTTTGCTTGTAAAAAACTAGAAACGAGATCACAAGCAAACAGGAAAAGGGAAAACCAGAGACGAAGACCCAGGAAGACACTGAAGGCCTGGAGGGCCAAGCATGTGTGACCAAGTTGGAGACGTGGGCTTTGCAGACCTGGGTGAAGATGACTTGGGACTGGGCTGAACCAGCAGAGATGAAGACTACTTGGAACTGGGCTGGAACAACGGCGAGGAAGATGACTTGGAACTGGAATAACCCAGCAGCGAGGAAGACGACTTGGAATTTGACTGAACCAGTGGCAAGGAAGACAACTTGGGACTGGGCTAAACCAGCAGAGATGAAGACAACTTGGGACTGGACTGAACCAGTGTCGAGGACAACAACTTAGAACAGGGCTGAACCAGTGACAATGAAGACGACTTGGGACTAGATGAGATTAGTGGAGACTGGGAATCTAGCAACATGGCATAATCCAGCTCATCAATTTATTCTGTGGAGACCCAGTTTATTGTAGGCACCTCAGCGATGGGAGTGTGGGCAGGGCTCCAATCCATGCCCTCGAACTCCAATAATATTCCCTCAGTGACAGACATTCTTGCCAGCTCATGCACCTGGTCAGACTCCGCAATGTGCTCAGGCTCTGGGACGAAATTGGCCTTTGGTAAACGCTTTGGCTCTCGCTTCCTGGCCGACTTGGACTCTGAGTCTGTGGTGTGCTCTGGCTTCTGTTCAGCTGCGGGCAAGATGAAGGCTGGCTGGGCTCTGGGTCGGACATGGGCTGGCGTTGCCTTCTACAGGCTGGCGTGCCTTGGACCACTCGTTGAGGCTGGTGTGACAGAATCTTGAAAATCTCTTGTGTGCTCCTTGAGGGAATGATCCTCCTGATCGAGGAGGAGCAGGCAAACAGCAGGTATATCAATTTTCCCCCTTTTGCTGTTTTAAATCCTGTAGTAATCCACAAATAAGATGCGTGATGCAGAATGACAATTAAAGGGACTTTTTAATAAACACCAAGAACATGAAAACACTACACCAGTGGCGTGCAGTGGTGTTCTTAAATGAGGAGGCAAAGTCCTCAGTTTTTTAAATGTTGATAATATATATATTAGGGGGGTGAAGGTACATAGAAGTCACGGTTCGGTATGTACCTCAGTTTTGGGGTCACGGTTCAATACGAGTTTGGTACATTTACATGTCCGGCCCCCCCTAGATTCCTGATTGCTTAAAAATGAAAAATTAAGGAATTGTTGATTTGTTGCTGTAATTGATAGATTGACCGTTGCTGCGATTGAAAATGCAACGGCTGTTTTCAAACTTATTGGTTTGATTAACTTGTTGTGCGTAGACTATGCTTTCATTTTCTTTGCACGTGAGAGTTCATTAATATGCGTTGACAATCGCGGATGTACAAAGTTCAATATTGCGCTTTTTCAAGAAAAGATCACGGAAAGATGAGTGAAAAGGAGAAAAAGAGCTTACTTCACCTTTCCACGAGGAGACAGTGAGTGAAGCAGTACCTGAGGCTTCCCATTTCCAGGACATGTTTCATCACTGTAGCGTAGTGCATAGATCATCTCTTCTTCTGCTCTTTTTCCTGTTGTGGCAGTTAGCAAACAGCGTTGCATTACCGCGCACATTACCTACTGGATTGGAGTGTGGATCACCTGCAACTGATTGTATTCATCGTCTGACTGTATGATCTTAAAAGTTATTTCCATCAAGAGGTGCATTATTTTTTGGTCAAGGTCTTGTATTGACAATGCAAGAGTCAAGCACTTTCCCCACAGACTTTCAATGAATTTAAGGTCTGGACCAATTAATGTAAAATAATTCTTCATGCTCCCTCCCAACCATTCTTTCACAATTTGAGGCTGATGAATCTTGACATTGTCATCCTGGAATACGGCCATGATGTGTCTCCTACATGGTTGTTTAAGAAATGAAAAGCTACACACTCCATCAGTTAGGGTAAGAAGAACTGTTGCCAAACATATAACATGCTAGAAACATAATAATCGCTGTAATAATGATCCATTCATAGATTCTTAAGCATTTGCCTATTTAAATCCAAACAGCGACATCTTTTTCCAGGGCAGTGTACATAGATACCTTGGAATGGTCTTCAATAAGAACGATGGATATATAAGGCCTCCTGAAAGTGGACAGAGCTTAAGTAACCATCACCTGTAGCTTACACACTAAGCAGACCTTAACAAGCAGCACGTCACATTTACCTCTGTCAGGGACAGATTAATAATGGCAAAGCTGCCTACAAGCCATAACTGATCTACTGACTGTCATAAAACCATCTCATTGCCAAAGACTCTTGATTTATAAGGACTGCTAATATATTTATTTATTCTGAGTACCATTATGCCACTCAGCAATCTTTAGTACTGATAACATTATTACTGTCATGGTGCTATTATATAAAATGCAGGGCAAACTCCATCGGTCTGAGCTTTTTGCATTTCATTATTTGTTGGCATGACAACTAACAGAGATGACACATGGGGTTATAGAGAAGAGAGGCGGCCTTTATGAATGTTGTTGTTTGCTTGTAGAGATTTTTTTATATAAATTGGTGACATCAATTTCTAGAAAATCCTACTACAACCTTCTCATATGGAATATAAAGGGTTTTGTTTTAAAATGATAGAAACACTGAGCGGTGTGTTAGGTAATGATGCAGTGAGTAAATTGTTTTTCTTTGATTTTAACTGTCATATTCATAACCCGTGGTATGTGTTCTTTCCTGTCTGTGTTATAATCTCAAACTGCCCTATTTCTATTGTACATTTTCCATTTAGTTGCTTAGCAACAATGCACTGCCAGAGGAAAGTCTGATGATAGGAATTACTGCTTCATTTTAAAAAGGAAATAAAATATGTAAATGAAATATATAATATTACCAGGTTAACTTCCCAAATCAAATAGCTTATGCCTGTTTATGACACTGAAAAATATTTAGATAAATAATAATAAAAATTAAATCTTTAATGGTATAGCACTGCATCAAAAGTACACAACTATTGCAATCCACACAGACTACACTAAGCACTAAAACTGGAGAAAGTTTCCTCAGAAACTTTGCTATAGCAAAATGCTTATATAAAAAAAGAGACATTTGTCTCTGCTGAAGTACACATACAGTTTCTGAAGATTGTAGTGTGTTGTATAATTTAAAAACACTCCAGCTTATGTTTATTTCACTGCTATAATTGCTTACATTCTCTCTAACTAACAGTGCAGCAAACAACAGTAAAAGTGTAAATGCATTATGCATTTCTCCAAACACAGTTTCTTCAGCAAACCCTGATTTGTAAACTCAGTAGAGCTTCAAGCAACAAAGCAGCCATATGTGATATTCACGTATAGACACAGAATATTTGTGACACTGTTGGACACATGTTCATTCCAAACCATGAATATTATGGTTGATTCACATACGCACCTTTAAAGTATCATCAAAGTAAACCACACGACTTACACACTATTCTACAATAGCTTTGTGTGAGTAACAAAATTTAACTCACAATTGTGAGATATTAACCACTGCAACCGTATCAAGTAATTGCAGTTGAACCCCAGAACCGGATCTGTATGATTTGTGAAAATATCATTCAGACCGTTTTTGTAAACTTGGTCAGCTGATTCATTGAAAAGATCCAACTCAAAAGATCCAGTTCTTGAATTCAACTGACGTCTCTGATCACATGTTAAGGGATTTGGACCTTTTGGATTTGAAGTGACATGATGTTTCGTATAAATGATGACTTTTTATGTTGGAAAAATTTGTTATTTCTTTAAAGCAGTTCACAATGCCCTATGGCATTTTTTTCTGGTAGTATCATGCACTCCCACACTGGAACAGAAGATCAGTGTCCTGAAGCATTTTATATTCCCTCAAGACATGAGAATGTATGTGTGTTTGTGTGTTGTGTTTATGTGTGTCCCCAATCCAGTTCTAACCACCCACCCAACCACACACATCACATAAAGCAGAGGATGGTTTGTTTACAAGCCCTCATCACTAGCATGCTGAACTCTGCAGAGGCTTTAGTCTGTAAAAGATTCGAATGCCAAATATCAAATGTGTAAAATTTTAAATATCTAAAATATGGAACATTATTTAAATGTATTACATTGCTCTCTGGGTTATGTGATTCAGATACACTTTATTTTAAGGTGACGTAGTTACATTGTACTTACTCAAATAAGTACTGAGTAAAATTAATTACTTCCGGTTAGGGTTTATGCATAATTTACTGTTATTACTATAGTAAGCACATGTAGTAACATGTAACTACGTCACCTTAAAATAAAGCGTTACCTTTGATTCTTATTGGTTAACTGTGGCATTCTTTGGACAAATATTTTTTTAATAAACACTAAAACATATAATTGACTGTTGACCCAGGCAACAGATTTCTCGTCTCTTGTAACACTCTTTTTCATCTCACGTAATGAAAAATTTAATTTATATCAATATTTAATGTCCATTTATTAATTTATTTGATGAGTAGCTGTGTAATAAATGGCTCCTCTTGGCGTAGGCGTCCTGAATGCCCCGTTGGGTTTATTTTGTGGTTATGATTGGCGGAGTGTACGTTATCCCTTACATAATTTGTTGGTGAGAGAGAAAGAGAGAGTGAGAGGGAGGGAGCAAGGGAGCGAGGGCAAGAGCGTGTCAGTGTTTCTCTCTTCACTCTGTGTGCTCTTTTGCTGATGATTATCATGGACATGGAATCATCAAATCAGCAGGTAAAAAAATCTGTTTCTCTTTGTAGATTAAGGCTATACTGAAGTTTCTGCTCAATGTTTTGGTGTGTGGATAATTTAATTGCACTGTCTGTTTTAGTCTGAATTTTGTTCTGTCTGTAGCTGTTTATTTTCTTTACACAGTCAAATATTTTTTATTAGCAGTTATATAAAACCAATAAAAGGAATCCACTTGCATTTTATAACATATTAGGAGTATTAGAATGTAAGTAAACATTTTTGCTTAAGTAAATGTTATTTTTTTTCAAGGATGTTTCAGTAGTTTTATCGAAAGGTAAGGCGAAAATACAGATAAAGTTTTTATTTTTATTTTATATCTTTATAATTATTTATATATTAATGTTTATTATTTTTTATTTTATGTATTTGTTGTTGCTAGTAACAGTTCTCATCTCTGTAAATCATTGAGATTTTGTCAACCGAATGAATTTGCTGGATTTGGAGCTCAGATGATCAAGAAGTTACAAGAAGTGTTATGTCATTTTGATGGTGCGATGAAAATACACAAAATGAAAATGTGCTTATACTGAACGCTAGCAAAGTTTGGACACCAATATTCATAACCGAACTGATCTATTAAGTGAAGAAGTGCACCAGAAAGAACATTTTATTATAAGTGGACAGGTAAAGTTTACCACCTTTAAAGCTCTCATAAATAAGATGCTGCATAACGAAAGATGAAAATTAATAGTGTGTTAAACTGAATCTTTATTATTAAACTGATAACAAATTCATTGTTTATCATTCATGTGTTAATTTGTAATAGAGCAGAATCTCTGGTGAAAATGCAGAGGGTATCACAAACAAACCCTTTATTTTCATTAGTGGTCTTTGAAACAGATAATGCATATCTCTTTTCAATTAATTAATATGTTTTCTTTGATCCTCCTCCATATTCACTGCCTCATTTCACCCCTTCACTCCATTTTTTCAAAGAGTTCTCTCTTTCGCCCACACAGCACATTGTTGTACCTGCCAATTCGCAGCACCCACACACACTCTCGCCCACTAACACCCATCCACACTAATGCAGTGATGCCCTGAGCCCACACACACACACACACACACACACACACACACACACACTCACACACACACACTCACACACACATTAACACCAAACCACAATAATGCAAAAGAGCAAAGTTGCCTTCAGCTCTGATGAGCTCTTCCTGAAGTCTCGTACAGAGAGAGAGAGCATGCAGATGACAAAAGCGCCCTTTGAAATTGTTTGGTCAAAAGGTTTTGGAACCTTGGTAACATTTTGTAATGTTCAGGCAACCCTGCTGAAAAATATAGCAAAAACCAGCATGAATTCCACCCTGGTCCAAGCTGGTTTATGCTGGTTAGAGCTGGCATTAGCCATGTTTTCATCCAAAGTTGCAAATTTAACTTATGCGCAAAATTGGAATATTACATAAAACATTTGCGGATGCAGCAGTGTTTCCATCAAAGAGAACAAAATCGTCACTTCCTGATAAACTTGCATTATCACTAAGAAAAGTGGGAGAAAGCACTGTATATAATAATTTCCACATATAATAAATTACTCGCGTCTCAGAGCACACAGACGAAGCGCAATAAATGTGTTATCTTCAGGAACGCAGTTGTGTAAGACAGTTCTGGAAGGTAATTATACTGAATCACTTTGACGACACAATTTTCTTAGGCATTTCAGAACATTTCTGCTGGTTAGTCTAGTTATGTCCCATAACTATTTTAGTCCAATCACGCAAAGTCACATGATTTTTTTGATGCGCATCAAGGAATTTATTCGCTAAATGTGTTTCCATCATAGTTTATGCACGTTTTCTTATCGGATAAGTGTATTTGACTCAAATGAGTGCATAAGTTTTTATGCGCATTTTTAGAAATTATGCGCATCTTGGTATTTCCATCCAGCAGTTTTTTATGTGATATCTCAAAATGTGCATAAATATAGGTGGATGGAAACATAGCTAGTGTCACGCTGTTCTCAAGCGAAACTATGCTGGTGTACGTGGTTCACCAGCACTTTCAATCTCCATGCTGGGGACCAGCAAGCCAGCAACCAGCATCATACTTTAAACATATCTTATGCTGGTGACCAGCAATTATGAATTTTTCATCTAGGACTCAGGGCAGGTGACTTTGGGAGTTGATTGTGCAGGGACCCACAGTGGATCTGAACTTGGGCCTTAGAGCAGTGGCAGACCCGGACATGGGCATTGGAGCAGTGGTGGTTCTGGGTCTGGGCCTTTAAACAATGTTGGACCTGGTCTTGGGTTTGGAATTGTGGTGGACCCAGTCCTGAATCGGGGATCAGTGGCCTTTGTGCAGTTGTGAACTCAGACTTTGGCCTTTGTGCAGTGGTGGACTCGGATCAGGACCATAGAGTAATTGCCAGTGGTGGGTAGAGTATCCAAAAACTGTACTCAAGTAAAAGTACATATACTTATAGAAATATTTACTCAAAGTAAAATTGAAAGTAATAATCATAATAGTTACTTGAGTAAGAGTAAAAAAGTATCCAATGAAAAAACTACTCAAGTAGGTAGTTACTAGTTATTTTGTAACTATATATATATATATATATATATATATATATATATATATATATATATATATATACACAACAATACAATAGCATGTTATTATTTAGATGGATATTTAAATTATCATAATTAGATATCTTTGCAACAAACACAGAAGAGACAAGCATTATTTCTGGCATCTGTAGCCCAAATATCATTGCATGTCCTTCGCTTTGTATAATAACGTATACAGCTACATTTGAAAGAAGAAAGAGAGAAAACTATTTACATGTGCTCGCGCTCATAACCGCTGAACATATGAACACAAACAATGATCAAATACACATTTACGGATCTTCTTCCGTCTCTTCTCCAAAATGTAAACAAATGTATATTTCTGTAGGCACGTGTAAACTGGTTAACTGTGTCAACGCAAAGGCATTCATTTTCAAGATGAACAGGCCGCCGGCGCCGCCACTGCGCAATAGGTAGGCTACCCACAAATACCGCGGGATGGTGGGTGTTCATTTCATACTCTCTGAACAATGGTAGCTTATTTAATGTATAAATTAAGATATATGTCTATAAAAAACGGTAAACAAATGCTACATACTTTATCGTGGCGTAATAATCTGTTTGGTTGTAAAATGTCGGCTATTGGCTGTTTGAATTGAAATCAAATGAAATCAATACCTGTGGAATTGTTCACAGACAGCATATGCAGTTCAACTAGTAAAGATCTTCATCGCTGGCAAACAGTAGGATGCATTTGCAGATTTGCTTTTAATTGACTCTAGGTCCACTGCCACTTCATCCAACACTGCGTGCAGGGAACTAAACAAATCATTCAAACTAATTTACGAATCAATTTAGACAGTCGGTGCGTTCCAAACGGGATATATCGCCCTCCGAAGGGCACTTCGGAGTGAAAACCATCATGGCCGCCATATTGAAGGGTCGTTCCAAACCGAAGTGCTCAAAACTGGCTACGTCAAAGGGCCCTTCAGAATGAAGGATTTCGAAGGGTACAACTCATGGACACTTCAGGCCCCCATGATCCTTTTCACAGGGAAGTTGTTTGACGTCACAGAATAGGTACAGGAGGTTAGGAGTTCGATTTTACCTATAAATGTATGTATAGTATTTTTCTATACTAGTGTAATATTTATACGAGTTAGATTTGGTACATTATTATGGTCAAAACGACATTGTACTTCAACAAAAATACTTTACAGCTCCCATTATCAGTCCATTCAAATATACATTATATTTAACATAAAAGACTGGCAGTAGCTTATAATGTTACTACAGTAAATGAATGCGTATTAATACAAAGAATACACCAGGGGAAAAAAGACAAAGGTTCCTCCTTGATTGTCTCGTTAAGATGACACAGAAGTGCGTTCCAAAAAAAAAAAAAAAGAGGTTTTTTTGACCCCTACACCCTTCATCCCTTCGAAGCTCTCACTCCGGAGGGTAAACCCTTTGAAGGGATTAGGGCATAGAGATGAGCCCTTCCAAATGGAACGCAGGGAGTTTTGCCAACTTGTTTGATCAAGTCTTTGAACAGAATCGACTCAAAAGAGTGATTCATTTGTGAATGGGGCATCGTTCATGAAAAAAGAGACAGCGCGCTTGGAATAAACTACGCATTTCTTAACATGTACAGTATTGCATTAAAATAAAGTAACGACAGGAACGTCACCCAACGTAGCAAAGTAAAAGTACAGATTTTTCATTAGAAATGTACTCAAGTTAAAGTAAAAGTACCCACATTTAAATCTACTCTAAAAAGTACAAATTTTCCAAAAAAAATACTCAAGTAAATGTAACGAAGTAAATGTGCTTCGTTACTACCCACCTCTGGTAATTGCAAGGCTGTGAAAGAATAGGACCAAAAGGCTGTAGCAGGGCATAAAACAGAACAGGACCATGAGTCTATTGGTGCTTTTGACATGACTCTCCCATCCAGTGACGATAGGATGTCCTTTTTTCCACATCCACAAACAGCTTAAGGTCTGGCAATATTCTCTCATATAATAATCTTGGTGCAATCTAGTTCAAAAGTTGCAGTAAACTTTAGGTGTCTTAAAGTGACTGATGTGACCTGAGTACTTCTCTCCTCTTGACTAACTTGCTTCTGTCTTCTTGGCATCTCACTTCTCACTGCTGCTAGGTTAGCTACGGAAGTAATATGGTAAAGAAAGTTGCACAGGTGTTCAAATGCAAATGTCTACCAGTGTGATGTCACAATGTGGAAAAGAAGAAGAAAAAAATTGGGGGTTTTTTTGCAGTGAGGAGGAGGAGAAGTTCTAAAACTTACTTATAAGAGTACAACAACTTCTTAAAGGAACACTCCACTTTTTTTGAAAATAGGCTCATTTTCCAACTCCCCTAAGTTCCTTGATTATTACGCCAGAATGAAAGTATAGTTCCTAGTCATATCAGCCTAGAAAATCGCAACTTTTAATTTTCCGTCGGTCTTAGTACACGATGTAACTACAGAAGAGTCAAGTTTTAAATAGGAAAAATATTGAAACTCTTTGGTCATTTTTTAACGAGATGCTAACGGTCTAATCAGATTCAATGAACTATGCTAAGCTATGCTAAAAGTGGTACCGCCAGACCCAGAGATCGGCTGAATGGATTCGAAAACGGTAAAACTCAACTGTTTAACTCTAGGGGATTTGGAAAATGAGCCTATTTTCAAAAAAAGTGGAGTGTTCCTTTAAGTAAAAAGTTTAAGATTTTGATTCCTTATATCATGACTTCTTTAATGGAACAATTAAGGAACCAAAAACATTAAGAGGAATCAGAACCAAACCCTGAACTGCTGAATTATGTTAAAAAAAAACTTTAAAAAGATTTTAACTGTTAAAAAGATTTCCATCCCTAGACCTCATGTCTGATCTAGGTTCTGCAGACTGTACAACACAACTTAAAAAAAACAGACAAAGTATTCAATTCCACAAATAATTTTATTTAAATGAATCAGAGAATTTAAACTGAAAAATGAATCAGAGAATTTTAAACTGAACAAAAACTGAACAATTGAAAAGCCATTACTGGGAAATCTGCTTTCACTGACCCAGAAAGAGCAGCTGAAAGAACTCCTTGGGCATTTTTCAGATGTATTTACTCCTCTCCCCCAAAATATTAATGTACCATACAGCATGATGAAGTAAGGATAGAGCAGCTCTACAGTATACCAGAGGCTAAGCGGCAGGCCAAGTAAGGTTCAAAAGCCAGGCAAGTTCAAAAGATGTTGGAACTCAGGTGATATAGGAATCAAGATGTCCATGGTCTAGCCCCATTGTGATCAATAAGCTGAACCATGCCATGCAGTTTTGCGCCCTATTAATTATACAACATATTCAGTGACTCAGTTTCATTTTAAACCTGACCTTACAAAAGGCTGCTTCAGTGCAGTCTCTGGTTCTCTGTGGGTGCTAGAGGGTGTTAAGCACACTCAAACGAAAGCAAGAGCACCATCTGTTTAAAATGTAATAACAGCATATTGGCCACACAGATTTGGCAATGCACCAGTGCATATTTGTACTCTGGAGAGTGTCAAATGTTTCTATATCTATGTGTTTTTGCAGCATTGAGCAATGTAGCCAATCATAGACACGTCTGTTGATCTCTTGAACACACTGGCCAATCAGAAGTTAGTCAGAACTCAGAATCCACTCAACACAGCTTAAAACACTGGATTTTTTGTTCAGTGCTGAGTTCTATATGCACAGAAATCCTTCCATTACAACAAACAAAGTGCAGACACAATGTAAAATATATTCATTGCGCAGTACAGACAGCTTCATTGATTATAATGTAAGTTTTCACAAGACTGCAGCAGAAGTCGATGAGATTGTGATGAACTGATGTGAGGGAAAGCTTTTGAGGGTGTACTCACACTAGGCATGGTTGTCTTGAACCAAGCCCGAGCGCGATTGTGCACGCGTAAAAAAAAGTAGTAGCTGTTCCGTGCTCTGGCACGGTTAGCACTCACACTGCATGCAAATCACGCTCAAGCCCAACCGAACCGTGCTCTGGCCCACCTCTTCCAAGCGGGCCAGGGACGGCTACACGAACCACGCCCGGGCACAGTACGGAGCGATCACACTACTCAAACGCACCGGGCTTTGGGGGTCAAACGCACTCGGGCACAGTTCAGAGAGCCTAGTGTAAATACACCCTTAGTTATTCTAAAGAGAGCACAGTTTGTGCGCTTTCTATAGATAATACATTCAGAATTTTAATAAACGTTTTGTCTTTAAAGTGGCTGAGAGGACCAACAGGCACGTACATAATGCAAAGTTTCGGGAAGGACATCCACATTTAAATGTGGGATTCAACCTCAGAATTGCAGTGACTGACATAGTGGTAACATCTGAACTTTACTAGAGCACCATCTTACTAGAGCACTAATTTCAGAAGCACCCTTAGTGATTTGATTCTGGAACTAGGCCTGCTTCAGTGATTCCTTATGTTAGTGGTTCCCAACCCTGGTCCCGGAGTACTCCCAGCACTGCACAGTTTAGTTGTCTCCCTAATCGATAACACCTGATTCAACTCATCAGCTCATTAGTAAAGACTCCAAGACATCCGATGGGTGTGTCAGATAATCAAAACATCGAAAATGTGCAGTGTCTGGGGTACTCCAGGACCAGGGTTGGAAACCACTGCCTTATGTCATGACTTCTTTATAGGAACCATTAAAGAACCAGAAACATTAGGTGGAATCGGAACCAGAGCCCAGAACTGTTAACCGTTTATTTGATTCTGGAACTGGGCCTGCTTCAGTAAAAGAAAAAGATAGTGCTCAGTTTTCCTGGGTTTTCCTGGGTGTACCATTGGCTTGTTTGGGGCACCTTGCACCTGCAAAAGATTAATGGATGTTGCAGCCTTACTAAACATATGTGGCACCTTCTTGGACAAGGTTGGCCAGATACTACTGTTTGTTTCATTCTTAACTTCTCCTCGATATCTTGCCCTCTAAAGGACCTGACAAAGAAGTGACAGGACGAGAGAGTGGTGTTGACTGGGGTTCTGAAAGAGCCAAAAACAGAGGCGATTCTACATGCCTCAAAATTTCAACAGACCCTTCATCTTTCAGACGAACACATCAGAAATTGGTTTTGGGGCTGTCCTTTCACAGACAATACAAGGTAAGGAGCATCCTGTGATTATCATTAGCCATAAGCTGTTCCCTGCAGCAATGCAATTACAATAGAAAGATGCACTGACCATAAAATGGGCTGTCCTGGAGCCAAGATATTATTCTTAGGTTAGTGGGCAGTGACAGCAAATGACAATGCTTATTGCCTATTCAGGATGTTTCCCCTTTGTCAGGTCTCGTGAGTTACTGGTACATCCCAGTCCCCTTTGTTTTGTTTGTTTGTTTTTTTGTCCTTTTTTGTTGTCCTTTCACCACAGCTGCCAAAAAAATAAAAATTTAAAATGAAGGTTCTAGTTCTAGTCTAACAGTCAATCTAGAGCACAATGGACCTATGCCTGGAGTTGAATTAAGTGTCAACATTCAGTAAGGAAGCATAGTCCAATAGCCCTACTGTCTTAGAGATCTAGAATACTGAATTGAGTTCTCTTTCATGTCTTCTTGTGCTTTAATGGACATGTTCACATAAAAATTATGTCAAAAAATGCCCGTCTCTGTGATTATCCTATAAACACAGTCGGTTATGTCTTAAGTGAATGTAAACTGTTGAGAAAGTAAATGCACATGTATACTGTATCAGTCTATTGGATCTGTGCATTAGGTCTTAAAGTGCATCCTAATAATCCTGCTGCAGTCTGTTTTTAATGTTAATCAAACAACAAAGGACAAAGCAAAAATCACTCACTGCTCTTGACTGAATAACTTTTGTAACTGTTTAATTTATACAGTGAAGACAATGCAGTGTTATTTTACATTTGATTACTTTATTAAATTTCTGTAACAGAAAAAGTTACTAATGCAGGTTAGTAATGCAGGGTCCCTTTTATATGCACGGACGCTCCATGTGATGTCATAGGACTGCCATCAGCCAATCAGATTGCCATGATTTCACACATGCCTCAGACATTGGTGCACACTGAAGGCATTCCCATAGCGTCAAGACCATGACGCAGTGTCAAGGTCCCATCTCAGGGGAAGATTTGTAGCAAAGATTTGTAGTATTTTTTTTTTTTGTTATAGTAATGTGTCTTTTGGCTGTAATTTGATTACACTTGAATGCCAGCATGACATGATGGTTTAAATTATCTCTGCTTGTGTTGTTTGTAAAATTGACATTATGTTTCACTGCTTTCTGAAAACATTAATGCTACAAGCATTTTTATTATTATTACGAAAAAAGAGTGGGTTTTCTTCAGTGGCACAAGGGAACAGATGATGTGAATCACTTCTTCCTTTTTGATTTTGTCAGTCTAAATGAGTTGTATCTGCTTTTATCTTGTTCTCGTTCTCAGCTTTGGTGCTCAAAGGGTTTTTGATGAGCTGCTGTGGGTTACTGTGAACATGAGGAGCTGCTACAAAGAATCACAGAGGGGGTGGCATAGATTATTCATGGACGCCTACACCACTACACAAATACAAGACATGAACAAACATTAGACACACAGATTTTTTGTATTTTTAGAATAAAAAACGTTTATTTTATATAGACATTTTACAATTGAGGAGGCTTTGTCGGTTTTAGCTCCCTTTGGTAGACTGTTTTGTCCCCAAACCATAAATAGTCATGTACACACACATCTGTTTGCTAAAGTAATACCAAGGTCAGGAGATGCGTGAAAAGGTAGATCTGCTCTGATGCTGTTGCATATAAATATGTTTCAGAAATTCAAGGCAATTTCATAGAGGCAGAGAAAACTGCATTTTTATCATTGTACTTCAAGCAGAAAAATGTCAGTGAATATTCCTGAAATAAATGAAACCTAATTTTATGTATAAATTTAAAATACTGTGATGAGTTTCATAAAGTCAAAACTAGAAAATCATAAGCTAAGAACAGAGAAAAGAAAAAAAGGCTTATACTGTACCGAGATGAGTCACTGTGCTTCCTTTGATGTATCACTTCATTTCCCAGTCACAACTTGACTTTATCAAACTTTAATGAAACATCCTCATCCCAGCGACAGATTAATCCCTTCATGGATGAGAATATTCCCACACTGACGTCAGAACTATATGTTTGACTGGATGTGTTCCTTATTACACCCATTACAGCTCAGCATGAATTATGTGAGCAGAAATTGAAATAATTGAACGTTTTTAATGCTTTCAGTGGCTTTCTTTAATTTGTTTCTTCAGTTAATTCACAATATACAGAATGAATTACACACTCCCTTTTCATTTTAGTGTGTATTGTTTCTAATAATAATAGGAATATTGTTTAAGTTCAAATAGCAAAAATAAAATATAACTGCAAAACTTGCATGTTTGCCACAGGACAATTTCGAATGAATGTGAAGATATCATTTGCAGCTCAAAACTTTATCTGAAGCATTTATCTTAAGGCCCTTTTCATTTGTATCATTTATTCCTATAATGTTTGTTGCCTTCTAACCTTTAAAAGAGTGTAATTTGTGTGAACTGTTCTGCTTAAACTCTAATGTGAAATGTTTTGTAGAACTAAAACTAAAATCAAGTAAATAAATCATGTAGTATTTTTAACATATTGTAAAATAGTATAATACTGGAATGCAGAAATACTACACAGAAAATCATATTATTTAAAACATATTAAAAAAGTAAATAAATCGAATAATTGTTGGGCTGCAGGTTCTTCTGACCTGGTATCAGGTTATATGAGAAAGTGATGTCTGCTTGCAGTTCAACACATAAGTGTTAGTTTTATTATTCATACCACACCAGTAAATAAGTGTGTCTTTATAGAAATTTTATAATATAAATTATCTTGCAAAAAATGGCTCTTCATTTTAAACAGACAGCAATATATTTAATCATGTCTGGCAATCTGATACATATGTGACCCGTGCTGGCAAAAGGAGTTGGAATGCGCACGGGTTAATTTCGGGCAAAACAAGTGAAAAATATAATTTTTTTCTCTGCTCGCTTCTCGATGACTCGCGCTTCCTCTCAGCATACGTTTGGTATCATTTTAAAGCGAAGCATTCCAACTTTGTAAATATATATAGCGAATTCTCGATGTCATGAGTCTGAGCCAATGAAATGTGATTTTCAAACTCACGATGATGTAAACAAAACGCTGGTTACAAATGTAACTGTGGTTCTATGACTAAGTGGAAGACCGCCAGAGGCAGTGCTGACAGCACTAGTGGAAAACTCCTCGCGCTCACGCTTGATCGAGAATCGAATGACAGATTTGTCACCTCGTGACTCGTGACGTGCCTTGAACTACAATAACCCCTTAGCACGTCACCTCGATCTCTTAGATCATTCTCGCAATACCGAGTGACCAGAGACTCTGGCGGTCTTCCACTTAGTCACAGAACCACAGTTACATTTGTAACCAGCGTTCTATTTCCTTTCGCTCCAGACCGCCAGAGGCAGTGCTGAAAGCACTAGTGGAAGACGAATACCTACGCAGTCACGAGGGATCCCCCTGAGAAGCATCCGGGTAGGCAGAAAGCACTGCAGCACATACTGCTGGCAAGGGAGTCACATTCAATCTGTAAAAACGTGAAAATGTACATGATGAAGCCCAGGTTGCTGCTGCACAAATTTCAGAGAGTGACACCCCTTTGAACGCTGCCCAAGATGTTGCCAAGGCACGTGTAGAGTGACAATGAATAGATGAGGGAACAGACTTTCCTGCAGATTCATACGCATGTAGAATGACCTGCGTCACCCAGTGTGCCAGTCTCTGTTTAGAAAGCGCAGCACCTCTGCTCATTTCACTAAAACAAACAAACAATTGGTCCGTCTTACGCCAGGCTGCTGTCCTATCAATGTAAGTCCTCAAGGACCTAACTGGACATAGCTCCAACCGTATGTCATCTTGATCTGATGGCAGTGCAGCCAACACAATAGGTGTATTCATAAAATGTGGAGACAAGATCTTGGGTAGAAATGCCGGATTAGGCCACAATGAGACACTACTAAAGTTAGCACTCCAGCGCAAACAGGGGACACTCACAGACAATGCATGGAGTTCACTCACACGCTTTGCTGTTGTAATTGCCAAGAGAAATGCTGTCTTGAATGACAGCCACTTAATGTCTGACTCCAAAATTGGCTCAAATGGGGGCTGACACAGGGAACTAAGCACCATACTCAAATCCCATGTCGGACTCCGGACTGCCCGTGGAGGACAAAGACGATTAGCTCCTTTCAAGAAGGCAACAATCAGCCGGTCAGACCCAAGTGAAGAAGCAGCAAACTCGGACCGGTGAGCTGACAAAGCTGCCACATACACCTTAAGTGTAGATGCAGAACGTCCAAGCTCCAAAAGATGTTGCAAGAAATCTAAAATGCATCCCACCGAGCACTGTAATGGATTGATGTCATGGCTAGAACACCAATCATGAACACCAGAACACCAATGGAATACCTTCCATTTAGATGAATACAACTTGCACGTAGACGCAGCACGCGCATTCAAAACAGTGTCCCTGGCCCTCTGTGAACACTCCAAGAGAGGCCTGGTGGGCCCAGAGGCCACACCCACAGTTTCAACCGTTCTGGATGTGGGTGCCAAACTCTCCCTCCTAACTGACTCAATAGGTCCGGTCTGTTCGGCAGATGACAAGGAGGCCCTATTAATACCGAAAGAAGTGTCTGAAACCACGGCCTTGCAGGTGCCATTCACTCCCCTCCTGCACCAGACTCCCCCCCAGCCGAGAAGACTGGCATCTGTCCTTATGACTTCCCAGCGAGCAGGTGGAGGTCCTAATGGAACTCCTGTGAGGAGAAACTGCTGCTGTGACCATGGTGCTAGGGCTTGCATGCAGCGATGTGTAACTCTGATCTTTGTGTATCTGTCTTGTATCGGACACAGTCGTTTTTTGATGAGCCAACGCTGGAATTGCCTGAGCCACAATAACCCGAGTGGTACTACTGCTGTTGCTGCTGTGAGCTTCCCCAAGAGTCTCAAGAGAACCACATAGCGCTGAGTGTGACCCACCCGAAGCCTCTTTACATCTCTCAGAATCGACCCTATTCTCTCTGGAGTCGGGCAAGCTGACATTGTAACAGAGTTTAGAGCAAGGCCTATATAACTGGTTGACTGTGTCGGAACAAGCTTGCATTTGTCCCAGTTCACAGTGATCCCCAAGGCTATGACGTGTTCCAGCAGGTGACGAGCTTGATCTATTACTTCCTGGGGTGATGCTGCACAGACAAGCCAGTCGTCCAGGTATGGTAACACCCTCATGCCAGTCCTCTGGAGTGGCTCCAATGCTGCCTGGATGAACTTCGAAAAAACTCTTGGTGCCCAAGCCAGGCCAAACGGCAGAACCCTGAACTGAAATATTTGACCCCCTATGGCAAATCGAAGGAACCGCCTGTGCTCTGGTGCAATCGGAATATGAAAATAGGCGTCCTTCAAGTCTATTGTCACAAACCAATCTTGCGGCATGATGGCCTGCAACATATCTGTTGTGCTTTAACATTCTGAACGGCAGGAACTTGAGAAAACGATTTAAGCTTCTTAAATCCAAGATCGGGCAAAACCCGCCGTCTTTCTTTGTGACCAGAAAATAAATGGAAAAAAATCCCCCGGGATGAACTTGGGGATCGACATGTTCTATGGCACCTTTGCGCAACAACACTTGAACTTCGTGCGCAAGTGCCTGTGCCTGACGTGGATCGTGAACTATTGTTTGTCTCACGCCGGTATGAACAGGAGGTCGACAGCGAAACTGTATACGGTACCCTCTTGAAAGGGTAGTCAAGAGCCACTGATTTGTTGTTATTGATCTCCAATGATTCAATTGATTTTCCGTGAAACAGCCCACTGTCGACATGTGTGCGTCAACGCTCCCACAAACGATTTCCTGTAGAGGTGGGGGGGGGTGCGACGTTGGGGACCTGGAGGGCGGATGTGAGACTGATGACCACGTGGTTGAGTCCCGCCACGACGGGGAGGTGGAGGAAGTGGTGGAGTAGTCTGAGAGTTCCGATGGTGGAAATGTTGAGATGATCTATAATTGGGTCTTACACCAACATTGTGAAAACGAGCACCAGAGGCTGCTAAAGAAGGTCTGGGACCTGAGGCAGTCCCCACATGACGGGAGCGAGTTTCAGACACTGACACACGCCGATCCAAGGCTTCCTGTGCAGCTGGTCCAAAAATTCGACCAGGTACCAACGGCAATCTCCGCAAATTGTTCATACATACCTCCGGCAAAGAGGACTGGGCCAACCAAACTTGCTGTCGAGCCTGTACAAGAGA
Organism: Mylopharyngodon piceus; assembly: GCA_039654765.1. Classification (NCBI taxonomy): domain Eukaryota; kingdom Metazoa; phylum Chordata; class Actinopteri; order Cypriniformes; family Xenocyprididae; genus Mylopharyngodon; species Mylopharyngodon piceus. The sequence continues at coordinate 102,985 of JBCHWC010000171.1, forward strand.
ACCTAAGGCTGTTCCACAGTGATTGGCAATAACACCCATGGTCTGCAATGTAAGTTCAGTTAAGTCTGTCACTAATGGGTTAGACGAAGTTTCTCTCAGAGAGGAGTGTAGAGCCACAAGCATGTGCGCCAAGGAATTAGAAACACGGCCAAGGCTCGCTGTAGCATTGTATGCACGAGACAGTAACTCATCAGTGCGTCTACACTCAACATTAGGGCAGCGTACATTCTCACTAAGCGCCTCATCAGGAGATACAATAAGCGCTGCCACACTAGATTCCATAGGTGGCATGCTACCAAGTCCTACTGTCTCTGGGTCATGCATTACAGCCAGTGTGCGGGCTAACTGATCTAAACGTGTCGCCTTGAATTTTGCAATGCAGACACCAATACAGACATAAAGTCATTGCACTGAGGCATTGTAAATGATGTTCTCTGTGCACGACGCAGAAAAATATTCTCAGACCCCACTGCTGGTTGAGGGGGATCTAGATTGATGCGGGCAAGCATAGCTTTTAACGTTCCTTCCAGGGATGCAACAACTGATGATCCACCTGATTTCACAGACACAGTCTCACTGCCAGAGTGCTGCGATGGATCTTCAGGCAGATTTTCCTCAGCACCTGAAGTAACATCTGGAATGGTTTCAAAAAGTGAGTCAGTGGCAGCCACTGACATCACATCCAAATCCTGTCCTGTATGCATCATTGGTGAGGATGTCATACATAACTCAGGCTGAACTTTCTCTCGTACATCCGTTTTAGACTGAGCTTTAGACAGAAGTGGCAATAACAGCTCTACTGCAGAAGACAGCTGATCAACTTTACGTTCTAAATCAGAAGATCTAGTTTTCTTAGTCTTCTTCTCACCTTGAGATGCTTGCTTACGCTTACGATCAGCTGTGGTGACACTGGATGAAGGTAACAAACTATCCGAAGCAGATTCTAGACCAGCTAGACGAGCGTGACGCACAGCGAGCGGCATAATGGAGCATTCCGGACACGGGTTAGTCAGTGCCTCTCTAAGATGATCCATACCAAGACAAGCAGGACATTGGCGATGTCCATCCATTATATCCATTACATTGGGGCACGTAGAACATTGAAGTGCATCCATGTTAAATCAATACTCACCCTAAAGTCGATAAATCCGGCACACGTTAGTGATTCACGCCGCAATCAGGCTCGTATACGCTCTCAGCCGAGGCAGCCAGGGCTTCCAAGTGTATATCGTCACAGAAGCATTCAACCTTGCCGGCATCCAGCAGTTTGAAGACTCTTGCATGATGCAATCCGTATATCACGATCGCGGTGCGCCGCGAGATGCGTGTAAATCCAACAATCGGTATACTAAAGCAATGTAATCAAGACGAAACAGCTCGCGATATATCTTGAAGATCTCTTCAGCAGCAAGCTGCACAAAATATCGTCATGTTCGATTCAACAAGCGAGAATGAGAAAGAGATCGAGGTGACGTGCTAAGGGGTTATTTTAGTTCAAGGCACGTCACGAGTCACGAGGTGACAACTTTGTCATTCGATTCTCGATCAAGCGTGAGCGCAAGGAGTTTTCCACTAGTGCTTTCAGCACTGCCTCTGGCAGTCTGGAGCGAAAGGAAATAGAACGATCTTACTCGAGTCGCGCAAGGCAAAGCTTGCTGCGCGTGCACAAAGATGCCTCAGACAGCGCACGATCCCGATATACACATATACACAGAATTAGCTACAGTATTTCAAATTCAAAATATCTGTCTTGATGATTCACGCAAACATTATCTGTTATGTCTTAAGTGAACGTTTGGTTAACTGTTGGGGGGAAAACATCTGATGTGTAATATTATTAAATCCGTGCGGTACGTCTATAGGCTGTCTCTTTCATTAATGTTAATCAAATAATTGTGGTATCATGGAAAAAATAAGTTGAATATATATTTTTCCATAGATATTTGGTTTTGACTTGGTGTGTGCCAAATCTGTGTTATTACCAGGGACTTTAAGGTATGGTTGCTAGGTGATTTTGTTTTGGAACCTTCAGAAAACTTAGCTCAGTCATTTTTTTGTCTGATGCCAAAAAAAATCATACAACATTTTGAAGGTTTTTTTTAATAGAGAATGTGAAAATAACTCATTATTGCTGAAAATGGTGTGTCTATTTACATTAAGTGCAAATAGCATCCCTTGTTGGCAAATGCTATTTACACTAGCTCCACCCACCAATGTCTGGTTGGGCCACTCAAGTTTAAAAACAGTGGCGCAGCAGTAATACCTGGCTTTTAACGCGATCGAGACCGAATCCGCCTTTTGCCGAGCTTGCTCTTCTCCATTTTCCCATCACATATCACACCAGAAATGCATTTATCTTTAATAAAAATGAAAAAAATTTACTAGTGGAAGTAAACTGCCTAACGAGTTTTTAATAAAAGTATTAATTGGGTAGGATTAGGGGAAGGTGTAGGGAGGGATTTTATTTTCCCAATGAGGCAGCATCCATTTAATAATTTTAATAATCATTTACACTCTATGATATTATTGCATCCTGTTAATGAACAAAAAATACTGACGTGCAAATAGTATCTGCCAATATAGCTTATTGCACTTATTGCAAAGAACTGCTACTTTTACATGGTGTAAATATGTATCGCTATTTTCACTTAGTGTAAATAGCATCTATCGCTATTTGTATTTAGTGTAAATAGCATCTATCGCTAAGAAAATATGCTATTTTCACTTAGTGCAAATAGCCGCTGCCTTTTGAAAATTTGCTCATTGCGACTCATTTTACCAGGACGGGTCACATGTTTATTTGAGGTCTATAAAAGTTAAACATTTTATCATCTATAAGCATTTAACAGATTTCTATGTACACTAATTATATAAAACTATACTGCCAGTATACCATGTATTTATTTCCATGGTGGAAATGTGATGGAAACTGGCTCCCTCTAGTGGGCAACATTAATATCACATCCTTCATCTTTTGGTTGAAATGGCTGATAGTTTAGAATTTGCAGTCAGCCTCCTGCACATCATGAAATTAAGCATGTTTTGCTCAGAATAACTTGTTCTCCATATGTAAAGTTTTGAGAAGTTTGGACTTTATGCACACAAGATATAGGCATAATAGTCATAATAGGTCATACCAAACAAATATAAAAAGTGTATCTGCTAAACACCTTTAAAGAAATTTGATTCTGTCACACACGGCACTGTTATAGTTATTAGCTAAAACATAAAGTTGCTTATTATAGTGCCACCTTGTCTATCCAGACAGCTCACCAAAAGCCCTTGTGAGTTCTGGAGCTGGAGAAGACTCATAGCCATCAGACTTCTCCTCACCCATTGTGAACCCACATTGTAGAAACACCCATTCAAGGACAGGATGATAATTCATTGGTGTTCTGCATGCCTCTCTTCACCACAAGATGGAGCTATTAATCAGATTATTTATGCTAACACAAATGTCATACTCAAATCTTAAAAAAAATGAGTTACAACACCAGTGCTGATGATACAGGCACAAAATATGTCACAATATCTACTATTTAGGCCGTGTTGAGGCGTTGTGTTGTATGATTATATAAGTGACTATTGACTATAAAGTGATTTTAAGATTAAAATCTGATTAAATGAGCTTTGTTGGAGATTGTTTTAAAATAAACATGCACGTCTGTGAACGAACATTCATTTAATTGTTCATTGTAATTATTTATTTATTTATTTACTATCTTTAATGTGTATTAGCCATGATGCAGAGCAGAAACCAAATCAAAAGAATTCCTTGAATTAATTTCCAGCTCCGAAGTTTGTAGAAAACACATAGAGACACACTGAGCGAAAAGTGTTGATTATTCATTAGTTCAGGTTTAAACGTTGTTTCTTTTTTCTACTGCTCAGGTGACAGAGTAATCTGACATCAGGAGAGTGTCATGAGCACGGAAAAAGAGCGCAGCATGCTGAACGATGCAGATGAGGAGAAGGAGGTGAAGGATGAGAAGACTGGTGTGAAGGAGGAGCTGTCTGAGGAGCAGGAGCTGGAGGAGCTGAGGGCTCAGGTGCTGCAGCTCCTGCTTGAGCTGGAAGAAGCTCGAGACACGTCTCAGAAACATGAGGAGGGCTTTCTGGAGCTGCAAGGTGAGGCTCCGTGAAAAACACATGACATGACCTAACAGTTAATAGGTCATGTCATACTTTTTATTTTATTATTTTCTTTGAGGTCCACTTTTTTGCATAGTTTTATGCATTAACATGACTATATTCCGCTCTCTCTCTCTCTCTCTCTGATCATTTGAAATAAACACAAAGGTTTTGTATATAATGCCACAACGTTGCAGAAATACAGTCGTTTTTGTGCCTTGGTCTCTTCTTTTTGTACTGTTTTGGATGATGGAATTTACAAAATGTTTTTAATGAATGGTTAAATGCCAAACTAGTGACTTTAAACAATGAATTGTGACAACATAATTTGTAATGAATTATATTAATTATATAATATGAAATACATCAATGAATTATTAAATGCAGTTTCAAACATTTTATTTTTAAATAATCTGGTCACACTAATTTGGTCACAATATTGACAAAGTAGGCTAAATAAATCCACGTGTTAGAAAACTTGGCTATATCACTTAAAAATCCACCTTTTTCTGTCGTTTTATTTATTTTATGGCATAATGCATACCTCGTGTAATAATCTAAAATACTTGCTAGTAATGTACAGTAAAATGTAGGCACGCTTGATGCACTGCAGTCACTGTAATATTTCACTGTAACAGCAGTCAAATAGCTGGAACATTAAAAGGTTAGTTTCACACATACTCCGTTTGCGGTGCGTAATTTTTTCCGTGCCCATATTAAAGGGATAGTTCACCCAAAAATGAAAATTCTGTCGTCATTTACTCCCCCTCAAGTTGTTCCAAACCTGAAAAATTTCTATGTTCTGCTGTACTCAAAGGAAGATATTTGGCAGATCTCACCCCCCATTGACTGCCATAGTATTTTTTTTTCCTCTTATGATAGTCAATGGGGGGCAAGATCTGCTTCGTTATTCTTGTTTTGTTTTTGCGCACAAAAAGTATTCTCGTTGCTTCATATCATTAAGGTTGAACCACTGTAGTCACGTCGACTATATTAATGATGTTTTTACTACTTTTCTGGACCTTGAATGTGGTAATTATCTTGCTTTCAATGGAGGATAAAAAAACCTCTCGGATTTCATCAAAAATATCTTAATTTGTGTTCAGAAGATGAACGAAGATCTTACGGGTTTGGAACGACATGAGGGTGAGTAATTAATGACAGAAATTTCATTTTTGGGTGAACTAACCCTTTAAGAAATTATATGATAAATAATTAGCCAAGATTAAATGTTATAATTCTATATTAGCTATTACTGTTATTATTATTACCACTATTCTATTTCATTATTTTATCTTCATTAACAAGTAAATATATGTCGCAGTTACAGCCTTACTGAGCAATGTTGCAACCGTCCCTTTGCGCCACCTGGTGGTGATTTCGCGAACGAGTGTCACGTGTGTTATGTAGGTTATATTTAATGCCTTAGTCTCGCGGCAGTAATAGGCATTTTGGTTGAGTACCTACTGTATATTATCTGCATAAACCATTTTCTAAATTATACAAGCCATAAACTCAGAATAACCCTCTAATAATTGTAATGAAATTTGCATTGTACAAATGACTAATACTTACAGTAACATTATTGCACAATGTCCTTAAAGAACATGTTTCTTTACTGAAAGTTATTTGTCAGAGATACAGTTAAATGTGGTCTGTCCGTGTATTTAGCTTCATGAGTTGTTTTACTCAATGACAGGCCCGGTAAAACAGTTTCTATATATAGCCCTTTATAGCTCTTTAATGAGTCACCTGCTATATACCAGACAGACTCCTGGGACTGTGGTAATGATCTCGGTGCGCGGGGGTCTGTGACTGTGTGCTGTTTGTGTGTAACACGACAGGCATGTGAAATGACAGCTGCATGCTGAGGGAAGATTCCAGACGGGTTGTCCTGACCAGCTCTAGGGCAGCAGATGCTTTTATTCCTGGATCATCTCCAGTCACCATGTTCTGCTGTTCCCGGTCATTCATGATCGCAGACATAGCATTAGATCAGTCTCACCCTCTAGAGTTATACTAAAGAAGTTTCAAGTATTTTGAGTTGCGCACTTTGTGACTGTTTTCTCATGCCCGAAACAGAACATATAGTATAAAGCCTCAGAAATTAGACACTCTGAACTAATGCTCCAAGTATGGGGAAAGGGGGCAGGGGGGTGGGATACTCTACATGTTTATGTATTAACATGTTTACTATATCAGTCTCATTGACATTAAGAGGGACACAGCATCCGTTTTGCATAATTTTGGGTTGCTTTTAAAGGTCTTTTAATTTTACTGTGAGAATTTACTCTGTCTTAAATATTTTCCTTGCACATAAATGTCCATCCATTCTCCAAACCGCTTGTCCTCTGTAGGCTCACAGAGATGCTGGAGCCCCAGCTTTTTGAGCTGCAGACGAAATACAGTTGAGCTCAAAAGTTTACATACCCCTTGCAGAATATGCAAAAATGTTAATCATTTTAACAAAATAAGAAGGATCATGAAAATTGCATGTTATTTTTTATTTAGTACTGTCCTGAATAAACTATTTCACATAACAGATGTTTACATAAAGTCCACAAGACAAAAAATAGCTGAATTTATTCAAAAGTTTACATACCTTTGATTCTTAATACTGTGTGTGGTTACCTGGATGATCCACGACTTTTGTTTTGTGATGGTTGTTCATGAGTCCCTTGTTTGTTCTGAGCAGTTAAACTGAGCTCTGTTCTTCAGAAAAAATCCTCCAGGTCCTGCAAGTTCTTTGATTTTCCAGCATCTTTTGCATATTTGAACCCTTTCCAGCAGTGACTGAATGATTTTGACTGAATGACTTTTCACACTGAGGACAACTGAGGGACTCAAACACAACTATTACAAAAGGTTCAAACATTCATTGATGTTCCAGAAGGAAACACGATGCATTAAGAGCCGGGGGGTGGAAATTTTTGAACAAGAAGATGAAGTTTTTCTTATTTTGTTTAAAGATCATATTTTTTCATTTAGTACTGCCCTTTGGAAGCAACAGAAGATTCTTGCATGTTTCCCAGAAGAGAAAAAAGTATAATTTATCCTGTTCATCCAATTCAAAAAGTTTACATCCCTGGCTCTTAATGCATCGTGTTTCCTTCTTGAGCATCAATGAATGTTTGAACCTTTTTTAATAGTTGTGTTTGAGTCCCTCAATCGTCCTCATTGTGAAAAGATAAATCTCAAAATCATACCATCACTGCTGGAAAGGGTTCAAATATGCAGAAGATGCTGGAAAATCAAAGATTTTGCAGGACCTAAAGGATTTTTCTGAAGAACAAAGCTCAGTTTAACTGCTCAGGACAAACAAGGGACTCGTGAACAACCATCACAAAACAAACAAACAGTCGTGGATCATCCAGGTAACCACACACAGTATTAAGAATCAAGGGTATGTAAACTTTTGAACTGGGTCATTTTTATAAATTCAGCTATTTTTTTATCTTGTGGACTTTTTGTAAACATTATGTTATGTGAAATACTTTATTCATGACAGTACTAAATAAAAAATAACATACAATTTTCATAATCCTTCTTATTTTGTTAAAATTATTAACATTTTTGCATATTCTGCAAGGGGCATGTAAACTTTTGAGCTCAACTGTATAAATGGGTTGCACTTTATTTTACAGTATGTGCACTTTCAATGTACTTACAGAATACTTACGCACAAATTTAAGGTTAAAAAGTGGATTATGGGGTTTAGGGGTAGGTTCACGGTTAGTACCTAGTTATTACCCAGTTAGTGTCATTACTACAATAAGTACATAGTATGTTCATTCAAAAGAGGACTGTAAAATAAAATGCGATGGAGTTTTTTTATTTCATTACTACAAGAAATTATAGTAATTTCTATAGTAATTATAGTTTATTGTTAGAAAATTAGGCTTTGTGTTGATCTGTACAATATGTAGAAAGTACTGTATATTAGGTGTCTTTAACTACTATGCACTTGTGTGACAAAAATAATAATTGTTTTGTACAGTGTACTTATTGTGTTCATGTTGTAAAAATACTTTTGCTGCTACTTTAAGTTAAAGGTGTAAGGGAAGGCTCAACAGTGCAACTTTATGTGTAATTACAGAAATTACAGTTGTAATTATCATTTTTATATATATAAGTACACCGTAAAAACATGTACCTGTATGTAAACAATAAGAGCACTGAATCAAATGATTAATTTATATGTTAGTACAGAGCAGTTAAAGACACTTAATATAAAGTGGGTCCAGTATTCTTTTATATATGTTTTTTTTTTTTTTTTTTTATCATAGGGTTTTTGGATTTCAGTTTTTCATACACAGTATAGGTGCACTAGCACTGCCAAAGATAACATATGGGAATAATAAATTAATTAAATGTTGCTTTTTTTTAAAGCACTGTTTTAATGTGGTGCATTTACCTAATTTACCTAACAGTATACTTTTTTGTGGTGTAAACTTTGTTACATATAACAATGTCTCTTTCCTTAAGAGAGACACTGAATGCATCAAGGCAGAATGCATTACATTTTTAGAGCTTTAGAGCTGTGTCTAAAATGACATAATTTTAGAGTATGTACTAAATTAAAGTGTTAGTTCACCCAAAAATGAAAATAATGTCATTTATTACTCACCCTCATGCCGTTCCACACCCGTAAGACCTTCGTTAATCTTCGGAACGCAAATTAAGATATTTTTGTTGAAATCCGATGGCTCAGTGAGGCCTGCATAGCCAGCAATGACATTTCCTCTCTCAAGATCCATTAATGTACTAAAAACATATTTAAATCAGTTCATGTGAGTACAGTGGTTCAATATTAATATTATAAAGCGACGAGAATATTTTTGGTGCGCCAAAAAAACAAAATAACGACTTGCATAGTGATGGCCGATTTCAAAACACTGCTTCAGGAAGCTTCGGAGCGTCATGAATCTTTTGTGTCGAATCATGATTCGGATCGCCTGTCAAACTGCCAAACTGCTGAAATCACGTGACTTTGGCGCTCCGAACCGCTGATTCGACATGCTGATTCATGACGCTCCGAAGCTTCCTGAAGCAGTGTTTTGAAATCGCCCATCACTATATAAGTCGTTATTTTGTTTGGTTTTTTTGGCGCACCAAAAATATTCTCGTCGCTTTGTAATATTAATATTGAACCACTGTATTCACATGAACTGATTTAAATATGTTTTTAGTACATTAATGGATCTTGAGAGAGGAAATGTCATTGCTGGCTATGCAGGCCTCACTGAGCCATCGGATTTCAACAAAAATATTAATATTAATATTAATTTGCGTTCCGAAGATTAACGAAGTTCTTACGGGTGTGGAACGGCATGAGGGTGAGTAATAAATGACATTATTTTAATTTTTGGGTGAACTAACCCTTTAAGTGAAGTATTTACTTGACCATTGGTGAAAAACTTTCTAAAGGTCAAGGCCGCTGCTAAAATTCACAGAAAGAATAGTGCAAAACTAGCAGTATATATAGTATTTCAAGCCCTGAACCTGCATATTTTACTGGTTTGGGGTACAAAATACAGTCATACAACGATTGTTCTGGTAATCTAATTTCACTGCACTAATAGTGTTCCAAGAGTGCCAAAACTTTGTATAACAGTATAACTGTATCACTTCACTTGACGACATGTAAAGGTGGGTCCTACTTTAGCTTAATTTTCTTTTTCAGAGCAAAAATATAAAAACAGTTTGATTGTCTGCAACCTCATACCTCTACACTTTTATGAAAAAAATCATATCTGTGAGGGTATTAGATACAAGCTTGTGTGATATAGTTTTTTATATACATAATAGTGTTAAAATGTTCTACCTTCAAATATCCCCTCACTTATTTTTATATAGCCTATATATATTTTAAATGTTTTTCTCTATCCCTGTTCAGGTCTTCTTGAGGAGGAACGTTTAGCTAGTGCTCATCAGGCAGAAGCCTTCACAAGACAGATCCAGCGTCTGCAAGGTAACAGAGACTCTCAATATACAAACACAAGATGATAGGAGGTTGATATGAAGCAGCCCCACAGAAATATTTACTTAAAGGGTTCACACAAAAATGAAAATTATGTCATTTATTACTCACCCTCATGTTGTTCCACACCCGTAAGACCTTCGTTCATCTTCGGAGCACAAATTAAGATATTTTTGATAAAATCCGATGACTCAGTAAGGCCTGCATCGCCAGCATTAACACTCCCTTTTTCAATGCCCAGAAAGCTACTAAAAACATATTTAAAACAGTTCATGTGAGTACAGTGGTTTTAATATTATAAAATGACGAGAAAACTTTCTGTGTGCCAAAAATAACAAAATAGCGACTTTATTCAACAATATCTAGTGATGGGCGATTTCAAAACACTGCTTCATGAAGCTTCAAAGCTTTATGAATCTTTTGTTTCGAATCAGTGGTTCAGAGCGCGTATCAAACTGCCAAAGGTGAACTATTGAAGTTTCAAAACACTTAAGACGTAACAAAGCCTTGTTTACTAAAATCATGTGATTTTGGAGCTCTGAACCACTGATTCGAAACAAATGATTCGTAAAAAGCTTCATGAAGCATCGTTTTGAAATTGCCCATCACTAGATATTGTAGAATAAAGTCGCTATTTTGTCATTTTTGGCGCACAAAAAGTATTCTCATTGCTTTATAATATTAAGGTTGAACCACTGTACTCACATGAACTGTTTTAAATATGTTTTTAGTAGCTTTCTGTGCATTGAAAAAGGGAGTGTTAATGCTGGTGATGCAGGCCTCACTGAGCCATCGGATTTTATCAAAAATATCTTAATTTGTGTTCCGAAGATGAATTAAGGTCTTACGGGTGTGGAACGACATGAGGGTGAGTAATTAATGACAGAATTTTCATTTTTGGGTGAACTAACCCTTTAATACATGAATATTATTGCATTAGATGAAAAAATATCAAAGAATATGCATACTTTTCATTCAAAATATTTGGAAGGAAGGAAGTGAAAAAAATTTGCTGGCGCGCTTTGACTGATTTTGGTTTGTAAAAGTCATATGTTTCTTATTATCTCCCAACCCCTGTAGCCCAGCTTCGTTCTGTACAGGAAGAGATGGACAGTCTAGAGGAGGAGAAGGAGAGTGAGCTTCTGGAGGCGCAGGAGGAGCTGCGAACGGCACAGGAGGAGGTGCTGGTGCTGCAGCAGGCGGCGGAGGAGGCTGCGGCTGAAAGGGAGAATGACATCGCCAGTCTGCAGGAGGAGCTCTGCCGTTTACGGGCTGAAATCTCACGACTGGAGAACACAGAACAGGAGTATGAGCTGGAGATCGTCACGCTCCGAGCAGAAATAGAGATGAAGAGCCAGATCCGTCAACAGCAGAGGAAGGAGGGTGAGAACAAAACACAGGACTAAAAGAGCTCTTGGTCAGATCGTCAGGTTACTACATTTATGATGTAGAAAAAAAGTGGAAATTTTTACTTTGATGCCAAGTACTAAGATAAACAACTGTGAAAACATTATCAACATGAGGGGTATACATTACTATAACATATTAATAAATGACTGGGAAATTACAACTAAAACTTAAAGGGATAGTGAAAATTATCCCATGATTTACTCACCCTCAAGCTGTCCTAGGTATATATCTTCTTTCAGATGAACACAACTGGAGATATATATAAAAAAAATATCCTGGCTCTTCCAAGCTTTATAATGGTTGTGAACAGGGGGCATGTTTTGAAGCCCAAAATAAATGCATCCATCCATAATAAAAGTAACCCATATGACTCCAAGGGTTAATAAAGGCCTTTTGAAGCGAAGCGATGCATTTGTGTAAGAAAAATATCCCTATTTAAAACTTTATAAAATAAAATAACTAGCTTTCAGCAGACGACTGATAACTAGCTTCCGGCAGACGACTGTACGCATACTGCGCAAGTCGATTTGCGCCAAATGAATAATCCCTGAAGCAATGTATGACTTAGGATGTAGGAGTATCGTAAGCTTAGATGCCTCTCACAGTTCAAACAAATAGAGCTGTGCAACACACTCAAGCACCTCTTCTCTTATGTTGAAATCCTCCGACATTTCTCTTAAAATTTCTCATTTTAGACTTCTAATTCGTGACCGGTGTTTTGTTTTGCTCTATCCTCTGAGCTTCCGTGTTCGTCATTACGTCATGCGTCGCATCAGAGGTTACGCTTCCGCCGCAAATCGATGCGTTCGGCCGTCTGCCGGAACCTAGTTATTTTAGTTTTAAATATGGATATATTTCTTACAAAACCCATCACTTTTTCAGAAGGCCTTTATTAACCCCCTGGAGCCGTATGGATTACTTTTATGATGGATGCATTTTTTTCGGGCTTCAAAACATGCCCCCCGTTCACTACCATTATAAAGCTTGGAAGAGCCAGGATATTTGTGTTTGTCTGAAAGAAGATAGTAATATACACCTAGGATGGCTTGAGGGTGAGTAAATCATGAGATAATGTTCATTTTTGGGTCAACTATCCCTTTAAGTGAAAATGGGGAGTTACAACTGAACTGACAAAAACAGTAACAACATTATAAATAAAAATATTTCAGTTATGACAACGGTTTCCGCATGTTAATGAATATTACAATGTTAATTTTATTTTTTTAGTCTTGGCAGAAAGATCTGCTACGCATGGGTTAGGGTTGGTATGGACAAGTATGGACTTGCCACTGTCAATAGATACACAGACACACTGCTGTGAGCATGTAAGATACGCTGCTGCTGCATAAATGGACATACAAATCCTGTAGCAGATCTAGGCAGGTGGAGCTGGGGGAGGTGGAGGGTTTCAGAGGAACTCTGAAAGAGCTGCAAGACCAGCTTACAGTGAACACTGAACCAGACTATGTTGAGCAAGCAATCTCATCAGCTGCAGATTGAATAGATGCCAATCAGCTTGTGCCATGTAGTAAATGACGTGATTGCTAGCAGACTGCATGTAAAGGACCATCAGCCTGTTTCATAACTGAACTAGAAATATACTGAAAATTAAATTCAATGACAATTTAAATGACATCTGTTACTAAATAACATGCAATCACTAGTAAAAATAATATAGTTCAATTAAAATACTAGTTAAATAAAGAAATTAATGAAAAGAAGTTACAGTACATACAAATACAACACAGTCATGTATCTAATCTAAAACAGGCCACATAGATTTCAATAGAAAAAAAGAGAAAAATATATAAATAGCTTTTTTTCTTGTAGACATATTCAGTATTTACCCATTAAAAAGCTAAACCCTGGTGGAAAACTATAACAATATAACAATATTATTTCCTAAAAAAGTAACTAATAGGTTGTTTGCACATGACGTCATTGCTGCACGCTAAATGCGGCTGGAGGGCAAGGAGTGATTTTTCTATATAGGAATCCTATCACAAACTCAAAATTCCTGTTTTGCATCGTTTATGGTTGCTCAAATCTATGAAACCGAGAAACCACAATGAGCTTTTATCGTTTACGTAACTTATATCATTTTTTAACTTTAAAAGTTGTCACCTTTTATAGCGTTTTGCGTCTGACATACTGAAATGAATATGGATACCTGCTTACCTTTTTTGTTTTTGACTTGGTTAAATAATCACATTCTTCATGGTATCGTTTGCAGGGAAGAGAAGCTATTTTATCCCATGATCATTTGGTGTTTTCACTTCAGTTTTGTAGAATTCAGTTTACAATGTTGATCTGGTTACCGTGAAAACAGTGTCACGCGCTGGGCACGTGCTGCTGCTTCAGCCATCATATGGTAGAAAATGTCCAAATAAAAAAATGTTCAACAAGCTGACAGAAGTCGATCAATTTCTTTGTTGGAAGGGTTTAAATGTAACTGTAGTTTTACTGTTTTCTTTGTAAATATTCACTTTCCCATATGACCACGGAGAAGAATTGGATGGGCATTCAGCGGACAGACACCCTTTTTTACAGTCTATGACAGACACCGACACACTATTATTTTTTTTTTTTTTTTTGTATTTATTTCAACAAATGACAACCAAAATCAAACCCATAGAAGCTTGTGAACAGTTTTGAAGTGGCTGCGTGCAAGTTATAGGCCTACTCATTCACAAGCCGAGTGAGAGTCATACTCGCAAATGTAATGTTAAATATTAAACCAAACAAAATACAACACTTTCAAAAACACTCAGCTTTGTGATTATTTTATTGAGTGATAGGGAGTGGGTTCAATCAGTGACATTATTAGATTTGATATACGGCGTCTCTCCGTCACCTCCTCAACCTGCTTCCCTTAGTGTGTTTTTACACGTAGAAAAGGCGAAAATTGTATTACACCGTCCAGTTTTTTCCCTGAACGATGTTGTGAGCTCCTGTTGCAATTCTCGATTTAGCATCTACAATGGCGACATTTTTAACAATCACAACAGAAAGTCAAAAATACTGCCCTTAACGTCATTAGTAGAAAGGCGGCGCGATATAAACAAACCCAGACCTGAACACGGCATAACGGCAGCTTCACTTTCTTTATATCTACCTCCTCGATGGCAGTCTAGTCTTTCAATTCAGTAGAAAAATCGCTCCTCTTCAAAACATAAGGTTCACGTCCAAAATATGTTGTGATTTTCTGTTTATACCTTTCTAAACCAGCACAGTACGAACATTTCCCCATCTCTTCCGTTCTAATTTTCACTGCTTGCCCTCCACATTAATTTCGCGCGTCAACAGAACCACGTGATTGCAAACAACCTATTGCGTTACTTAGTTACTTTTAATGGAAAGTAATGCATTACATTACTTTTGCATTACTTTTTCGCATCTGGGCTGTTTGTTTATTTGTTTGTTTGTTTGTTTGTTTTTATAACAACAAAAATGTTCTATTTTTGGCAAATGTAAAGGCCCTTTCACACCAAAAGTGAAATGAATTACCCTCAGGCTGAAGGAAATGCAAATTCATGCCTGTACAGTAGAGGGCGCAGCTCAAACAAACAAGCCTTTCAGCCGTTCTGCCATTCTGGAATACAGAAGAATAGGACGCAGGAGAATAAGTAAATAAGTTAATGTATGCTCATATTTAGTCTAGAACTAGTCTAGAATACCCATCATGTTTACACACAGCGCCCATAACACCTCTACACTTACTCCTGATTTCTCTCAACATGGAGACAGGAGAGCTGTCAGTCAATAAATGGGAAAACAAAGTAACTTGTGTTACTTATTTGAAAAAGTAACTCAGATATTTTGTTTGTAAATGTAAAAGTAATGCGTTACTTTACTAGTTACTTGAAAAAAGTAATCTGATTATGTAACTCGCATTACTTGTAATGTGTTACCCCCAACACTGGTTTTATATAATAATATTGTGTTTTATAATTACAAGCCATAATTAAAATAGTTCTCAGCCAGATTTTAAAACCTGACAGGTGAATAATTAATTACAATTAATATGGAATGCTGTTCATGTATTATAATGTTAGAAACCTGGTCTCAAAAGCTAGAAACGAGGATTCTGATAATCTCAAACTTTCCAATTTCCAATTTCACAATCAGTTCAATGAATTGTCAATTATTTTTATGTAATATGTTGATGGGTTTTTTTTTTTTAGACAATGTCTGAAACATACACTAATGTACATGTTGACATCATTTTAAAATCAATGCATGATAAATTCACTTAATTTCTAAAGCTGGTTAGCGTCTTGCAGTGATGACCATAAATCACACTAGTTTTAATCAAGGGTGGAACCCTGAAGCATTTCAGAAACGTTTGCAGCACTCAGTGTCCAGCGGGAAGAGCTCTTGCAGAATAGCAGATGGTGTGGGTAATTGTCATTGTTATGTGAAGATGCAGTAAACTCTGACACTGAAGCTTTTGAGAGCCTGGATGACTACATGTATCCCACTGGAAGGAATGATTGTTCCAGTCAATGTAAGGCCAAGAAAGGGGTGAAGTACAATGTATTGGTCACAATGAGAGTAAAAGCATTTGTGGGGATGTGTTGTAAATAATTCAATTGTTATTTGCAGGTATAGCGTTAGCAGATATGAATAAGGTGGTTTCAGGTAAGCATTGTAAACTTACCTCTCACATAATGTTCAATAACAAATAATCAATCCCTTACACTAACTTCAGTCACTAATACAGTTATTGGTTTCTTCTCCTGTTTTTGGTGTATTAATATTTTTAAGCAAATGCAACATATTTCAGTATATAGCTATGCAATTTCTTGTAGGTTGCTTTGATTAGAAAGTGTCTTTCTACAAACATAAACTAGTTAATATCGTTAATACCCATGTAAAGCTCATAGCTTTCTATTTTCTTGCATTACTTGATTAGGTGATGTGGGTCAGTTGATGGATGAATGTAAGAGTCTGAAGGAACAATGTCATGCACTGCAAGATGAAAACACAAGACTGACTCATAGATTGCAGATGCTACAAAAGAGGAGGTGAGCAACTACACCTTTTGATACTCAGTTGTCTTCATGTTCTGGCATTTTATGGCATCTGAAATTTGTGAAAATTGTACATACACTATACTGCCAAAAATATTGGGACACCCCTCCAAATCATTGAATTCAGGTGTTCCAATCACTTCCATGGCCACAGGTGTATAAAATCAAGCACCTAGGCATGCAGACTGCTTCTGCAAACAATTGTAAAAGAATGGGTCGCTCTCAGGAGCTCAGTGAATTCAAGCGTGGTACCTTGATAGGTTGCCACCTGTGCAATAAGTCCATTCGTGAAATTTCCTCACTACTAAATATTCCACGGTCAACTGTTATTGGTATCATAACAAAGTGGAAGCAATTGGGAACAACAGCAACTCAGCCACGAAGTGGTAGGCCACGTAAAATCACAGAGCGGGGTCAGCGCATACTGAGGCGCACAGTGCGCAGAAGTCGCCAACTTTCTGCAGAGTCAATAGCTACAGACCTCCAAACTTCGTGTGGCCTTCAGATTAGCTCAAGAACAGTGCGTAGAGAGCTTCATGGAATGGGTTTCCATGGCCGAGCAGCTGTATCCAAGCCTTACATCACCAAGTGCAATGCAAAGCGTCGGATGCAGTGGTGTAAAGCACACCGCCACTGGACTCTAGAGCAGTGGAGACGTGTTCTCCGGAAGTGACAAATCACACTTCTCTGTCTGGCAATCTGATGGACGAGTCTGGGTTTGGCAGTTACCAGGAGAACGGTACTTGCCTGATTGCATTGTGCCAAGTGTAAAGTTTGGTGGAGGGGGATTATGGTGTGGGGTTGTTTTTCAGGGGTTGGGCCCCTTAGTTCCAGTGAAAGGAACTCTTAATGCTTCAGCATACCAAGACATTTTGGACAATTTCATGCTCCCAACCTTGTGGGAACAGTTTGGGGATGGCCCCTTGCTGTTCCAACATGACTGCGCACCAGTGCACAAAGCAAGGTCTATAAAGACATGGATGAGCGAGTTTGGTGTGGAGGAACTTGACTGGCCTGCACAGAGTCCTGACCTCAACCCGATAGAACACCTTTGGGAAGAATTAGAGCGGAGACTGTGAGCCAGGCCTTCTCGCCAACATCACTGCCTGACCTCACAAATGCGCTACTAGAAGATTGGTCAAAAATTCCCATAAACACACTCCTAAACCTTGTGGAAAGCCTTCCCAGAAGAGTTGAGGCTGTTATAGCTGCAAAGGGTGGGCCAACTCCATATTAAACCCTACAGATTAAGAATGGGATGTCATTAAAGTTCATGTGCACGTAAAGGCAGGCGTCCCAAAACTTTTGGCAATATAGCGTATGTTGAATGAAAGCATTTATCACAACTTTTTGACAAACTATTTTTGAAATTTTCTTTCCGGCGTTGACATAATTCCTGAAACTGGGACTGGACTTACCAGAGTTCTTTTACTGAAAGAATCTGCAAACAGGCTTTAGTTTACAGCACAGCATGGCAAATCCATTCAGAGTTAGGAGGTAATGAAGGTGGAGGAAGATTCACACTCCAGTAAGCATTTAATTGGACAAAATTTTTCTATAAAATCTAACAATCTCATAATTTTGGTTAATTTTTCCAGAAAAGGCTGATTTTTTTATTCTATTACTTTAGGAGTACAATAGAAGGGATGTGTCTGAAGGTGAATGCTATGAAAACTTTCACTTTAGAATCTGCGATCACGCATACTCTGTGTTTAGGGAGCGTTTTGCAAGATAAGATATTTGTCAATGACACTCAGAATCTGTTGCGCACCAAATCCTCCGACATCATCTTGTCAATCATCTCTCCTTACTATCTTCACGTGATAAGTGGAGTCTGATGTACTGTGATGTAACCCGCTACCGCAGCAAGCCTAACAATGTCCCTTTAGGGGTTCCGTAGAATGCATTATTCATTTTGCCTGCCTACCTCTGAATTCAGATTTAGGCTTTGGGCACATTTCCTACACAATAGCATATATGCAACCTCAAAGCTAAAAGACATAGACTAGATACTACGAAACTTTGAATTTGGATTTCATTGGGTTATTAAAGTAACTACCATAGTACGATGCATTGTTGAAGAAATCAACTAGCTAGTCACGACTGTTTCCTGAAACGTATTGACGCAAATTTGTCGTTCAATTACATTGGTTACTGATGTGACGCATGTGGTGGAGTAGTAACTTCTTTTAATGAATCTGTTTGAGATCGAATTAATGCTAGATTTTTTGCTATAAATTACAGACATGGCATCTACATTCGAAATAAAAGATATAAATTGTACTGAATGTCAGCTTGCTCAAGATTAGGATTTGTTAAGTCCACATGTCTTGCAAACAAGAAACTATGCTTCTAACCACAGGTTGAGAGCTGTAGTTCCAACCACACAACTTTGCAATGCTGTTTGCGAAAGTTCGTTGGAACTGTGGCTTCGAGAAACACAGACTCATTGCTGTACCAAAAAAAGAGAATACTGCACTGGACAATTTTAATAATTATCGTCCTATCTCAAATCTTCCGTTTCTGGAAAAAATACTTGAGCGTATTGTTGCCTCTCAATTGTGTAACCATCTCATGATTAATAACCTTTTTGAACCCCTTCAATCGGGTTTTCGTACATTTCACAGTACTGAGACGGCTTTGGATAAAGTCACCAATGATTTGTTGATGACTTCTGACTCTGGTACAACATCCATTCTCATCCTTCTCAATCTAAGAGATGCTTTTGATACTGTTGATCACAATCTATTACTCACATGTCTTGAAAGAGTGTTTGGTGTGTCTGGGACAGTTTTGAAGTGCTTTAGTTCCCAGTTCATTTCTATGGGTGTTCATAGTTCTGAGATTAGCTCTGTTTTCATTGGTGTTCCTCAGGGGTCAGTCTTGGGCCCTATTTTTTTACATTTATCTGTCAACGCTTTGCCATCTCTTGAGATCGCTCAACCTCCATTATCACTTGTATCTTTCGTTTGATTCTTTTGTTCAGAGTACTGTTAAAACATTTTTTTTCCATCTCATGAAACGTGACAAGATTGCATCCTATGTTAAATTTTCCTGTAGCAGAAAAGCTGATAAATTCCTTCGTCATCTCTCGGGTAGACTACTCTAATGCCCTTTTAGCCGGAGTTTCTAAATCTACACTCAACAAGCTGCAATATGTACAAAATTCGGCTGCCAGGATCTTAACTGGGTCCAGGATATGCAATCATATTACTCCAGTTTTGGAATCCTTGCATTGGCTCCCAGTCAGTTTCCGAGTTGACTTCAAAATTATTATGCTAACATATAAAGCATTGCACGGCCTGGCACCACATTATTTAACAGAACTGTTACATCCTTATACTCCTAATCGCAGATTACGCTTCTCACAATCAAACTTGCTGGTTGTTCCTCAAACACGCTTAAGATCTATTTGGAATTCTCTGCCTCTTGAACTTAGGGAAGTTCAGACTTATGAAATTTTTAAAGTTCAACTTAAGACATATTTTTTAGGGGTTCAAGCGCGTAGCGCTGAAACACTATTGTAATTGTTAAATTTTCCAAGGATCAGCATTCTCCCCTAAAAGTGATCGGGCAGACCAAACCGTAAGTCGTAGAGACTTGAAACTTTGAGGGCTGGTAGTAGTCACGCCGCCAACAACATCACCAAGGCTCGCCCCGATCGGCCTGGCGGGGGCGCTACAGCAGTCAAAAGTACCGAAATTTTCGGGTGTTTTGGGTTTTTTGAAAAACCTACTTTTGCAAACTAGTCCTAGGTTTTTGACCCGATCGGAACCAAACCAATGCAGAGATGTTCTCTGGAGTCTGAATATCAATAAAAGTTGCAATTTTGATTCACGGTCGCTAAGGGGCGCCAAAACGAACGATGAGGGCGGAGCCACTTTTACTAAAATGGCTATAACTCAAGAACTCGGTACACATGTGTAGGGCCTCAGTCTTTGGTCACAATAAAAAAATTGCGTCGACTGGACACTAGGTGGCGCTATAACTTGAAAAAAACATGAAAACAGCTGTAACTATGCAACTGTTAGTCCGATCGACTTGAAATTTGGCATGCAGTGTCTTGGTCCAAGGGGCCATGATAATCTATGAGGACATTGGTGTATCTCAAAAAACATGGCCGCCATTGGCCAATGAATTTTGAGCACCTATTAGACAAGGTTAACGGAGGCCGATTGGAACGAAACTCGGTGGGCATGTTCGACTCATGGTCCTAGAGGTCTGTAAGAATTTTGAAATAAATCGGCCACTAGTTGGCGCTAACGAGTTTTACACCTCTGTAATCACGTGCGGTTTCACAGATCCACACAATATGCATATCATTTGATAGATCTCCTCATGCTGAACAACTTTGCCTCAAGATCCAATGCTGTCAATCAAATTGTTCATTAATTATTCACGAATATCTGAAAAACCTACTTTTGCGAACTAGTCCTAGGTTTTTCGCCCAATCGGAATAAAAATAAGTGCAGGACAGTTCTTTGGACTCTCTAGATCAATAATTATCAAAAAAAATAATCCAAAAGTAATGGGTGGAGCTAGACAGTCCAACCACACCCTAACTCTACCCATAACCACATCCCTAAACATAACTCCACCCATTACATCCAGAGCTGGATGTCATTTGGCTCTGCAGTGAGAACCACTTATTCAGATCTGTCTTCAACACCCAATTTCCTACGATCCAATCAATTCCCGAGGACAAAATCCCGCCCTACATTTTTTCTCATTCCAGAGGCTGGTTCACTTGTATATACGTCACAATAGGGAAGATTTCCGTTTCATGTCAACTTAAACAAGTTTCACTACCATGTTTCACTAGACATTTTTCTCCTGTGTTTATGCCTCTTGTTTTGGCTGTTATGTCACAGTTCAGGCAGTTCCTACATATCTCTTAAAGAAGAACAGGAAGAGACAGAAGAGTGTGGAACAGAGACAGAAACAGGAGGATCTTATATGAGTGTGAATCAGATGGGCTCCAACTGCAGGCTGGTGGATGCAGGTATCCAGAAGAATATATCATTTGATGGCAAACCTATCACCCCCACCAGCTGGACAGGAGGTTTTTCAGAGATCCTCTCACTGAGAGATCAACTCAAACAGACAGAAGAGAAGGCCACACACGTGCAGCGAGAGGTAAACACTCTGATATCCGTTTTTCAAATATTAAAGTTTTTTAACTTTAACTCTACATTTTGCTTAATTGTGTCTGTTAGTGTGATGGACTAAAGAATGAACTACAAAATCTGCGGGAAATGTATGAGACCAGTCAGAAGGAGCGAGCTGAACTGGAGCTAGAGTTACTGCGCTGCAGGGAAGAGCTGGAGAGGGCTGCTGACGTGAAAGAGGTATACTGATTATATATATATATATATATATATATATATATATATTAGGGGTGTAATGGTACATGTATTCATCCCGAACCGTACGGTATGGCTGTCACAGTTCAGTTCATGTAGTTAGATGACGAATACAGTCAGGCAATCCACACTCCAATTGAGAAGGGGGCGCGCGGTAATGCAACGCTGTTTGCTAACCGCCAAAACAGGAAAAAAGCAAAGAAAAAGAAGAACAGGTGATCTAGAATATCTCAAACATTGTTTCAACCGCTGAAAGACATCAATAAAACAGCTTGAGAATAATCTCACATAGCATTACATTTACCTCAGGAAAGTCATTTAGTGTCCACAGCATGTTAGTTCACTAGAGAAATGAACTCTATAGGGAGCATTTCACTAAATATATATTAGCTTATATCTATGTTATATTTACTTTACCTGTTAGTAATGTCTTAATTATTTAATATATGTTTAAATAAATTAGTCAGGAAAACAAGTTATGATAGTAACTGTAAAATAATACAAAACCTGCCTTGTGTGCAATTTACATGCTTTTGTTTTTTTTTTGGTGGTGATTATTATATCTAAAAATAAATAGCAACTGAATTTAATAGTTTGGGCTCTGTTGTTAATTGTAACCTTTAATATTATAGTATTGTGCAAGAGAGGGCTCGCTGTACATATTTTTTTATCCTTAAGAAAATGTTAATTAGGGGTTCAAGCACGAAGTGCTGAAAACCTATTGTAATTGCTCAGATTTTTATTATTTTATTTCTTCTTTGCTAAAACTGATCGGGCAGCCCAAACCGTAAGGCCTAGAGACTTGAAACTTTGTCAAATGGTAGTAGTCTTGCTCGCTACTCAGATACCTGGAATCGTCAAAATCGGTCAATAGGTGGCGCTACAGCGATCAAATGTGCGAAATGGCTCATAACTCCTAAACCGTTTGTCCCAGACTCAATTGTCTTATATCATTGGAAAGCTGAGCCCAGGACGAACAAAATGTATCTCTCTTTTCATTTCCGCCTAGAAAAATTTTCCGCCATTTTGAATTTTGTCAAAAACCTACTTTTGCGAACTAGTCCTAGGTTTTTCGCCCAATTGGAACCAAACCAGTGCAGAAATGTTCTCTGGAGTCTGAATATCAAGAATTATCAAAAAAAAAGTTGAAATTTTGATTCACGGTCGCTAAGGGGCATAAAAATCTCTGTAACGGGAGGAGCCACTTTTACTAAAATGGCTATAACTCGAGAACGAAATGAGATATTTGCACCAAACTCGGTACACGTGTAGGGGCTCAATCTTTGGTCAAGATTAAAAAAAAATCACGTCAATTGGACACTAGGTGGCGCTATAACTTGAAAAAAACATGAAAACAGCTGTAACTATGCAACCGTCCAATTACCTTGAAATTTGGTATGCAGTGTCTTGGTCCAAAGGAGCATGATAGTCTATGAGGAAATTGGCGTATCTCAAAAAACATGGCCGCCATCGGCCAATGAAGTTTGAGCACCTATTAGACAAGGTAAACGGAGGCCGATCGGAACAAAACTAGGTGGACCAGTTCAACTCATGGCCCTAGAGGTCTGTGAGAAATTTCAAAGAAATCAGCCACAAGTTGGCGCTAACAAGTTTTCTCTGTAATCACGTGGCGTTTCACAAATCCACACAATATGCATATCATTTGATAGATCTCCTCATTCTGAACAACTTTGCCTCAAGAACCAATCAAATCGTTCATTATTTATTCGCAAATATGTGAAAAACCTACTTTTGCGAACTAGTCCTAGGTTTTTCGCCCGATCGGAACCAAACCAGTGCAGGACAATTCTCTGGACTCTCTAGATCAATAATTATCAAAAAAATTATCAATAATTATCAAAAAGTTGAACTTTACCCTTTGGGTCGCTGTAACAGGGTCATTTAGAAAGTGGGCGTGGCTAAATATACCCAAAAGCCTATAAAGCCTAAAGGAAAACTTTGAACTTCACAAAAATTGGTGAGCACATGCAGCATATGACTCTAAACAAGCATGTCAATTTTTGTGTAGATCGGACCATAGGTGGCACTATAACTGTTAAAAAAACATATGTTTTTAATGGTTTTGGATGAAAATGTGTATAACTTTGGGTGTGGTCGACTTATTTTCACGGGAGTCACGTGCTTAGACTCCTGAAACCTTGCTGGATCCAATGATACCAGACTTGTCAGGTTTCGGCTTATGGTTTGTGCAACGCTGTGATTTAGCGCTTAAAAAACTTTTGCGAATATCTTCGAAACCGTTAGTCTGATCGAGACGAAACCATCGTAGGAAACACGGAACCTAAGCTGATTAACTAAACGTAAAAGCCCAAATGTCAAAATTTTGATAGGAAGTGGCAAAAAAATCCAATCAAACATGTTCTTGGGTCATATTTTATGCTCTCATCTATGTAAGTATCTACAACTTCAAAACGAAATGAGATATTTTCACCAAAATTAACACGCATATTTATGGGCACACTCTGAGGACACCCAAAAAAAGTGGTGTAGATTGGGCAATAGGTGGCGCTATAACTGTCAAAAAACCTTTAAAAACCCTATTTTTCCTCACTAAATTGCCTCTATTGCCTGTAAACGGTCTTTTCCATCTATGATCTAAGTGTTTACATGCTTGCTAAATAAAATATAATACCTTTTTATGTGCTTAAAGGCCTTAAATGCTTGAACCCCGGTAAATGCTGCTTGCAGCTTTAATTATAATTAAATTTATTTAAAGAGAGAGACACAATTTGGTCAATAAACCACTGTTTAATAAAAAAGAAGAAAAAATAAGCAATTTTATGTTTAGTTTTCTCCCCCCTGCTGTACCGAACCCATACCGAACCGTGACTTTAATACCGAGGTACGTACCGAACCGTCATGTTTGTGTACCGTTACACCCATAATATATATATATATATATATATATATATATATATATATATATATATATTTATATATGACATTTTATATAACAACTTATAGTTCTACATAAATATACACATAAATATTCATTTTAAATTATTCTAATTTCTAAATTATATTTTTTGTGTGTGTGTGTACATATATGTATATATATATTTATATATACACACACACAAAATATACTTTAGAAATTAAAATAATTTAAAATGAATATATTATGTGTATATTTATGTGTGTGTGTGTGTGTGTGTATATATATATATATATGCACACACACACACACACACACATCAGTATACCTGAAAATAACATCTGAATAATATCTGAATGTAAGTTTTTGATTATACATTTATAATCTGGGATATTATTATACTTTGAATAGTAGTATAGATGAACCATCAGGTTTAATGGTGATTAATATGGTGTTAAATTAACAATAAATTGAATTCCACTGTATCTCTACATTTGATGAAGACAGACAAACTAAATTAAGGTTCCATCCTTTCAAAACATTTATATGTGTTTCTACATATATGGGCACTTTTAGCGCCATGGACACTTTAAAAAATAAACTCTTTTTAAACACATTCATAATTGCACTATTTTTGACTGACAAATTCTTTTAGTTTCTACATTGAATTAAATATTAATTTAAACTAAACCCTAACCCTTTATACAATTCATTTTGTTCAATACTTTTGTATTTAAAGAGGGCAAGCTATCCAAATTAAAGAGAGTCTCATTCTTCTTCATAGGGCAGGTCAGATAGTTTTGAGGTTGTGTGTCAGAGAGTGAGTGAAATCATTAGTAATGTATCAGCAAGTGATGATTTCAATGAAACATTAGCAGTGGGATGTGACAGGTGCAAAGAAAACAGACCTTCCAGGGCATGTTCATTTAGACATGATTGTGTGCCCACCAAATTACAGTAAAAGAAGGAAGATCATTATTCCTAATCATCACTCACCAATAGGCTGATGACTTCACCTGTTTTCTCTGCTATTTTGAAATCCATTTCACATGTTATCAAACTCCACCACATGATTAAACATTAAGGTCAAGGACACCTTTGCCCTTTGGCTTCCATATTTAGCTGGCATGGACAAAACCTGATGATTCAGCATGATTTGAGAACATACCAAAGAGCATCTTGGGTCCCACTTTATATTAGGTGTCTTTAACAACTATGTACTAACATTTAAATTAATCATTTGATACAATGCACTTACTGTGTACATACATGTTTTTATATTTAAAAAATACTTGCATGTAATTACATCTGTAATAATTTCTGTAATTACATCTATAATTAAATCTGCAAGCAGCGATGAAAAGGCCCTCGCACCCATGCCACCACTCCCGGTGGCTTTAGGAAAATTGCATAATTTAGTATGTTGCTAGTAGTGCATCACAGTGTTAAACATGTCACTTCCTATTGCCAGTGGGTGGCGCTATTACTATAACTGAATATTGTCATGCAGGACTGTTCTCAAACATGTGAAGTTTGGGGCAGATCAGACATTGTATGCCTGAGTTACAACAACTTCCTGTTTCATGGCGTTAATTGCATACTTTAGCGCTTAGCCAAGTGTTGCATGATTTAACATGTTTCTAGTATGTTTGGTACTTCATGGCATATTTAAATATGTTTCAGGGAGTGGATTACAGTGTAAAGCATGACATTTCCTGTTGGCAGCAGGTGGCGCTAAGACTAATTGAATATTGGCATATAGATGTCTTCAGGCCAGGACTCTTATCACACATGTGAAATTTGGGGCAGATCAGACATTGTATGCCTGAGTTACAGCAGCTTCCTCTTTCATGGTGAAACATCAGACTTTGTCAGGCCGCCACGGACACGCCGTTCAACGAAAACTCAAGATCTTTGCAATTTAACATCGCTAAGGCCTTAAGATTTGACTGACCAAATATGATGTTGTTCTGGTTAAATCTTAATGAGGAGTTAACCACAGTGTAAAACATGACATTTCCTGTTGCCCGCAGGTGGCGCTATGCATGTAGATGTCTTCAGGCCAGGATTCTTATCAAACGTGAAGTTTGGGGCAGATCCGACATTGTATACACGAGTTACAACAACTTCCTGTTTCATGGCGAAACATCGAATTTTGTCAGGCCGTCACGGACACTCCCTTCAGTGAAAACGCAAGATCTTTGCAATTTAACGTCGCAAAGGCCTTTAGATTAGACTGACCAAATATGATGTTGATCTGATAAAATCTCTAGGAGGAGTTCGTTAAAGTACAACGTCTGTAAATGGCAAAAACTGCAAAACTTTTGCAGAGAAAATTCAAAATATCTCACTTCCTGTTGGGTTTTCAGATTTTGCACCCAGGGACTTTTTTGTAGGTATCGGGCTGTTACATGTGTCTACCGAATTTCATACCTGTACGTGAAACGCAGCGCGAAGGGCACTTAATTGAAATTTTGTATGTGGCGCTATCGAGCCATTTTGCCACACCTAATTCTGAAACTCATATCAGACGTAAATTTTCACCACTTCTGACGCGTGTGCAAAGTTTCATGAGTTTTCGAGCATGTTTAAGCCCTCAAAAATGCAATTCATTTCAGAGAAGAAGAATAATTGACCAAGCAATTCCAATAGGGTCCTCACACCATCGGTGCCTAATATAAAGTGGGACACATCTAATGTTTTTCAGTGGAAGAAAGGAACCTTTTGAGTTCACATGGTCGGTGCCACAAATTTGATTATTGACCTAGAAATAGTGCAAAATCATCAATACTGAATCCCAGATGTATATTCTACACAGTGAGATACACAGCATAGCTATTTATATACTGTGTGTTTTAACATGGCTTGAGAACTGTATTGATCATCTGTATTATAAAAAATAAATGAATGAATAAACCAATAAATAAATAAATACATGTGTATGATTTAATATTACAATCCAGTCTATATTCAATATTAAATATAATTGAATATAGTGCACTATTCATTCAGTCATTACTTTTGGTCTCAGTCATCATCACCCGGTTTCTCTATTTCTTTCTAGGAATGATGCTCATAAAAACCATTGATTTGTTGCTGCCGGTCTGAACTATATCGTATAAAGAACAAAAGGTAACATTAAACTAAATTTTGGTCTTTATGGTGTTCATGATATGTTTTGTAAAAACAAACTTTATGCTTTCAAATGACTTGACTAAATTAGACAATGTCATATTGTTATTTATTTATTGACAGTTTATTATAACAAATAATCTTGCTTTGACTGCAGGAAACACTTTAGTGTAATAGTCAGACTGATCTATGAGAATTGTGATTTATTTTGTGCCAGATGATTAACATGCCAATTACTTTTTTCTTACCTGTGTTCTCCCATGATGACAACCACAAACATCAATATGATCAGCGCTTATCACAGCCTCTACAATAACATCTGGAGTTCTGTTTTTTGTGTGTGTCCTTTCGTCTTTTTGCAATAATAACCAAGACAAAACTTCCGACTACAGATCCCTTTTTTCAGCCTGTTCTGGATCGCACATGACTGCTCTTGGTAAAATTCAAAAGCAGCGACCGCTCACCTCTGTTATATTCTCTGTTACATTTTTCCTATAATATTTCACATGTACTTTATATTAGTTTAGCAAAAGTTTTAATGATGTTTTTGATTTATTCACCATTTAGCTACTGATTGTGTTGTGTTGTAGGCTTAAATAGATTTAATATAATGATAAGTCTACATTGATGAATTCTTCCTAATATGAGATGAAGTGCAAGAAATATATTAATTGTAACAGGCCAATACAAGCACTGTTAAGGAGGTCTGAATTGGAAATCAAATTTGAAGTTGTGAAAAATGAATGACATACTTAAATACTTAAAATAGTTATTTTATACCTTATATTATTTTATGAATTTTTACTTAATTCTTTTGGTTTGCAATAACTGCTACAATCTGTTCTTTTTATAATTTTATGCATGTTACCGCATGAGGCAATGCTATATAGTGCCATATAGATGATTGTATTTAGATTTGTACATTGATAAGAAGAATGTGTTATTACAACAAAATGTCCATATACAGTTCTGGAAAAAAAAAATCTGGATTTCTGCATGTATGCCCCCTAAATTGTGAACTGAACATCATTAGTCAACAAATAACGCACATCATTTAACTGCGGCATGCATTTAATGTAAACTCTCAAGGTCACTGATATTTAGTAACTAATTCAACAGCCTACAGAAACCACTTCAGTGATGAGATGTCAGGCCACAGGATTTTAATGAAACTGATGTCGGGTTGTTTGAGTTGTCTGAGCCAGTAAATTTACTCATGTGCTTTGGATCATTGATGCATGCACCAAATTCAGTAGTGTTCTATAGGATTCTACGGATGGCCATTCATAGAGGGTCATAACTCTGACCTTTTCCAGTCAATTAAACTTTAACTTTAATCTTTTCTAAAGTAATTTGAAATCACTTTTCATCATGTTGAAACAGAATTACATTATTTTGAGCAGATCATCAAATTTTGTCAAATCTGACCTGACCTGTTTGGAACTCTTTATCAAAGCCTTATTATCAAGAAAGTTCATATATTTTTACTTTTCCTATCAATGACCTTGATTGTTCAAACCCTTTGTTTTATAAAGATAGAATATAATTTATATAAAATTTATATGAAAACTAAAAATCTAAGTCAGACTTTAAGTATTATGATTGAATTGATAGTCAGATGACATTGTAGATCATGTGTGGTCTCTTACGGTGATCATCCTGATTTAAAGACTTATGGGCCATTAATATCTCTGGTTCCTTATCTGTCAGTAACTTCGACATGGTGTCGATGACTGACACTAGGGGTCGCACTTGGGAGCCCCAAACACCTCTGATACTTAATATAAGGCCAATGAAAATTGGCGAATGGAGTTTTCTTTGCCACTCCCCCGGACATACGGATATAAAAGGAAGACAGCATGCATCACTCATTCAGATTTGTTCTGCGAAGCCGAGTGAGTCTCATCTATACACAAGCTCAATCCATTCATCCTCTGGAAAGGAAGCAAATTGCTGGTGTGACGACACATTGCAGTGGTCTTTCTAGTGGAAAGTGCACAGATAAGTGCAGAGAAAGTTCCCCTTGGCGCTTCAGCAAGCCTGAAAGATCAGTTTCCTTTAAAAGAGCTTTTGGTGGTTAGCACTGAGGACGATGCAAGGTGCAATGGGAGCGTTTCCACTAGGTCAATCTGCACGGGCCTCCCATTCCTCATCTTGCACGTTGTGCCCGGTGGAGCTTCCAGAAGACTTTGATGAGCTATTGAGCTACCGCACCGAAGGTGGAAGTCCAGTCAAGTCATATCGATAGTTTGTCCTCATCCGGAGCCCCAAATATGAAATCAGATTTTTCATTTGGGGCTCCGGATGAGAACGAACTAACGATAGGACTCGGCTGGACTTCGACCTTTGGTGCAGTAGCTCAATCCGAGTCTGATGTAGAGTTGGCAGCCATGCTTTCCCAGGCTGTCGCGAGCATCAGGCTGGAGCTGAATTCTCTGTCCTGTCCCAAGTGCTTGTGGCTGAATGATTGGTATCTGAGTTCAGAGCGGGACTTACAGCCTCAGTACCTTTCTTCCCAGAAGTGCATGTAGAGCTGATGAAGTCATGGAGGGCACCTTTCATTGCCCGGTCCCACTTCACAAGCTCTTCCACCCTCACTATCCTCGACGGTGGGATGGCTACGGGGTATATGGACGTTCCACAGGTGGAACATGCAGTTGCTGTGCATTTATCCCCACAAAACGCCGCCACTTGGCGGAATCCTCCCAGACTCCCATCCAGGGCCTGTAAGTTCACTTCATCTCTAACGGCGAAGGCTTACAGTGCTACTGGACAGGCCACCTCAGCCCTGCATGCCATGGCCATCCTGCAGGTCCATCAGGCCAAAGCTCTGCCAAAACAAAGAGCTGCACAAGGGTAGTTCTGAGCCGGACTGATGCAGGAACTGCGCTCTCCAAGCAATGAAGGTCAAGGCACGGGCTCTTGGCCAGACGATGTCCACCATGGTGGTCCAGAAGCACCTCTGGCTTAACCTTGCTGAGATGAGGGAGGTTGACAAAGTCAGTTTTCTTGACAACCCCATCTCACAAGGTGGTTTCTTTAGCGAAACTGTCGAGGACTTTGCCCAATTTCAGAGGCTCCTGGGTCCTCGGCAGCGGTTACAGTGCTCGGGTTGATGCATATGAGACCACTTCAGCATTGGCTACAGACTCGTGTCCCAAGATGGGCATTATGCAGCGGCACACATCACGTGGCCATCACGCCAATTTGTCGTTGCTTATTCAGGCCTTGGACAGACCTTGCATTTCTACGGGCAGGGGTTCCCCTAGAACAAGTGTCCAGGCATGTTGTGGTCACAACAGACGTGTCCAAGTCTGGCTGGGAAGCTGTGTGCAATGGGCACGCAGCGTCGGGCTCCTGGACAGGACCTCGACTGCAGTGGCACATCAGCTACCTTGCAGAGGTTTCAGATGTGTTGGAACACAGTTGGCCCCAGGGCCTTTGCAAGTATGCATTTCTTTAGCAAACGGCACCTCTCTAACAGACATCTGTAGAGCAGGAGGCTGGGTGACACCCAATACCTTCACAAGATTTTATAATCTCTGGGTTGAGCCAGTTTCGTCCCGTGTGCTATTGGGTACTAACAGGTAAGTAACGGACAACAGGCAGGGTGTACCGCTTGCACACAATGCCTTTCCCCTCCCTGAGGTGATAACATGCACTTATTTATCCATGTGAGTTGCCTTGACCAGTGAACCCTGGATGTGAGTTTTCCCTCAGTACACTTGGCAGTCGAATTCAGCAGAGGTACTCGTGATGCATGCCCTTTCAGGTCAGCCCGTATACTTGGGCTAGGTGCTCCATATGTGGTGATTCGCTGATGGTAATCCCATATGATGTATTGTCCACGATATGGTTTCCCTTATGGTAAACCTGTGTCTTCCCCTTTGTCTCTGCCGCCAGTCACTGCATTTGTAGTAGTTCCTTCCTTTTCAGGTAAGACCTACCACAGGAACCTCTTTCCACGTATGGTACTTCCTGGTTGTAAGTCCATGTGATGTATTCTCCACATACTAACCTCTCTTAGGGCAGGATGTGGTCTTTGTAATTTTCTTTCTCCTGTCTAGGAGAAAGAGTGCTTCACCAGTGCTGACTCTGGTGGAGAAAGAGTGCTTCCCCAGTGCTGATTCTGGTCTGCACAGCTGTGAGCTTTTATTTACAAAAAAGAGAGAGAAAAGGACAAAAGACCGACTGAAGCTACCTATTCCCATGGTAAGTACTGTCCTGTCTGTCCCCATGTGGTACGAAGGACGTTGGGTAAGTGACAATGTTGTGAGTGCGCTTGTTACCCAGCACGCGGGGCTTGCCGACATCTGCACTGCCAAAAACTCGTAACATGGTTTAGATGTTGTGTCGTTTTCCCCGGGGGACCCCTAGTGTCAGTTATCAACACCACGTCAAGTTAAGTTACCTTTATTTATATAGCGCTTTATACAATACAGATTGTTTCAAAGCAACTTTACAGTGATAACAGGAAAATGATGTTGTTCAGCTGAAGTCAGTTCAGTGTTGAAGTGATTGAGAGATAGGGAACGTCTCGGTTACTATTGTATCCTCCGTTCCCTGATGGAGGGAACAAGACATGGTGTCCCTCCTGGCAAAATGCTAAACTGCTCACTGAAATGGGCGTGACAATGTCTCGGCTCCTCAGCACAAATCTGAATGAGCGATGCACGCCGTCACCCTTTTAAACATGTACGTCCATGGTAGTGGCATGCAAATTCTACTCGCCAATTCTCATTGGCCTTTTTTCAAAATATCAGAGGTGTTCCTAAGTGCAACCCCTAATGTCAGTCATTGACACCACGTCTCATTCCCTCCCTCGGGGAACGGAGGTTACAATAGTAACTGAGATGTTCTTGTGTCTTGAGTCAGCCAAAGGTCAGCTGAGATTATCAAAGCCTAGCAACAAATGGAATTATTATTAGTAGTAGTAGTAGTATTCTGTTGTCACAGTGGTACCAAAACAGTTGTATTTAAATGTGTAAAATTTCTAGAATATTTGTATACTTTGAATAGTAATATACAGTAGATGAACCATCAGGTTTAATGGTGATTAATATGGTGTTAAATTAACATGAACTGAATTCCACTGTATCTCTACATTTGATAAAGACAGACAAATTGAATAACGTTCCATCCTTTCAAAACATTTATGTGTGTTTCTACAAATATGGGCACTTTTGGCGCTGTGAACACTTTAAAAAATAAACTCTTTAAACACACTTTTCATAATTGCACATTTTACTTGTACACCATCAATGTCCAATTCTCCTGTGATTTTTATATAAATATCTTTTTTTTCTGAAACATCACAAACTTCAGAAAAAAAGGTCAACAGTTAAGGCTACTTTCATTTTGTATCCTAAATGTAATCATATTTTTGCACTTGTTGCACAAAATTGTTGATTGTGGTATTATGCCTCAACTAAGGAACAGTATAATCTGTGTAAAAGATTATGTAAATCATTTTCACACAATAAATATGGTTTGTAATTTCAATAATTTGTATTTTGCTCTGTGTTTAGATATTTTTAATGTATTAATATTTTACAATGAATTTTTATATTTTATGATTTTTAAGATCTGGCACAAGCATTGTATATATACATATATATATATATATATATATATACACACACACACACTAGGCAATCAGAGTATTCAGACAGACCATATATATATATATATACAGTATATAGTGGAGTTTCCTCTGAGGGGAAGTGCTTAGGAAAGTTTGCGAGTGTATGTCTAAAAGTGGAGTTAAACAGCCTGGATAATCTCTTAAAGTGACACAATGCAGGGATTTTCACTTTTTTTTTTTTTTTTCTTTTTTTTTTTTTTTAATGAAGGGGTGCAACACTAGTATTAGAGAATACTATTCATGTTTCTGTCCTAAAATCAAGTCTTTCAGAGCTTTTGGGTAATCAGAGTATTTGTGACAGACATGGAAGATTGTTTGTGAATTACTTTAGTGGTTGAAATATTGCATGGAAAATGGCTGCGGTTAAAGAACTTTATACCACAATAAACCAACATCTCATGAACTGTAAGTTCTGTGATGTTTCTTGAAAATCTCATTGCTTCACATTCAAGAATAAAAACTGCACTATAGAACATTATATGAATTGTTTTACAGTCAGGATTTTTCAGCAGCAAATAGAGATCTCTAACTCTAGTAAAAACATCTAGAACACTTTCTAGAAACACCTCATTTGAGTATTGTGCTTTAAAAATATATTTGTATGATACTGAAAATATAAAATGTAACTCTCTTTTAGAATTCCTTTGGGATCTTCTAAAAACAGAACACCAGAATTGTTAGAAAGTGAGGTATCACATTCATCATGTGTTTAAGGTTCAAAAGAAATACGAGACTACCTGGATGACACTGCACACTACACTGATCTTTTTATATGCTTGGATCCACAGTGTCATAAATTGTCATATTAAATTCAAGCCAGGAATTCATGCTGCCAGGTATGTTGACTCAGACTCTTCTTTTATACTTCTGCTGGAACATTAGGTCAGGCATAAGAAGGCAAATTGTAAAGTTCAATCTCATCAAGCTGGAAGACAATCTGAAACCAGATGAGACCAAATGTTAGGAAGTGTTTTTTTTTTTTTCCCCAACAAGGAAGAGCTACTTATGAACCATCTCTAAATTACAATGTGTCTGTGAACCCTTTAAAAATATCTGCATTTCTGCATTGGTTGCTAATAAAATGTGGTCTGGTCTTCATCTAAGTAACAATTATAGATTAACACAATCTGACTAAACTAAACAGTACTTTTCAGAATTTTATTTAAGACATTGAGTGTTCATTGACAAGGCACACTGGACAAAGTAAGCAGGCATCCTGCAAAGATTACTCTAAAAACACAAAGAGCAATCCTGAAAGAAGTGAGAAAGAACTCAAAGATAACAGCAAAAGACTCCACAAACTGCAGAATTCTTTGTTCATTTTGATTGTGAAAGGACAACACATAGGAAACCGCTGCTGCCTAGCATATCTCATATATTGGCCAAGACCACCTGGATGTCCCACAAATCACCTGAGAAAATGTTTTGTGGACAGTTGAGGAAAAAGAACACTGCACCAACACTAAAACCTCATCCCAAATGTGAAACACGGCGGAAGGAGCATCATGGTTAAGAGCTGCTTTGCTGCCTCAGGGTCTGGAGACTTCACAATCACTGAAGGAACAATGAATTCAAAAGTGTATAAAGACATTTTACAGGAAAATGCTAAGACAGCAGGCCATGACTTCAAGCTTTAGAGATGCAACACGATAATGATCCAAAGCCAACAAGCAATCGACAACTAAAGAATGGCTGAAAAAGAAGAAAATGTGTGTTGTCTTGAGTCTTTACCTGAAGCCAATTGAGATGCTGTGGTAAAGAGAGCTGT
This sequence comes from Mylopharyngodon piceus, assembly GCA_039654765.1. Classification (NCBI taxonomy): domain Eukaryota; kingdom Metazoa; phylum Chordata; class Actinopteri; order Cypriniformes; family Xenocyprididae; genus Mylopharyngodon; species Mylopharyngodon piceus. Next base: position 138,342 of record JBCHWC010000171.1, read on the forward strand.
GCTATCAAGGCAACCCAAAAATATTGATAAATGGAAACAGATTTGTGGGGAGGGATGGGGAGCCCTGGTCTTATTCCGCCAGTTTCACAGACAAGGCTTAAGCTAGTCCTGAGCTGTTTTAACTGAAAGCAACTTGTACTGACATATCTTAAAATATGTCAGCACCATTGTTTTGTCTCAAAAAGGTGCACACCAGTAATGTTTTTTTCTAGTGAACATTTATAAAAGCTACTTAAATGCCCTAATTGAATTAAGGCCTAATCCTGGCTTATTCTAAGCCCTGTCTGTGAAACTGGGCCATTATTTTATTGTCTCTTACAAGATAATATTTTTTTGTCACTGGAATTTTGGGTTACAAAACAGATTTTAATGACCATGTGAAATGCAGGTTAATCATTTGGTGTGTCACTGATGTGTCCGTAAGTCAGAAGTGTTCATCTAAATCTGCCATGCTGAGTCACTTTGTCTGGTCATTGCTCTGCACAGAGAGGACGGCCCAAAATACACATTGGTGAAAACATCTTTGCCAAATATCGCAACTCAAGACATTTATAATCAGATAGAGAACCCTCTAGAACATGTCAAGACAAAGTAACAAATCTTGACACACACAATCTGCTACATGTGTGTATTTTTTTTATTTTTTTTTTTTTAACAAATAAAACAAAATTGATTTTGAGACTATGTGATGTTTTAAGCTACATGATGTTTTACTTGGACACTTGGCACACATTTGCTCTCTAAACAGATCAATATCAAATGCTGTCACATTACCAAACCACAGTGAAGTGCAAGAGCACATGCCATGCTCTGACTGGATTAAAATTTGAAAGCATTTTCTATCATGTGACACCTGATACCAGTCACAGTTTAAATGCTTATGTTCTTGTAGGGGACAGAGGGATCCCAAAGCCCTTATAAAAAAAACACTTGTCATTTAATATTGGGGTGATAACTTTTGGTAACACTTTAGTATAGGGAACACATATAAACTATTAACTACGACTTTTCCCTCAGTAAACTTCTTATTTACTGCTTATTAATAGTTAGTAAGGTAGTTGTTAAGTTTAGGTATTGGGTAGGATTAAGAATGTAGAATAAGGTCATGCAGAATAATATGTGCTTAATAAGTACTCATAAATAGCTAATATTCTAGTAATATGCATGCTAATAAGCAACTAGTTAAAAGAGCCTAAAATAAAGTGTTCCCTAACTTTTTTTTTAAAGACAACTGACTATGAATGAACAGGATTTCTGATTGATCTTGTTACAAACGTATATAATGTATAATTCGTATAGAAATATAACTTCAGAAAACATGCAAATATATATATATATATATATATATATAAACGGAATGAATTTCACACACTGTAAAAAATATGTTCAGGATTTGTTATCACAACATTTTTTCTTTTGTCAGATCAACCTAGATAATTAATGTGGTTCAGATAACATAATATTTGAGTTTCTGTTGATTAAACCAATCGCCTTCATTGTATTAACTCAAATTTTTAATTTAAATGAACTCAAACTTTTAAGGTAACTTACTTTTTTTAAGTTAAACCAACAATTATTTTTTACAGTGCATGCACAGTAAAAAGGTTTTGTAGGTGTAACTTAATGTATAAAGTTGATCACTTTGTATAATATAATATAATATAATATAATATAATATAATATAATATAAAACGCAGTTTGATTTTGAGCCTATATTCTAATGAATTATTCTACTCAGTAGGTCTATTTAGGAGCTGTTTGTAATTATCATTATCATATCATTATCATATCATTCTTCATACACTAATCATTTAATAACATGTAACATGTGACATGCACGCTATATTGTAAAGTGTTGCCGCCGTCACTCTCTATTTTTGCTGTGACTTTGTCATACAGGGCTGGTGACCGCACAGTTTACAAATGAGAGGACATGTAGCCGCCCACTTACCCCGATAGTCCAGAAATAAGTGTGTCTCAACTGGCCAATCACAATGTGTGTCATTCATTTCGACCAATCTGATCTATGATAGATATCCTTCAGAATTAGAAAACTAGTTCGTCATACTCCAGTATACAGCATTACATCAGTGTGATGTAATCCCCGGGGTCCTGGGTGCATTTAAGCCCCCTTCATTCACCCTCTCTTCATTTCAAACGGAGTTTCACTCCTGCAAACTGTGGAGCAGCAAAGTGACTTTTTCATTTTTCAAAAAGTGACATTCTTCAAACGCGAAGTGTCCATTAAGAAGTGGCGACTACATTTGGCAGGGTACTGAGAATTAAAAACGGGGACCGGCCGCCGTGTAAACCGTAAATCGGATAATATATCATCGTCTTGACAGAAGATCCCTTTTGACAAGTATCCGTGAGAGTCTGTCTGTTTTTTGTTTTTTAACTTCATCCAAGTTTTGATCTGTTTAACAGCGAGCGCGCCTCTGACACGCTCCCGCAAAAGTGTCGAGCTGTGAATTTCACGCATTAGAAGTATAAAAGGAAGAGTCCATCATGAGCAATTACACACATTTAGACGATCTCCCGCCACAATATTACCAGGGCACAGACCTTGAGGAAGAGGAAGAGATGCCAGCAACAGAGAAAGATCTGGCTGAGGACGCGCCGTGGAAGAAGATCCAGCAGAACACCTTCACCAGATGGTGCAATGAACATCTCAAATGCGTCAATAAGGGCATCACGGACCTCCAGAAAGACCTGGGCGATGGGCTCAAACTCATCGGGCTTCTGGAGGTCCTCAGTCAGAAGAAAATGTACAGAAAGCATCATGTCAGACCAAACTTCAGACAAATGAAATTGGAGAACGTGTCGGTGGCGCTGGAGTTTCTGGACAGAGAGCGAATCAAATTAGTGTCAATAGGTAAGTTCTGCTTTAACAGGAATAAACACCAACACTCAAAGTTAAACAAGTTTCTATTTTTATATTTAAGTTCTAAAATATTGGGTAACACTTTAGATTAGAGTACACATGTTTACTATTAACTAGGAGTTTTCCTTCAATAAACTCATAGTTACTGCTTATTGATAGTAAGTAAGTTGTTGTAGTGGTTATGTTTAGGTATGGGGTAAGGGAGCTAGAATATGGTCATGCAGAATACGGCATTAATATATGTGCTTTATAAATACTAATAAACAGCCAATATGCTAGTAATATACAAGTAACTGGTTAATAGTGAAATTGTGTTCCCTAATCTAAAGTGGTACCAACATTTCTATTCAAACTTCGAACAGTTACAGTAGGGCTAGGTCAGTTCAGGGTTTTTTATTGTCAGGTAGGAGTAGCTCCTTCATATTATACAGTAACTTTAAATGGTCAATCTGTTTAACATTAAAATATTTGGTACTTACGAATTTCTTATTAATAAAAGTGACTTATTCATATTTGTTAATTACTTAGAAGTGAAGTTATCACGCACTAACAAATCTAGTTGATACTACTGCTCTTTGTGTATCTCGGGTAAAGTTGCCAAACCTCTCTCTCTCTCACACAAGCCTGCCTGTAAACCTTATCAGCAGTCAGATGCTCACTTCTTTACTTTCTCTAAAGTTGAAGTGTCAGGTCAGAGTCTGGAGTAGTATTTCAGCACCATGTACGAGTAGTTCACATTGGGTTTCCATGTGTCAGTGAAATGGAAAATAGTTCTAAGGGGCTACAGCTTGTTTGTTGAATAAAGGTCAAAGGTTATATCTGATCTGTGCAGACATGCTGTAATAACTTGTTGGAGTATTAATGAATACAGAGAAAATATTGCAGTTAAATCACTGTAGGTTTGCAGTTTATTGGTCAATGTTTAGAGCTGCTTTGATAGATAAAGAACAGCACTTTGTGTAAAGCAGTGGTGTGAGGGTGTTTTGGGGAGACTTGACCTCTTAAAGGGTTAGTTCACTCAAAAATGAAATTTATGTAATTAATTACTCACCCTCATGTTGTTTCAAACCTTTAATTCATCTTCGGAAAACAAATGAATATCTTTTAAATGAAATCTTAGAGCTTTCTGTCCCTCCATTGACAGTCTAACCAACAAAAAAAGTTCATTAAGAGATCTTAAAACTAATCCATATGAATTGAGCGGTTTAGTCCAATTTTTTTTGAAGAGACACAATCGCTTTATATGATGAACAGTTTTAATTTAGGCTTTTTTCACATATAAACATTGATCAGTGAAAACAGAAACTCAACCGTACTTGCTTGACACGTGAGAACAAACCTCATTGGTTCTTGTGGATGTTCAAACGTGTTGCGTAACACATGAGAACAAACCTCGTCATTGGTTCTCACACGTCAAGCAAACATTCTTGAGCTTTCGTTTACCACAACTGATGTGTGCGTTGATGATTATTTATATGTGATTAAAAGCTTAAATGAAATATATTCATCATATAAAGCAAACGAGTCTCTTCAGAAAATTTGGAACCGCTCAGTTAATATGGGTTAGTTTTACAATCTCTTTATGAACTTTTTGAAGCGTCAAAATGGTAGTTTGGAATTAGAAATTGCTCAGATTTCATCAAAAAGATTTTCATTTGTTTTTCGAAGATGAACACATGTCTTAGAAGTTTTGGAACAACATGAGGGTGAGTAATTAATGAGAGAATTTTCATTTTTGGGTGAACTAACCCTTTAACAGCCTGGAACTACTATTAATACAAACATAAATTATGTTGTGTGTTTTGCGGAACAAAAAAGTACACATTTTTTGAGTTCATGTTAACATCCCAGGTCTTTGTAATCTTCTTTATGATGGGAATGGTAATCAAAGCAAGTGATTCAAAGAAATGTGATAAATTAAACCCAATGTAAATTTGTAAAGTCCATTTGATAAATCAGTTTTCTTGTGATTGTCTTTGTAGACAGCAAAGCCATTGTAGATGGGAACCTGAAGCTGATTCTGGGTCTCATCTGGACACTCATTCTCCATTATTCCATCTCCATGCCCATGTGGGATGATGAGGATGATGAAGAGGTTAAGAAACTCACTCCCAAACAAAGATTGCTGGGCTGGATTCAGAACAAGGTTCCAGAGCTGCCTATTAACAACTTCAACAAGGACTGGAGGGATGGCAAGGCCCTTGGTGCCCTCGTGGACAACTGTGCCCCTGGTAAGAACACATTCTGACATTATCAGGTGTAGCTGTCTGCTTGTGGTTGGGTGAGGAACAGTCAAGTTTGTCCAGAGATTTTAGGTTCTCACTAGGCATGTAACGGAACATATATTGGTCCCGAACTGTTACGGTACCGACGTCATGGTTCGATGCATACAGTCAGACGACGAATACAGTCACAGGCGATCCACACTCCAATCTATTAGCGCGCGTGGTAATGCAATGCTGTTTGCTAACCGCCACAACAAGAAAAAGCGCAGAAAAAGAAGAAATTATCTATGCATAGATATGTTTACGTGTAATCTCTCAACCAGTGTTTCAATCGCTGAAAGACATCAATAAAACAGCTTGAAAATAATATTGCACGCAGCATTACATTTACCTCAGGCAAGTCATTTAGTGTCCACAGCATGTTAGTTCACTAGAGAAATGTTTCTCTAGTGAACTAACACTAACAATAAACCACTGTTTAATAAAAAAGAGAGCTCAACCCATTTTATTGTCAGTAGGAAGAAAAATAATAACATGGCAATAACAAAAATATAAAAAAGGAAAGACCTGTATAGTATTTTAAAGAATGGATAAATTCTGCAATACAATAGAGAACAAGAGCTTCATATATTTACTCCAACTAAATCATGACCTACTTCCTGCGCCACTCGTTGCTCACATGGAGCCAAACTGAGGAGAGGGGTAGTGAACTAAAGTGTTTACTTCAGTGTAGCTGATATGAAACAGTCCCTGTGAGACAGTCATGACCATACAGGGTGTTGCTGGCTTTTGACAAATCACAGCATTACCATTATCATTATATATTTAGGCTACATTATATGTTTGGTTAGACATTTTCTATAAACAAGTTTATGGGAGGCCTGATGTCATAGCTGATGTAATAATTGTTTCAATAAAATGTTTCCTTCACTTTTTTATGTATAGTTTGTGGCTTAAGACCTCATTAATACTTTGACTTTAATGATTCACTCATATCAATTTAACTCCTTCTATAGGTCTGTGCCCTGACTGGAAGACATGGGACCCCAACCAGCCCGTTGCAAATGCTCGTGAGGCCATGCAGCAGGCTGATGACTGGCTCGGCGTGCCACAGGTGAACATCCACTCAACATTAACGCCACATGTTCAGCCAATGTATTTACTTCAGTCATAAGGAAGGTAGTATCCAGGCATGGCTTTGTGTAAAATGTTAGTGGTTTCAGCACTTTGACACATAGTGGTGCCTGCTCCATTATCCTCATGGGATAAGTGTGAGATTCCATGGATGGTGTAGCATGTGTGTCATAAATTCTTGGGGCTGAATTCCCTGCTGACTGTTGAGGGGATGTGGGAGGGGTCTGGCTCCTGGTAAATCCTGACCTTGGCTTGTTGAAGGCCGCTGTCAAACCTCAGCACTGTGTGGATAAATATAGTATCTGAAGAGATTGCCACCACCCTGTGATGGTGGAACAAACGTGATGGTGAAAAGAAAATGCTGGAAGGGAGTGGCTTCTAACTGCAATGTTTATCTCATCATAAACAGGCTTTCTGACTAGTTCACTAGTTACTTCTCCAATGGAAATTTAGTGTAATAACTTTAATAAGCACATACTTTCCCAACTTGAAAGTGGTTATTAGTGAATGAGGCCCTGTATACTTAATTCTCATCTGACATCTAATGAATTTTTTGATCTCTAGGTGATAGCTCCAGAGGAAATTGTGGATCCAGATGTGGATGAGCATTCAGTGATGACGTACCTCTCTCAGTTTCCCAAAGCTAAACTAAAGCCTGGAGCCCCTCTTAAGCCAAAGCAGCTGTACCCCAAAAAAGCCAAGGCCTATGGACCAGGTGAGCAAACTGAAGCTGTTGAAACGTGCTTTGTCGGCACAAAATTAATAAAGAGTTTTTGAGCTATACATACAAATTCAGTCGAATTAATTTTAAAATAAGAGCTATTTATGCTTTATTTTGGGTACTTTGCATTAGCGATGCCATGGTTCTCAATATAATATTGGACTGTTTGGTATGGCATCCACGGTTCAATACGCGCTTGCGAATTGCGTTTAAATCTCTCCGAATGGACTCTATGCACGTTCATTTCCGTGTTTATCCTCAGGCCACATATTTACATCCAGTGCTGCGACATAAGCCATTGTTCCTTACCTAGAGCTGTCAAAATGACTGAGGAGAAGATGACTTTTTAGTGTAGCTGCTTACAAGAACTTCCCCGGATTACTGTAAACAATGTCCATCGCATTGTGAGGCTGTCAGCTGTCACACCGTCCAGTAAAATGGAGAATTTACAGTATGACTTTATAGACTATAATCACTGGCTTCTAGTAATGTCTGTCCATGTGTTCATGAGAGAGTCCAGTTTTGGCATATGACGTAGGATGTAGGAGTAGTGTAAGCTTAGGTGAGAGTAGATCACGGTTCAAACAAATAGGGCTGGGCAACACTTCCGCCGGAATCAGCTTGTGTACGGAAGCCAGTGATTCTAGTTTATAAAGTTATAAATATGGATAGTTTTCTTACAAAAACACGTCGCTTCGCTTCAGAAGGTCTTTATTAACCCCCTGGAGCCGTATGGATTACTTTTATCATGGATGGATGCACTTTTTTGGACTTCAAAAATCATGGTTACCATTCAATCCCATTATAAAGCTTGGAAGAGCCAGAATATGTTTTAATATCACTCTGATTGTGTTTGACTGCAAGAAGAAAGTCATATATACCTAGGAAGGCTTGAGGGTGAGATAATTATGGGATAATTTTCATTTTTGGGCGAACTAACCCTTTAAGATTATTGTTGCATCCCTACAATAAAGTATGCAATATGTACATTCTGAGTACTGCTGTTGAAAGACTTGACTTTTTTTTTTTTTTTGGAAACAGGTATTGAGCCTCAGGGGAACATGGTTTTGAAGCCAGCTATATTTACTGTAGAAACGCTGGAGGCAGGACTTGGTGAAGTGATTGTATATGTAGAGGACCCAGAGGGTCACACTGAGGAGGTGAGATATGACAGATATATTTCTCTAACATTCTGTAAATGTTGCATCAATGTGAAACGAACCATCAATGACATTTTAACTACAATCCATCTTTTAATTTTGTTCAAATTAAGGCTAAAGTTGTCCCCAACAATGACAAGAAAAGGACATTCTCTGTCACCTATGTGCCCAAGGTTGAGGGACCTCACAAGGTATGCATGAACATGGTTGATTGCACAGTATCCATTTCAAACCGTTTTGCTTCCAGTGGCATAGTTGTTTATTTATTCTATTATATCACAGGTGAAAGTACTTTTTGCTGGTCAGGACATTGATAAGAGCCCCTTCATGGTGAATGTGGCAAAGGCTCTGGGTGATCCCAGCAAAGTTCAGGCTCGAGGTCCAGGTTTGGAGCCAGTGGGCAATGTGGCCCATAAGCCTACTTATTTTGACATCTATACTGCAGGTGAGAATGCACAAAATGTGTTTTGGAAGAGGTTCTTCTATATGAAGTTGCTCTAACGGTTCTGTCTTACGCATTTCAGGTGCTGGGGCTGGAGATGTTAGTGTGGTCATTGTTGACCCTCAGAATAAAAACAACACTGTGGAAGTTATTCTAGAAAACAAGGGTGATAACATCTTCCGTTGCACCTACAAACCTCTGCAGGAGGGGCCACACACCATCCATGTGACCTTTGCTGGGCAGCCCATACCCAACAGCCCCTTTAAAGTGAACATCTCCGAAGGTAAGCATCTGATCATTTTCCTTTCTTATATACCTTGCTGAAATAATCAAATGTCTTTAAATGTGTCAGCCATATTGGAAGAGTGGGCAACAAAGAAAGTCAAAGAATCTCCCCCACACCAAAAAAAAACCAATTGTTTATTTTGTAGCACACCCTAAACCTTCTGCGTTGCCTCCGAAGCAGATACCCCCTCATAAAAAGAAAGGTGCGCATACCTCTGCGGGCTAAAGCTTAGCTTCTTGCTTGTTCGCAGCAGCTTAATTCCTACCATACATCAAAACACCCATTTTGAGGCATGGTAGGAAAGGGGCAAAACCAAAGTGAGTGTGTTTGTATTGGAGGAAGACATGAACTACATGAAAGTTCATTGTTCAAACTGAAGTTGTTGTTCAAACTGTGATATTTGCATGAGTGTCATGTTGAAAAAATGCATAGATTTTAAATAGATTTTTATACATCTTGTTGAAATTGAGTAAAGTATTTTGGGCTTGGGTGTAATATCGTCAGTTTGGATGTTTTTAAAATGACCATTCCAACAGTCTGTCATTGTTTTCATATTGCATTTCATGAATGTCCTATTGTATTTTATGGATGTCTACTTATCATAAATAACTTGATAGTCCTGTTGTCCTGTTTGTCATCAGAGCAACTCACCAGAAGCACAGCACCTCGCTTGACCTTACTAACACTGCTTCAGTCTGTGCATTTAAAAAAAGTTTGGGACATTTTATAATCTCTTCATTTTGTTTCTTTTTCCCCATCAGCTAGCAATGCCAATGCCTGTCGTGCAACTGGCCGGGGACTGCAGCCTAAGGGCGTTCGAGTTAAGGAGGTGGCAGATTTCACAGTTTTTACCAAAGGAGCAGGAACTGGAGAGTTGAAGGTCTCAGTGAAAGGGCCAGGTGAGTCTTTCTTTCTTTCAGGGGCATATTGTGGGGATATTAAAACTGAATACTTGTATTCTTGCGCAATTACCTTTCCAAGAAGAAGAAAAAAAAACTTCGTAAATGTTAATTACTACATAGCCACCCTTGGCTAGATAACTTTGACTATTAATTGTATACATTTTGACTCAGTACTACATTATAAATACATTTTACATGTCTCTTTGCTCAATAATTAATGTGGCTACATTTAGACAATGCTGAGAATTGTATGCATATGTTTTCAGGAGGAGTAGAGGTGCCTGTGAAAGTACGTGATGTTGGTGATGGAGTGTTCAAGTGTGATTATTGTCCTGTTAAGCCTGGAAAATATAATGTAAACATCACATGGGGAGGCCAGCCTATCCCACGCAGGTGAGAGCTAGTTGTACAACTTGGTTAACCACTGTAATGCAAATATGCACACCTTCCCCTTGCCGTGATTTTGCTAAGTAAGACATATTCCTGGATTAACAATTTTTGTTGATCTTGGAACAACATTCCTGTCCAAAAACATAGTCCTAAACCTATCCCTACCCCTCAACCTAACCCTGCCCATAACTTATCCCTAATATCAGAGGGAAATGATAGATGAATAGGAATGGTGTAGAAGGCCCTAACCCTTCTTGTAAGCCTAAACTTGACAAATCTGATTGGTTGATTGAAATGTTGTTCCAGGATCAACAAGGATGTTGATCCAGGAACGTGTTCTACTTGGTGAAATGATGTTCACCCCTTCCTCTGTGTCAAAGTTTCCCCTATTATATTTTATGTCACTCTTTAAAATGTGATTATTTTAGCCCATTTGAAGTGGAGGTCAGCAAGGAAGCTGGACCACAAAAGGTGCGGGCTTGGGGTCCTGGCTTGAAGACTGGGATGGTTGGAAAGTCAGCTGACTTTGTTGTTGAGGCTATTGGTACAGAAGTAGGAACTCTAGGTAGGTAATTCTATATGAGGAAGAAAATAACTAAGATAATTTCTTTTATGCGTCCAGCTAATTTTTAGGTGCAATATCTTTTCTTTAAAGGGTTTTCTATTGAGGGCCCTTCTCAAGCAAAGATAGAGTGTGATGATAAAGGTGATGGTTCCTGTGATGTGCGTTACTGGCCCACCGAACCTGGAGATTATGCGGTTCATGTCATCTGTGATGATGAAGATATCAAAGACAGCCCATTCATGGCCCATATCCTTCCAGCAGCTAATGATGTCTTCCCTGAGAAGGTGGTTAACACATGGAAACAATAATCAAAAGTCATCTCTTATTGTCTTTTGCTGTCAATGCCAGTGTTATTGATCTGATGGATCTCATGTGTAGGTCAAAGCATTTGGGCCAGGCCTGGAGCCCACCGGAGTTATTGTCAACAAAGCAACACAATTCACTGTTGACGCTCGAGAAGCTGGAAAAGGCAGTCTGAAAATCTATGCTCAGGTTTGTCCATGTGTAATATTCTCAATGTTTTCCTTTGGCAATGATTGTTAAACAATTGCAAGCAGAATCAGTGTTAAAAGGTAACATAGGACAAAGACTGAATTGCTCAAACCAACATATGTGCAAATGTGAATTCTTATATTTCTGCAAACTGGTGGCTTTTCTTCTAGGATGCCGAAGGCTGTGTGATTGACATTCAGATTACTGATAAGGGAGATGGCACTTTTGTTTGTATGTATGTTCCTACCAAGCCATTGAAGCACACCATCATAATTACCTGGGGGGAGGTCAACGTACCCAAGAGTCCCTTCAGAGTGAGCATTTCAAGTGTAGTATTTTGGTTATGTATTATGCTTTGTAACAGCATATTATACACATATTATGTGTTGTAACAGCACCATTAGATGAGTCATTGTTTTCCTTGAGATTTTGCTTTGTTTTTTGCACATCATTGCTGATTTTATAGACTATAACTTAAAACTTTGTTTTTAAAGGTTCTTGTTGGTGAAGGCTGTCACCCTGACAAAGTGAAGGTCTATGGACCTGGAGTTGAGAAAACTGGCCTAAAGGCAAATGAGCCCACCTACTTCACTGTCGACTGTGGTGAAGCTGGCCAAGGTTTGCATAATGAGTTTGTTTTTTCTTGTTATATGATGCAGTAAAAGAGTTTTAGTGTGGCTAACCATTCTGACTATATCTTAGGTGATGTCAGCATTGGGATCAAATGTGCCCCAGGTGTGGTGGGTCCAGCAGAGGCAGATATAGATTTTGACATCATTAAAAATGACAACGACACCTTCACTGTCAAGTACACGCCCCCTGGCCCTGGCCGTTACACCATCATGGTGCTTTTTGCAGATCAGGTAAAGCACTGAACAAACTTCATTCTTCTTGCCTGCACCCAATTGCATACTAATGCTAAGTGAACATCTCAAACAGGAAATCCCCAGCAGCCCATTCAAAGTCAAGGTGGATCCATCTCATGATGCTGGTAAAGTCAGGGCTGAAGGTCCTGGACTGAACAAGACAGGTGGGTGTAAGCCAGAACATTAAGACCTTAAGCTCCAGAGAAATGCATTTTAATTGACACAGCTCTGCTTTACAGGCGTTCAAGTGGATATTCCAACCCATTTCACCATCTTCACGAAGGGAGCAGGAAAGGCAAAACCAGAGGTGCAGTTCAAAACTGCCGCCAAAGGAAACGCTGTTAAAGATTTTGAGATCATTGATAATCATGACTACTCCTACACTGTGAAGTACACTGCTCTTCATCAGGTCAGAGTCACTATCATCTATTCCACTTTGTTTTTGCTTTGAACATGAGTATTATTAAGATTGGAAAGGTTATGTCTCACCAGCAATAAATGCCTAATCTTCTGCAAATTAGGGTGAGATGGCTGTCATGGTCACACATGGTGGAGATCCCATTCCCAAAAGCCCTTTCAAAGTCACAGTCGCCCCTTCACTTGATCTTGGCAAAGTCAAAGTTCAAGGCCTTAATGAAAGTAAGGACTTTAACTCAACAGTTAAACCACTTATGCCAAAGTATTTTTCTTCTATGAAAGACCTCTTTACAACCTCAACTATCAACTTTAAATGCTCTAATGCTTACTAAACTGCTGTATGTGTTGCAGAAGTGGAAGTTGGAAAGGACCAAGAGTTCGTTGTTAACACAAAAGGGGCTGGTGGACAGGGTATTGTAAAAGTGAACATAACCTCACCCTCTGGTAGACCAATACCTTGTAAGTTGGAGTCAGACAAGACAAAAGAGGCCACCTGTGTGAAATACATCCCACCTGAGGAGGGTAATTACAAGGTGGACATCAGCTATGATGGGAACCCTGTTCCAGGAAGTCCCTTTTCTGTGGAGGGACTCATGCCTGCCGATCCTTCCAAGGTAAGATCACAGTTTAATGGGAATAAAAGGTCTTTTGACTTATTGTGTGAGCTCTATAATTTAATGTTACTGGATTTCCCACTAGGTTCGTGCCTATGGACCAGGACTTAAGGGTGGTATTGTCGGCCAGCCTGCACCGTTCACTATAGACACAAAAGGGGCAGGTGCTGGTGGTCTGGGTCTAACATTGGAAGGCCCCTGTGAGGCTAAGATTGAATGCCAAGACAACGGCGATGGAACCTGCTCTGTTTTCTACTTGCCCACAGAGGCTGGTGACTATAACATCAATATCCTATTTGGGGAAGCTCATATCCCTGGCTCTCCTTTCAAAGCTGTTGTCAAGCCAGCTCTGGATGCTGGCAAGGTTATAGTGAGTGGACCAGGACTAGAGAGGGCTAAAGCTGGCGAGGTGGCCAGTTTCACAGTGGACTGCAGTAGAGCCGGAGAGGCTGAACTCACCATTGAGATTGTGTCGGATTCAGGCGCTCAAGCTGAAGTTTGTATTCAAAAGAACAATGACGGAACATTCTCTGTCACCTACACCCCGCTCTTTCATGGGATACACACCATCACAATTAAATATGGAGGTCAGCAGGTGCCCAAGAGCCCCATACATGTTAAGGTGGAGCCATCTGTGGACACAAGTGGGATTAAAGTGTATGGACCAGGAGTCGAGCCCAGAGGTAATATTTAACAATTTTAACAACTTTCTGTGATTAACTTTAGGAGACCGCAAATCAGTTATACCTTATTTTCCTGTTTTTCTGTCACTCAAGGGGTTCTCAGGGACGTGACAACACACTTCATTGTGGATGCCCGGGCCCAGACTAAGACCAAAGGAGGGAATCATGTTAAGATTCGCATCATCAATCCATCAGGCGCAAACACAGATGCATATATCACTGATAAGGGTGACGGCACATATAGAGTGGAATATACTGCTTTTGAGGATGGTACGTCTCTCAAACACTGAACAAATAAGTTTAAAGTGAGGGTTTTTTGAAGGCTTTCAAAGAGTTTTAATTATTTTATATATAAATACCTGTGAATGCTTAGTGAGTGTTATGTTTTTCACTTGAGATATCTAGTAAAGAAGGTGGAGGAACCTTTTTAGAAAGAGATACATGTATGTATGTAGCCGCTTTTCCACCAAATTACCCTGAACAATTTGTCCCAGGAACTTTTTTCCCCCCAGACCTGTTGCTGTCTGCGTTTCCATCGTGGTCTAAAGTACCGTGAAGATTAGGCAAGTGACGTAGGACTGTGCGCGACTTTCCAGTTCCTGCTGGATTTCGTCCTCCGCAAATAAACTTAATAGAGCCTGAACCTCGTCGCGGTCCATTGGTCGTATTTTTTAAACTCCATTGTTGATTTGAATAGAAAACAACTCTTACCGCATGCACCACAACAGAATTTTAAAATGGTGGTTGAAATAAAATGCTGTGTGGAGTCAACCAATCAAAATGCTGTGTAAACTAAACCAATCAGCATGTTCAGCGCCCATCCCCGAAAGTTTCTAAACTTTGAAAAAGTACTACCTCGTGAGCAGGGACTTTCTGAGGGGGAAATTTTTACCTGGAACTTCATTTAGATCCTTGTTCCTGCGGTCGAAACACACAGAGTACCATCCCAAAGTCCCTAGTTCCTGGGAAAAGATTCTGCGTTGGAAAAGCAGCTTATATCATACAATGGAATGGGTATATCACCCCTTGTGGTCCACTTTCTTGCAGAGTTTAGCTCTAACCCTAATCGAACACACCTGACCAAGCTAAGGTCTTTATAAGAAAGTTACAGGTAGGTTGGAGCTAAACTCTGCAGGAAAGTAGACCTCGAGGGCCAGAGTTGAGAACCCCTGGGGTGTGTATACAGACAAGACAGATTTTGAGAAGCTTTCAGAGCTTAGAAGGGGTACTGAATGAGAGCATATGACAGATGGAGAGGGAGTTTATAAATAGGAAATGCATTGTAAAAAGAGATCATTAAATAGTTGTGAGCCTGACTAGAGCCCTCTGCACAGCAGTACAGAAATACATCTTATATTAATACCAATGACAGCTGCAGTTCACTGTTAAACAGAGCCTGTCACAAATACTTTCTAGAAACACTACAAAAGCAAAAGGTTATTTCATAGATGCAATTATAAATGAAATATTACAATAATATTAAATAATATGTGTAAAATAGCTATATGTAGCCTATAAAGTAGGATTGGCATAAAGCTGAATTCTTCAAATGAAAGTAATTCTTTGCTTTGTGTAGGTTTGCACCTGATCGAGGTCTTTTATGATGAGGTTGCTGTTCCTAAGAGTCCCTTTAAAGTGTCAGTTGTAGAAGGTTGTGACCCAACACGTGTTCGAGCTTATGGTCCAGGCCTGGAAGGTGGGCTAGTCAACAAACCCAACTGCTTCACAGTGGAGACAAGGTATGCGTATACCGTAGCATCATTGATACCATAAGAAAAACTGTCATATTTGCTTTAAAGCTCAATTGGATTTGGGAAATTTACATCTCATTGTACATCCATGCTTATCATTTCAAAGGGGTGCTGGGACTGGTGGTTTGGGCTTGACCATTGAAGGAGCATCAGAAGCCAAAATGTTCTGTAAGGACAATAAAGATGGTAGTTGCAGTGTTGAATATATGCCTTTCACTGCTGGAGACTATGATGTCAATATCACTTATGGAGGCCAGCCTATTCCAGGTGAAATATTATCTACCTAAATACCTATAAAGATATTACTGTTTTATCTATATAGTACATATCCTTTTTTATTTCTGTATAGTTCTATAACTACTTTATATTCGGGGTTACTGTTCTCAGGCAGTCCATTCCGGGTGCTGGTGAAGGATGTGGTGGATGTCAGTAAGGTGAAGTGCTCAGGTCCTGGACTTGCTAACAGAGTTACAGCACATGCTCCACAAACCTTCACTGTGGACAGCAGCAAAGCAGGCCTGGCTCCTCTAGAGGTGCAGCTGTATGGACCAAAAGGTACATAACATAAACCCCTTGCTTTGAGCCAGTCTAACACTAAATAAGTTGTTTAAAGGTATTTCTACACTGTAGAAGACTCTATTGCTGAATTCAAAAACTGCATACTACATACTACTCTTACTATTTCTGCCCTAGAAAGATATGGTAAAAGTAGTATAAGTAGTATACTAGTATGTAGGGCTGCACAATTAATCGAAATTAACCCGAATTAACTTTTTTATGCACAGCTTGTCAGTAAAGCACGGCTCTGTGATCAGTAGTAAATGGTGCTCCATCTGAAAGCACTGCAAGTTTGAGTCACTTGTCCAACAAAAGACAACATTTAAAACATTTTCAAAGTTTAGTGTTTGAAATAACATCCTTTTGTGAGATGATGTGGCTTCTTACACAGAATAAGGCACACAACATATTACTTCATAGTATTCTATACAGTGATAAATGCTATGTTGATTAGCATTGCAATAAATATAGTGTGAATTCAGCTTGATTGGGACTCTTTTTCCAATTCATCTCAATGGCAAAATGTGTCCCAATCAACCTGAATTCACCCCACTTTATTATCATGAAAATACCTTAGAAGCCTTGAAGAACTAAGTTAAACCATATATTGTCGTAGTCATGTGTTTATTAGTCATGCTTATGACGCTAATCAATGCGTTTCAATCTTCTCTATATTTAGCTACAGCGATAGTATGACGCCCATAGGGATTTCCTGGAATGGCATGTGTTATCTTACTTCTGCGGGGCATATTTGGAGTTTCTGCATGAGAGCGCCCTCTGGCTTTCAGATGGAGCAAGACAAGCTGCGCATAAAAAATTGCAGCCTTTGCCAAATCGCGTTCGGTTTAATTTTGATTAATTGTGCAGCCCTACTAGTATTCAGTTCCAAATTCAGCGTATTTGTTCCATACTTGCCTCTGACCAATGCAATCTTCAACATGTTCTGTCTTACAGGAACTCATGAGCCTGTCGTTGTTAAAAACAACCGAGATGGAACACATACCGTCAACTACACCCCTGCACAGGAGGGGCCGCACACTGTGTCTGTCAAATACGCCAACCAAGAAGTACCTGGCAGGTAAGACCTTAAAGATCTTATTTTATTGTTACCTTATGACAGTAATGTGACTTGAAGACATAAACTTGCAACTCTTTTATTTTGTGGTTGTAAACAGTCCATTCAAAGTCAATTCAGCCCCCTCACATGATGCCAGTAAGGTGCGGGCTAGTGGACCTGGTCTGGACACTAAAGGAGTTGCTGCCAGTCTACCAGTGGAGTTTACCATTGATGCGCGTGACGCAGGGAAAGGCCTTCTGACAGTTCAGATCCTTGTGAGCACTCTCTCTCTATATATATAAATAGGAAACCTAAAAAATAGCCATATATTATCAGAGCAGTGCATTTAAACGTTGTGTTCCATTTAGGATCCAGAGGGAAAGCCGAAAAAAGCCAGCATTCAAGACAACAGAGATGGAACTTACACTGTATCTTATGTGCCAGATATGACTGGCCGCTACACCATAACCATTAAGTATGGTGGAGATAACATTCCATACTCGCCTTACAATGTCCAAGCCTTTCCAACTGGTGATGCCAGCAAATGTCTGCTCACAGGTATTCTTTTAATTTTGGTGCTTGGTGTTTTGAGCTTTATTTTCACTGGTTTTACTGATTTGTATTTATTTATTTGCTTTTTATTTTCAGTGTCTATTGGAGGACGTGGTGTTGGTAAGGAATCAGGAAATTAATTTAAAATAATTTTATTATTGTATAATGGTGGGATATTCTATAATGAAATATTCTACCATTACACCAAGTAATATGTTTCCAGAATGGTTTTTAACAATGTTGTTATTTGAGCAGAAAGTCTTGGGCCCAATATTAAGATGGCAGAAGAGACGTTCATCACTGTGGATGCCAAGGCTGCTGGAAAAGGGAAGGTGACATGTACAGTTCTGACCCCAAATGGCATCGAGTTGGATATGGATGTTACAGAAAATCCCGATGGCACCTTCGACATATATTATACTGCACCTGAGCCGGGAAAATATGTCATAACAATCCGCTTTGGAGGGCAAAACATTCCTAAAAGCCCTTTTCAAGTCATGGTGAGTGATAATACTGAACAGGTGTGTTATCACAGGCCTGATAAAGCCATGATATCAATACCAGGGACATTACAACAGAAAGGGACTTGAAAGGGATGGTTAAAATATTCAGTACCGCAGTGACAGAAAGACAACAGGACACTGTTTGAAACATTTTTGATTGTCTTTCTTAGGCTACAGATCAACCTGTTCCACCGAGAGACGACACGAAGCCCATGTTTCAACCCCTGAACCTAGTTATCCCATTCACTGTCCAGCAAGGAGAGCTCAGTGGTAACATCTTTAATCATGTTCATTTGGAGCAAAAATGTTACTACTCTTGTGTGCTGTTGTCAGAAGTATACCACATTTGTTTTATTTGCAGGGGAGGTGCGTATGCCCTCTGGTAAGACAGCTCGTCCCTTCATCAGGGACAACAAAGATGGAACAGTCACAGTGCAATTTCAGCCTACAGAGAGAGGCTTGCATGAAATGGACATAAAGTATGATGGCAACCACATCCCAGGTTGGACTCCCTTTTAACTTTATGTTCGAAATGGCCCAAAAAGCATTTGGACACTCAAGATGTACTGTACTTAAAATGTATAACTTTTATTTGATAATATCTCATTGGCATTTGCAAACATATAATGCTAGCAGAGAGTCTTTTCAGCTTTTTCTTTAAAAATGTAATGTTGCTTTTATGGATTGACAAGAAATGTATGTGGCTTAAGTGTCCAAATACATATTGAGACCTGTTTAAGTCATTTAAGATGGTGGAATGATACACAGAATCATGTAGTTTACAGAATCACAACTTGAATGCAATTATGTTCACAGGAAGTCCTTTGCAGTTCTATGTAGATGTAATGAACAGTGGAATGGTGACCGCCTATGGACCTGGTTTGTGTCATGGGATCGTCAATAAACTGGCCACTTTTACGGTTGTTACCAAGAATGCCGGACAAGGTACATAAAGGTGTTTGCAGTAAAACAAATATATAAATATATTTTGTATAAAAAGTATGCCAAATTGTCCATTTTGTTTGCCCGTCACAGGTGGTTTGTCCCTTGCTGTAGAGGGTCCATCTAAAGCTGAAATCAGTTGTAAGGACAATAAAGATGGTACATGCACTGTGTCTTACTTGCCCACTGCACCTGGTGATTACAACATCATCGTCAAGTTTGACAACAGCCATATTCCTGGCAGCCCCTTCACGGCAAAAATTACTGGTATGATAAGAAATGTGTCACTTGTGTTTTTAAGAATTAGACCTGGTAAAAATAACTCAACTCTTGCCCATGGTGGTGACTTTCCATTCTCACCATTAATATGTCTGTTCATGTAGGAGACGATTCACTCCGAAGGTCTCAGCTGAACGTTGGCACAGCAGCAGATGTCTCACTGAAGATCACAGAAACAGACCTGAGCTATCTGACGGCTAGCATCAAAGCTCCATCAGGAAAGGACGAACCTTGCCTACTGAAGAGGTTGCCCAACCGGCACATTGGTAAGCACAAGAGGCCATAAAATCTTTCTGCATACACTAGATTGGCATTGATTAATCTCTGCTCCCCTTGCCTCTCTAGGTCTCTCCTTCACCCCAAAGGAAGTGGGGGAGCATGAGGTCAGCGTGAGGAAGAGTGGGAAACATGTGAACAACAGCCCTTTTAAGATTATGGTAGGACCATCAGAAATTGGGGAGGCCAGCAGAGTCAAGGCTTTTGGTAAAGGTTTAGTTGAAGCACATACCTTTGAAGTGGCTGAGTTCTTTGTGGACACCAGAAATGCTGGTATGTTCTTAGTTTTTTTTTTTGCTCTTGCATGATTTGTCTATGCATTATTTCAAATTCAAATCTAGTGTAATGCACCTAATTGAACTGATTGTCTTGATTCAAAGGATATGGAGGACTTGGATTGTCCATCGAGGGTCCAAGTAAGGTGGATATCAATTGTGAGGATGTGGAAGATGGAACATGTAAAGTGACATATTGCCCCACTGAACCAGGCAACTACATCATCAACATCAAGTTTGCAGAAAAACACATACCAGGTTACTTTTTCAATGTTTCTTTACAGTGATCTATGGAAGCTTGTTTCCGCCACTAAATAAAAAAATAAAAAAGGTAATTGCGACTTTTTTCAGAATTGTGAGATTTAAACTAGCAATTGCGAGTTATAAAGTCAGAATTGCATGATATAAAGTTAGAATTGCGAGCTATAGTTGCAATTCTAACTTTTTTCTCGCAATTGTGTTTTTATCATGCTTTTGTGAGTTTTTTGCGACTTTATATCTCACAATTCTGACTCTTTTTCTCAGAATTGCAAGATATAAACTCAATTAAGAGTTATAAAGTCAGAATTGCATGATATAAACTTATAATTCTGACTATAAGACGCAATTCTGAGAAAAAACGTCATTTTTTCCCCCCTCACAATTGGACATTATAACACGCAATTGCGAGTTTATATCTCACAATTCTGACTTTATAACTTGCAATTCTGATTTTATATTTCGCAATTCCGACTTTATAACTCGCAATTCTGACCTTATAACTCGCAATTCTGGCTTTATATCTCACGATTCTGACTTTATATCACGCAATTCTGACTTTATAACTTGCAATTCTGACTTTATAACTCGCAATTCTGACTATAACTCGCAATTCTGACTTTATAACTCGCAATTCTGACTATAACTCGCAATTCTGACTTTATATCTCGCAATTCTGACTTTATATCACGCAATTCTGACTTTATATCACGCAAGTGTGTTTATATCTCGCAATTCTGAGAAAAAAGGTAAGAATTGTGAGACATAAACTCGCAATTGCAAGAAAAAAGTCAGAATTGTAAGATAAAAAGTCACAATTACCTTTTTTATTTCATGGCGGAAACAAGCTTCCATAGTGATATGCTCATGTAGGCTGGCAGTCCATTACGGCAGAGATTTGTAACATTTTGTTTGCTTGCCCCACTCTCTAGGAAGCCCTTTCACAGTGAAGGTAACAGGAGAAGGAAGGATGAAGGAGAGTATAACAAGGAAAAGGCAAGCTGCCTCTATTGCTTCAGTGGGCAGCGCATGTGACCTAAACCTTAAAATTCCAGGTAAAAACAAATACCAGTAAAGGAGATTAGAATACAATCACAGTATTAGCCAAGGTGTCTGAAAACAACTAAAAATGTCTTTAAAATTTTCTGAAAAAAATGATAAAATATATCTCTGATTCATTTTTACTTAGGAAATTGGTTTCAGATGATGTCAGCACAGGAGCGCTTAACTCGTACCTTCACACGCAGTAGCCACATGTACACACGTACAGAACGCACCGAATTCAGCAAGACTCATGGTGGTGAGACTAAACGTCAAGTACACGTAGAGGAGAGCACACAGCTTGGCGGTGACCCTTTCAGAGATGTATTTGAGTCCTTCCTGGGAAGAGATCGATTGGGTAGCTTTGGTACAGTTCTGCAAGAGGGTAAGGGTAAATCATTTTTATGCTGTACTACACTCCCCCCCCTTCTCCGCCACCAAAAAAACACCACCGCCTACAGCTCTGGTTACCTTTATTTGTTTTCCCCTTTCCAGGTGACACAGGGATTCAGGAAATGACAGCCCAGGTGACCAGCCCTGGTGGAAATGTAACAGATGCAGAGATTGTTGATAGCGGAAACAGTACCTACAGAGTCCGCTTCGTACCTACCGATATGGGTTCTCACACTGTCAACGTCAAATACAGGGGTGAGCATGTCCCTGGAAGCCCCTTCCAGTTTACAGTTGGGCCCCTCGGGGAAGGAGGTTCCCACAAGGTCCGGGCTGGAGGCACAGGCCTAGAGAGAGCTGTTGCAAAAGTTCCTGGTATGTTTCAAACGAATTGTGTTTTCTTCTTATTTCTGTAATACAAATTTACATCAATTTTTTTTTTCCGTTCATTTACTGCATCTCTCTTTTCATTACCCTATGATAGCTGAATTTAGTATTTGGACAAGAGAGGCTGGAGCAGGCGGTCTGTCCATTGCTATAGAGGGGCCAAGCAAGGCTGAAATCTCATTTGAAGACAGAAAAGATGGATCCTGTGGTGTTATTTACATTGTGCAAGAGCCAGGTAAGGTTTACAAAGAAGTTGCTATGATTTGAGTTACAATCAGATAGCAAAACCAGTTGAAATCATTGCATTCTCATTATTTCTCCTCTCAGGTGACTATGAAGTTTCCATCAAGTTCAATAATGAGCATATCCCAGATAGCCCCTTCGTTGTTCCTGTTGCCACATTGTCTGATGATGCACGTCGACTTACTGTTACAAGCCTTCAGGTAAGCTCCAAGTTGGTCAGCAACAGTGAAATAAAAGCTTGCCAAAACAACTCTTTCTGCTCTTTGAGTCATGGCTGAATTATTTTTGTCACGAACTGTAATTCGACTCTCATGTCTGTCCAGGGCCATACTATTATTTTGTTGAGCAGAGATTAAGTGTTCTTATGTGTGCTCTATCTATCTATCTATCTATCTATCTATCTATCTATCTATCTATCTGTCTGTCTGTCTGGGTGTGTATTTGAGCATTTTAGAGTCAGAAATCAAACTTTAATTCCTCTTTTCACTTTCAGGAGAAGGATTTGAAGGTTAATCAGGAAGCCTCATTTGCGGTTCAGAGGAATGGGGCAAGGGGTGTCATAGATGCTAAAGTACATGCCCCCTCTGGTGTAGTAGAGGAGTGTTATGTCACTGAACTGGATAGCGGTGAGTTGTAGACTTGTTTATTTTTGTTTTAAGAACATTGGCTATTCCTTGTCATGCTTTCGAACAAGTCAAGTCATCTTTGTTTATATGGCGCTTTATACAATACAGATTGTAAAAGATGACAAATGGTTCTTATTGAAATGTTATTGAAACATTGAATTCCCTCCTTTTCATAGACAAGAATGCGATTCGCTTCATTCCACGTGAGAATGGTGTTCATTCGATTGATGTGAAGTTCAATGGAAGCCATATCCCAGGAAGTCCATTCAGAGTCCGTGTCGGAGAAGCAGAAAGTGTTGGAGATCCAGGAATGGTGTCTGCCTTTGGTCCAGGACTTGAGGGTGGACGCACAGGTATTGGTCCATTGTAATCCTCTGCTTGATAAGTGCAATATGTAAAGATTAGTATTATGAAGAATTTAGCTGTACATGGTCTTGCTCAGTCAGTTATAAATCATCAGCAGATCCAATTTTAATCTGATGTTCTTACTGTTCTGTAGGGGTCCCCTCTGAGTTTGTCGTCAACACATGCAAGGCTGGTTCAGGTGCCTTATCTGTTACTATTGATGGTCCCTCAAAGGTCAAAATGGACTGCACTGAGTGCCTAGAAGGTTACAAAGTGTCTTATACACCTATGGCACCAGGCAACTACCTTATATGCATCAAATATGGTGGCCCACAGCATATTGTTGGCAGTCCCTTCAAAGCAAAAGTTACAGGTAGGATGAACTCAAATTAATTGAATTCGTACTTTGTTGTTATGACTCAAATTCTGCCATTGAGCTTAGATTGTATTGAACCAGGAAGAGTTTTGCCTCAAATAAGTCATGGGACATCCAGTGTGTTTTTTCAGCTATGTAATATTTGCGCAATTAGAGAGTTTTGACTGGCTTTTAACACATTGGTCTTTTGTTGTAGGTATGCGTCTGTCTGGCGGCCACAGTTTGCATGAAACTTCATCAGTCATTGTGGAGACTGTTACCAAAACCTCTAAAATGGCCGGAGCTTACAGCTCTCTGTCCAGCTCACAGTCAACTTCAGACGCCAGTAAGGTCGTATGTCATGGTGCTGGCCTCTCCAAAGCCTTTGTGGGTCAGAAGAACAACTTTTCCGTTGACTGTAGTAAAGCAGGTAAAATAAAACAAAAATTAAGTCAATAATGGTTTGTCACCAACAAAATACATAATTATACCAGATATTTATTTTGCTGTCAGAGGAACATAATGTTTTTTTCTTCTTTTTTTTCCAGGTTCAAACATGCTAATGGTCGGCGTCCATGGTCCCAGAACCCCATGTGAAGATGTGGCTGTTAAACATATGGGAAACAAGCTTTACAATGTAACCTACACAGTGAAGGAGAAAGGAAACTATGTGGTTATTGTTAAATGGGGGGATGAAAGTGTACCAGGAAGTCCCTTCCACGTGATCGCTCCTTAAAAACCTAAAGTCAAACCTCTAATCAAGAATAAATAATGAAAAAAGAAATGAACAACATTCGCTTAATTCAATAGAAAGAATATATATTAACTTCTCTGAAGAAAAGATTATTTTATGACAGAAGCTGATCTTAGAGGCCGCTGCCCTTTATTTAATGCTAACCTATTTGACGCAAAAGCATTTTAATACTGTTGGATGTCGCAATGTACCATTTATTGTTAAAAGAGTGAAGACTTTAAATTAAAAAAGAATATAGTTTAATTAAATAAGTATGTTTTTGAAAGGCTTTGTTTAATCACCCAAAGAGAAAATGTGAGTATTTTACAGAGGGAGATTTATTGTTCTTAAAGGCACTTTTGTTGGTCAGGAGAAATCAGTAATATGGTTTTGTGTTCTGACAATTTCAACAGTGTATAGATGTATCCAGAGCTTTTATATGCTTTATAGAATGTAATTTTGTTATCTTAACCAACTATTTAATATGCATTTGAAAACTTAAATAAAGAATAAAACAGCTTTTTTTTTCATTCATTCTCACACACACACACACGTATATGTGGTTAACGGGGACTCTCCATAGACGTAATGGTTTTTATACTGTACAAACTGTACTGTACACTACCCCTACTCCTAAACCTACCCATCACAGACAACATTCTGCATTTTTTGAATTTCAAAAAAACACCAAACACCATGGACGAGCCTAGTTTGCTCATTTAAATATAGGTAAAGTATATCCTATGTGGCTCCCAAGTTTTGCAATAGCATTCTTGGCAACTTTAGGAACACAGACACTCTGAGTCTCAGAGACTCAGAACTCACTGATCCCCTTTCGCTTTTGCATAAACACCTGTTCATATTAAAATGTTTCTAGTTCATGAACCCTTGTCACCTTGTGAAAAAAATATTATTAGACCTGGGTATTGTAAAACAAGTACAATTAAACCAAAGGAAATAACTTTCATTTGTAAATCTGGTGGCTCCCTACTACAACTACTTGAATATTATATTTGGAAATCCAGATTATTTAACACTGATTTTAGCATACTATAGAAGGGAAGTAGGCATATTTAATGTGGGGTCAGGTTGTCGCATATGAATGAAGAACACTTTTCAAGATTATACACTGAAAGACAACTGAACATTTAGGGTTAGTTCACCCAAAAATAAAAAAAATTCTGTCATTAATTACTCACCCTTATGTCATTCTACACCCGTAGGAAACACTTGTAACGTAACAAAGCCTCGTTTACTGAAATCACGTGACTTTGGCAGTTTGATACACACTCCGAACCACTGATTCGAAACAAAAGATTCGCCCATCACTAGATATTGTTGAATAAAGTCGTTGTTTTGTTGCACAAAAAGTCTTCTTGTCGCTTTATAACAGTAAGATTGAACCACTTTAGTCACATGAACTGTTTTAAATATGTTTTTAGTAGCTTTCTGGGCATCTGGAAGTGTTAATTATCTTGCTGTCAATGGAGGCCTCACTGAGCCATCGGATTTTAACAAAAATATCTTAATTTGTGTTCCGAAGATGGACGAAGGTCTTACGGGTGTGGAACGACATGAGGGTGAGGAATTAATGACAGAAATTTAATTTTTGGGTGAACTAACCCTTTAAGAAACATAAGTCAAGCAAGCATTTTTGTATCACGACATTGATTAAGAATGATTAAAATTTGTCATGTCAAAAAGCAAATTAAACCACGGTGTTGAGGTAACACATTACAAGTAAAGCTAGTTATGTAATCAGATTACTTTTCCCACATAACTAGTAAAGTTACTTTTATATTTAGAACAAAATATCTGAGTTATTTTTCAAATAAGTAACTCAAGTTACTTTGTTTTCACATGTATTGACTGACAGCTCTCCTGTCTCCATGTTGAGAGAAATCAAGGGTACATTTCAATGGCGCCTTAATCATGCGCCATGTGAACATATGGTTATTCTAGACTAAAGTGAGCAGGCATTTACTCATCTCACTTGCACAAAAACAGAATCAGTATTCCTCAAAACGAATACATTTAGCAAACCTGCAATAATTAATATTAAATAATAGAAATATATTTTATGTATTTAGTCTCACTTTATTAACCAGTGTCTTTGCTGCTGACCTTGATGATCCAATTCAACAATACTAAAAGTAAAAATGACTTTAGATAAACATCACATTTGTGTTTCATTGCTCAAATAAGTGTTGAACTTTCTTCTCCTGCATCTTATTCTTCTGTGATCCAGAACTGCATTGCAGCTGAGATGTTTGAGTGGCGCCCTCTACTGTACAGACATGAATTTGGATTTCCTTCAGCCTAAGCCTTATTCCTTTCACTTTTGGTGTGAAAGGGCCTTTACATTTACTTTCCCCAGCACTGTCCTTAATCATATTTATGGGAATATTCCAGGTTCAGTACTTCAGCTCAGTCGACAGTGGCATGTTTATTATTCCCTTTTTGGACATTTGTAGAGATTTCACTTCTAGAGAGATCCAGACCATTGTGCATCTGCTGCTGCTCGGAGAGCTGACCAAACACGCCATGTCTGAGGGCACAAAGACACTGACCAAATACACCAGCTCTAAGTGGAGTGTGGTGTGATACTTCCAACTACCTAAACAGCTCTTTTAAGAGCCACCCACATGATCACATAAAGAGTATCTGTAGCATTGAAAATGTAACTGATGTTAAAACCACGTTTCTTTTCCAAAAATTTTATTTTATGTTTTTTTCAAACCACAATAATGTTCAAGATAAAACAGAAGTGAAATGCTGAAAGGGAAAAACTATTCTTTTTAGCTAAAAAGTAGTCATAGTAAGCAACATTTGTTTATGATTGTGTATTAATAAAAAGCTTGTGGAAGCTTGGCAGCTCATTCCACCAGACTGAAGTAAGTTTCACATACACACTGATTACAAGTGAATTGTTTAATCTTATGTGTAAGTTATGATAATAAATCCTCTTTCTTGCAAACTATTTTTGTTAACATTTAAATGCCACATATTTCAATCCCTTCAATCAATGTTCTCCAACATGTATTGACAGAAATAAGTGGCAGACAGAAGTAAGCGTTAAACACTTTAGTCATTTCAGCATACCAACAGTATGATCCACTGCAGTGAAACAACCCTACAACTCCCAGGAAGACATTACGCCTATGAAGTTTGGATTTGTGGTGTGCAGTTCACACTTCTCTTATAAGCCATGAACTCTTCCATGTGACTAAAGGTATACTCTATTTTTCTAGCTTTCACTAAGGTCACTACATTGGAAACTTTTTCATGCACCTACTTGAAACATTACATTATAAACATTTCAAAACAGAAGGGGAGAGGTAAGCTGCACAGTGATCACACTCGCTTTGCAGTGAAAAGGCTTTCATGTTTCACTTAGAAGTTTATGGAATGTCTACATTCAGATAGCTATAATGCAAATGCAATATTCTAACCCTATCCCAGAGACTAACAAAAAACGTTTTGCATTATTACGTTAAAAAAAAAAAATCTATTATTTGTATACAGTTTTGCAATTGAGCATATTTTATTACATTTAGATCACTTCTGGGTACAAATTTAGCCCCAAAATATGAACAAGTAGTTACACACATAAATGTTTTTTGAAAGGTTGCTTTAATAGATTTTTTTTATAGAAAAATAATTACAATTCATAAATTGTGTACAACAAGCTACCGTTTAGAACAGAAAGGAAATTAAAAAGACAAAAAAATAAAATAAAAGATAAAAATTGAAGTAAAAATCAAATCAAAATTGAAAAGAAAAACATGAATGACACACACACAAAATCAACAGACATCTGACAAATCCCAAAATGGCATCTAAAACCTGAATTCATTTAGTTTTTACTTCCAGCGTGTTCAAGGGTGAGCATGTTATTGGCCTGTTGCAGGACTTTCTTCTATATGAAGAGACTGCTTGAGTTTGCTGTTCTCCTGAAAACACAGACAGATTTAATAAAATCCTGCAACAGATAGAATTGCCAAAGTAATGACTTGCACATCTTGAGATATAGCCTATAAAAAAACATGCAATTGAAGTACACGTGTGCCAGTAATACTGCTTATCGCGACAATTATATTCGCACAATAGTTATCATGGGCACTTCAAAATACTGTGAATAATTCTAGATAACATTAGCATAACTGTTTAAATTTCTCTGAACTTACAGTAGCTTAATTTCCATCAACGATTCAAGATTCAGAACGTTCTAATGCAATTATGGGCTGTTTAACCCACCCTTTGACTGAGAATGAAACTGCAAACAAAAGCGAAATTTAGAAATCGTTTATTATGCATCTTTTCCATTGTGTTTATTTCTGCTATTGTTTGTAGTTTGATTATTGTCTATTTATTACACTGGAAAAATGAATGTCCGGTGTTGGCAGGCAAACTGAGGTCACGAGGTAAAAATGTAAATTCTGTTGTTCCTACATTATTAGTACTGACATTGTCTACTTCTGTAAATTCTCCGATGTTCCCCGACTCTGTTGTGGAATCAAAAACTCTAAAGACCGATTCTGATTCAAATTATACTCCGTTTATTACTGACGGTTTTGTGTCTTTACCTGATGGTATTGACAAAGTACCAGTTAAGATTCTGAGAGATACTGGCTCATCTGAATCATTCATTTTAGAGTCTATTCAACCTTTTTCTGCCACCTCAAGTATGGAGAAAAATGTATTGATAAGGGGGATAGGGCTGTTCCTTTGCACAAAGTTAACTTAAAAACTGATTTAGTTGAAGGAGAGGTAATCATTGGAGTGTGTCCATCACTGCCTGTGAAAGCTTTTCTGTAATTCTGGGGAATAATTTGGCCGAGGGGGCGAGTGTGGAGAGATGTTGTTCCTCCACCTGTAGTTACATTTCCTCCATTGAAAGAGCAATTTGATGAATTGGTGTGTGAATTCCTTGAGGTGAGTCATACACACACAATGAGTCATACTTTTTCGTCTGAATGTGTAAAAGTGTCCAAATTTGAGGTACCTGGGTTATCTGTCATCTCTCCTATTTCTCATAGTGACTTAGTAGCTGCGCAGCAGACAGATCCTGCTTTGCAAGCTCTGTTGACTGCTGTAGTGGACTTGGAGGAGGTGGCAAACGGCTACTTTATACAGGATGAGTTACTGTTGAGGAAGTGGAGTCATCAAAATGAAGATTCAGGATGTGAAAAAATAATTCATGTAGTGGTGCCTGGTCAATTTAAGAAGGCATTATTAAGTGCTGCCCATGGTGATGTTGCTGGCCATTTGGGAGTGAAAAGAAAAAAACAACAACTTAATCACCGTGTTTTGCAGCAGTTTTATTGGCCTTGTCTTAAAAAATATATTTTTTTAGGCATTTATTAAAACTTGCCATACCTGCCAGGTGATGGGTAAACCCAATCAGATTTTAAAGCCTGTGCCATTGTGTCCGATACCAGTAATAAATCAACCTTTTGTACACATAATGATTGACTGTTGGGCCATTGCCTCCATCTAAATCAGTTAACTCGTATTTTCTTACAGTTATGTGTCAAACAACTCGTTATCCTGTGGCATATCCCTTGTGTAAGATCGCTACTAGGGCTGTGGGTTGTGGGAGGGTTGAGCATTCTATTTGGATGATGTTTTTATTTTTAGTGACACTTGGGAGTAGCATCTTCAGCGTTTACGGGCATTGATTGAGAGTTTGGTTGAAGCGCGCCTTACAGTCAACCTGTCAAAATGTGAGTTTGCCCAGGCCACAGTGAAGTACTTGGGGAAGGAGGTGGGACAGGGCAAAGTATGTCCTCTCCATGTTAAAGTTTCGGCTCTTGAAGGTTTTCCTCCTCCATCGACCAAAAAGGAGCTGATGCGTTTCTTAAGGCTCGTTGGTTACTAATCCTAACTTTTGTCCTAATTTTTCCACCGTTGTTTCTCCATTGACATCTAACTGTCAGAGGGCTTTTGACAATGTAAAACTGTTACTGTCGACAGCCCCAGTCCTCGCGGCATTCCAAGTTTGATCAACCCTTTAAAATTCAGGTTGACGCAAGTCAGGTAGGAGCCGGGGCAGTTTTGTTACAATCAGATCAAGATGGAATGGACCATCCTGTATGTTTTTTGTTTTGTTTTTTCCCCCTCACAAAAAATGTAATGTACATTGGAGAAATTATTCTGTGATCGAGAAAGAAGCTTTGGCTATGATCTGGGTGCTCCAGCATTTTCATGTCTATGTGGGAGGAGGCACAGAGGTGTTGGTGCACTCGGATCATAATCCTCTGGCATTTCTGCATTCATTGCAAAGTCCTAATCAACGTTTGATACTGTGGGTTTTATTTCTACAACCGTATAACTTTAATATTCAACATATTAAAGGAGATGATAAACATTATGGCCAATGCGTTATCTTGTGTTTTTGAAGTGGTTGCGTAATGGTTGATTCATATGCTGTCTACTTTTATTTGCTCTCTACTATTTTCTGTCACCTTAAATTGCATTCAGGATCCGGATTGCTGGGAATGAAGATGATGGGTAGGTGAGGTGAAAGGGTTAGTGGGATGAGTTGGTTTTCTCAATCACTTGTTCCAAAGTTTCTTCATGGTTGTTATTCTTAGCCTAAGTATTTATAATGTAATTTGGTGTGTTTGATAATTCATTTGTGATTTTTCTTCTTTTTTTGTGCGTGTTATGGATTTGGGATTTATCAAGCAGAGGTGTGTGATGTCCCAGTCTATGCTGTGCGTGTGGTTTGTGTGTATTTTTAGGTGCCGTATGGAGGCCGACACATCTGACACTTGTTGACTGTTCGTGTTGGAGCATTGTTTTGAGCGACCATCTCTGGCATGGAGTTTGACGGTCTGCGTTATGCTGAGTGTCCTGCCCGGCCCTAACAAATTTCTTTATTATGTTACACTTATATTTGTTTTCCTTGCATTAAAATAAGTGTTTTGCGAATAATTGGCGCATCTGGTCTTTTTTTTTGTTGCAGCCTAAGAGCCGGCTGTAACACTGTCTTATATGGTCTCTGGTTTTATGCATAAAAACTGTCGGTTCATACTGACCTCCTGTAGTTTGGTCATCTCCTTTTTCAATTTGACCAGGTACTCAATCTTCTGCTTGGGGTTCTGATGACCCAACAGTTTCCCATTTTCCTCAGCCAGATGGCCCACCTGCTTTCTCAGAACCTCAATTTCCTGAAAGACACCACAAGTTTACATTTACAGACATTTAAATGAACTTAAAGGGACTGTTCCCCAAAAAGAAAAATTGTCATCATTTTTTAATCCTCATGTTGTTCCAAATCCATATGACTTTTTTTCTTTTGTGTTCCATGGAAGAAAGAATTTTGCTTAGTGTCCTGGCCACAATTTTCCATACTATGAAATCGCATTTGTATATATTTAAACACTGCAGGGTTAAGGAGCTTTGCCTCAGCTTTGTTGGTCATCAAATGTCATTGTTTGATATCAGTAAAATGTGAGAACCAAAGAACAACACATTTGTCTACAAATCTACAAATGAGATTTTAGAGCTACAGATGAAGATTTTAAATTATTTCTTGAATTTTGATCTCTTCACAAAATATATAAAACTTTTTATAACAAAAATAGTTTGTCTGACTCTCAACATATTGGTATATTATATCTTTAAGTCTTTTAGTGGTCCACAGAAGACAGTCAGTCATACAGTTCTGGAACCACGTGGGCTGAGAAAAAGATGACTATGGAATAGCTCATCAAATAATACGAGAATTTTAAGTAGTAATGTCCAACCAATCCAATTAATCCCCTTCCCAATCATCAGGGTTCAACGTTAATGATTTCTGACCAGGCCAGAGGTTCACATTTTTACTTGCCATGGCCCACCACAAGAAATAAATAATTAAATAAAATACAATACAATGTTAAATGGGTCAGAAACAAGGAATACAATAATTAATAACTAAGGTTGTGAAGACGATTGACGATTCCCTCAAATGTCCCAAGCAGGTTTTTTTTTTTTTTTTTTACGCTGGCCCAAGTCATGATTATGCTGCAACTCATTGCTTTCTGACCTGCTGCAGTTTTTCCTGTTGATGGTCTTTCTGCCGCAGCTCCCGCAGCTCCAGGCAACGATTCCTAAGTTCAGTGGTCAGTTCCTGCACACACGTCTGAGACTGGGCAAGAGTAACTTCCTTACGCTGGAGTCTGTAACACAAACAGGGGTTGGGTTGTTTGTTAGTGTTGTTAGGAGTTTCATGGCAATCAATTCAGACATTTGATGTTACGGTGCATCCGGAAAGTATTCACAGCGCTCCACTTTTTCCACATTTTGTTTTGTTACAGCCTTATTCCAAAATGGATTAAATTAATTATTTTCCTCAAAATTCTACAAACAATACCCCATAATGACAACATGAAAGAAGTTTGTTTGAAATCTTTGCAAATTTATAAAAAAATTATATATATATATATTTTCACATGCACATAATTATTCACAGCCTTTGCCATGATGCTCAAAATTGAGCTCAGGTGCATCCTGTTTCCACTGATCATCCTTGAGATGTTTCTACAACTTGATTGGAGTCCACCTGTAGTAAATTCAGTTGATTGGACATGATTTGGAAAGGCACACACCTGTCTATATAAGGTCCCACAGTTAACAGTGCATGTCAGAGCACAAACCAAGCCATGAAGTCCAAGGAATTGTCTGTAGACCTCTGAAGCAGGATTGTATCAAGGCACAGATCTGGGGAATGGTACAGAAAAATTTCTGCAGCATTGAAGGTCCCACAGTGGCCTCCATCATCCATGAGAAACAAAACTCTCTGTTCTGATGAAACAAAAGTTTAACTCTTTGGCCTGAATAGCATGCATTATGTCTGGAGGAAACCTGGCACTGCTCATCACCTGGCCAATACCATCCCTAAAGTGAAGCATGGTGGTGGCAGCATCATGCCGTGGGGATGTTTTTCAGCGGCAGGAACTGGGAGACTAGTCAGGATCGAGGGAAGGATGAATGCAGCAACGTACAGAGACATCCTTGATGAAAACGTGCTCTAGAGTGCTCTGGACTGGGGTGAAGGTTCATCTTCCAACAGGACAACGACCCTAAGCACACAGCCAAGATAACAAAGGAGTGGCTACGGGACAACTCTGTGAATGTCCTTGAGTGGCCCAGCCAGAGCCCAGACTTGAACCCGATTGAACATCTTTGGAGAGATCTGAAAATGGCTATGCACCGACGCTCCCCATCCAACCTGATGGAGCTTGAGAGGTCATGCAAAGAAGAATGGGAGAAACTGCCCAAAAATAGGTGTGCCAAGCTTGTAGCATCATACACAAAAAGACTTGAGGCTGTAATTGGTGCCAAAGGTGCTTCACCAAAGTATTGAGCAAAGGCTGTGAATTCTTATGTACATGTGATTTTCTTCATTTTTAATAAATTTGCAAAAATTTCAAACAAAGTTCTTTCACATTGTCATTATGGGGTATTGTTTGTAGAATTGAGGAAAATAGTGAATTTAATCCATTTTGGAATAAGGCTGTAACAAAACATAAAATGTGGAAAAAGTAAAGCGCTGTGAATACTTTCCGGATGCACTGTAGGGAATAAAAACGGTTTTATTGCTTTTAAACAGTGAAAATAGAGGTTGGAGAAGCTTTGCTTTAACAGGACGTCAACTGAAAGAGATGTGCCACTTCAAACACTTCCAGTGCAAACAGTGTAAATCTGGGTTAAGGACTTGTCAAAGCCAGGGCTGTTCATTTCATTTCATTTAATTTCATTTCATGCTAGTTTCCTGAAAAAATTGGCTTTAACTAGGGATGCTCAAAATTAACTGGTTAACCATTAACTGCCAGTAAGAATTTTTGACCAATTAATACTATTAGTTAAATGGTTTAAATATGTAATTCATTTTTCAAGATATTTTAAAAAATTTGTGGCACGGTTAAAATATGCTATACATATAAAAAAAAAAACATGGTCGCATTTTAAATAATGTAAAATACCGGTAAATAAAGCAAAATGTTTACAAACATTATAAACACCATAAACATAGCTATAACCTATTTTAGATTCCCTCACTCCACAACAAATCCTTGTCAGCTACTGGACAAACAAATATTTTTCATTTAGCTTCAGATTTTAAAATTAAAGAAAAAAACCAAGAAGAAGAAAAAATATCAGCTCACTTACAATGTCTGAGCATCAGTCAACTGCATCATCAGGGAGCTCTGAGGAAAAAAAGATATTCAACTTAACAGAAAATTTTTATCCAGTGCCTCATGTATAAATGGTGGGTTCAAAAGAGCATATACCATTTCTAATTTACCTTTTTACCAAGTCAATCATGAATAAATAATTTGATTACACAAAAATCGAACAGACAACAAATAAAATCAAAAGCAATACAGGTATCAGTGTTTGGTATTGGCAAGTACTAAAAATGTAGGTATCAGTATCGGACTTGTTCTGACAAAAGTGGTATCGGTGCATCTCTATTAAATGTTATAATACTATATTACTATTATTATTATTATTACCACCAGTAATTTATTTCATTATTTTATCCTCATTTACAAGTAAAAATGTCACAATTACAGCCTTACTGAGCAATTTTGCAAACCATCCCTTTGTGCCACCTGGTGGTTATTTCCTGAATGTGACTGGGTTGTATTTAACACCGTCTCGCGG
Organism: Mylopharyngodon piceus; assembly: GCA_039654765.1. NCBI lineage: Eukaryota > Metazoa > Chordata > Actinopteri > Cypriniformes > Xenocyprididae > Mylopharyngodon > Mylopharyngodon piceus. The sequence goes on from JBCHWC010000171.1 coordinate 173,353, forward strand.
TGGTAATAGGCATTTTGGTTGACTACCTACCGTTACAGTGATATAAGCATGATACAAGTGAAAAAAAACTGACTCTGAACCACTGAATTATTCAAAAACAATATACATAAAGTATATTTATATCTTTAAATAAAATTATAGCGTCACATCATTGACCCAGATTATTGGAAACAGTCTAGACTCCAGAGGGTTGATCTAATCTAATTCATATATAGATGTTTTAGATCTTGCCTTGACATACTTTCACTTTCCTCTCTTCTTGTAGTTCTCTAAGCACAGAAATGTGTGTGGCCTCCATCACATCTCTATAAAGACAAAGCAAAGGGATTATTTCATAGACAGAGCACATATATATATGAACGAGTGTAGGAGTGGATCATTCTTACTCTTGCGCACAGCTGCTCTGCTGTTGCCGATTCTGGGCGGTGTAAAACTTATCCAACAGCGTTTGAATCTCCATTCGCACAATCTCTTTTTCATTCAGCTGGGCCTACAGATGCACAGGCAAACATTTGTACGTAGAATGAAAACTTTTATTGGAAAAGTATACACTGCTATGAAAATTAATTTGGCAAAATACAGCCTGAATTCAAAGATGGAAATTTTTGTGGCAGTGGAACAAACTATCCAAAAGTGAACACTAAACAGTATGCTAGAAGAGACCTCCTCCCTCTAAATTAGACAAACAGCTTCTTGAATATAATAAGTAGATAACTACAAATGAATTTATTTATTATATAACAATCTGTGAGATTCACCCTGTAACTGAAGTGGGACCTGCTTGTGTTTGTGTGCGTGAGCATCACCTTTAATCTGTCAATCTCTTGGTTCTTGGCTGTGCGCTCTGCGTTGAGTTCCTGCAGCAGAACTTCCATGGTGATCATGGAAGAGCGTCGACTCTCCAACTCTCTCTCTTGACACTCCAGCACCTGAGACAGACTCGAGCCAAAGCCACAGGGGGTTTGGGGTGTCTGAAAAAAAGGACATTGTAAGTTAATTTAAAGATGAAGCCTTTGTCACACAATCAAGTGAAATCTCTCTCACACACACCTGTATTTTTCCCTTGGGTGTGGCAGAATCTGGGGGTTGATTGACAGATTCTCTCACTCTCAGAAGGTTAATCTGATCATTCAGCTGTTTCACCTGTGAACATGTTTGCACCAAAAATCATTCTTATTGCATGTATGCATGAAAATCTCTTTTCATACATACTGTTGACATTTGTCTGACTTAACTAGCTAGTACTAAGGGTGCTTTCACACTGGCAGTTTGGTTTGAAATGGGGCACGGTTCACATGAAAAATTGGTAATGTGAAAACTATCATATGGACCCGGGAACGCACCATGGTACCGAACCCGAGAATACCTGTAGGAGGTGGCCTGAGTGGTGCAATTCATATGAATGTGAAAGCAACCGGGACTCTGGATCGCACTTGTTCTGGCAGTAAAGTAACCTGCGCATGCATTTTAGTGATGACGAAATCATTAGCTCAACAAAACACATGTAAGGGATGACAGTGTTGATGATTTACCTTGGATACGAGTGAGAGTAATCACGCATAGTGAGTGCAATCAAAGCGGCAAATGAATGGCTTACAATCTATTGTCTCCTCAAAAGAGTCCATTTGCAAGCAGCAGAAAGCCGCGACACACATACAGTAAACAAGTGTCGTTCACTCAGCTGTGCATAATAGCACCAAATTATCAAAAACAGAATGTATTGACCAGCGTCCTGTTTTCTATCATGCACTGTGTACGTTTGCAATGATGATAGAATCAAGTTGAGTGTGCACCGGAAACAACTGCACTTGGATTCAGACCGCAGCAAACATGCCCAGTGTGAAAGCCCACTAAGCGACATGAATTTGCAGAAAAATACTGAAGAGAGTGAGATATGGGAGTGAGATATTCCCATTTGATATGGGAAGTGTTTTCTCCACCCTTTTAAAAGTTGATAAATACTATTAACCTACCTATACTTGAATATATATTGCATTTTATTATTTGGATTTCACATTGTTTGCCTGCAGTCTACAACACATCAGAACTATTCTGAAACCAGGGTTGGGTATCGTTTGAATTTTTTATTTATTGACGTAGCGTAAGCTTAGGTGATAGTAGACAAATAGGTTAAACAAACTGAAGCTCCTCTTTTGTTATATCGAAATCCTCTGACATTTCTATTTAATAATTCTCGTTTTAGACTTCTAATTTGTGACCTGTTTTGTTTTGCTATATCCTCTGCATTTCCGCGTACGTCAATATGCCATGCGCCGGGTCAGAGGTTACTCTTTGACCGAAACTAGACTAGCCGTTACTAGAAGCCAGTTATTATAGTTTATAAAAGGTATAAATATGAATATTTTTCTGACAAACATGCATCACTTCACTTCAGAACGCCTTTATTAACCCCCTGGAGCCGTATGGATTACTTTTATGATAGATGGATGCTCTTTTTTGGGCTTCAAAAAAAATGGTACCATTCACTCCCATTATAAAGCTGGGAAGAGCCAGGGTATTTTTAATATAACTCTGATTGTGTTTGGCTGAAAGAAGAAAGTCATAAACATAGAATGGCTTGAGGGTGAGTAAATTATGCGATAATTTTCATTTTTGGGTGAATTATCCCTTTAAGTATCCGATTCAAGAATTGGAATCGATTTTCGATTCCCAGCCCTATCTCAGACCCATTTTTGGTTTGCAACACAGCAGTTGAGAACCACTGGTTTAGAGATCATTAATTAAAAAATATTTGACTGCAGAATACCACAATTGATCAATCAGAATCAAGTATTTGCAGAGAGCCATTGATAATGACTGACTGACAGACAGACTCTACATTAACTCTTACATATTTGATTTAAAAACTGCAGCATGTATTGAGGCAGAAGGGGCAGTACCTGTTCCTCAAGGGTGTTTATTTTGTTCTCTTTCTCTGTGTTCAGGGTCCTAGAACTCTCCAATAAAGCTGCCTGTTCCTCCACCACCTTACTGAGTCTCTCCACCTCATCTGTAGCATAGGACAGGTCTTCCTGCAGCAGCTCCAGCTGTGACACACACACACTTCAGTTTAGGCTTTTGACAAAAGCTCAAAACATAAACTCAGTAACACACATACCTCTACACGGTCAGAAGCAAGACGCCTCTCTGAAGCTTCTCGTAGCTCCTGTAGTTCATTCTGCATTTGTGTGATGTTCTCCTTCATCTGCTCTTTCTCAGTACAAACTGTGCTGTACTTGCCCTGCAGGTACAACACTCAGGATATCAATATAACCTACCTAAAGCATTGAGCATGTAGTATATGGATAGGGCAACTCACAGTGATGTCAGAGATCTCTCCTCGCAGCAAACACACAGTCTGATCTTTCTCAGCCACCTCACTCCGAAGATCTCTGGTCTCCTGCATAAACTCCAGTACCACATCCTACACACAAACACACAGTTAAACCCCGGCCATGTCATAGCACTGAGGAAAAACAGTAAAATTCAGTTAATTTTAGTCTTGTTTTCTATTAAAACATAAGTTAAAATAAGAATTACAGATGTTAACTCATTTTCACAATAGATCTTGAATACGTATTAAAAAAATGTAAAGACAGTTACAGTATATTTAGATACTGAGTAACCAACTGATTGCACAAATAATGCTATTTTCAGTATTTAACCTAATGACAGAAATCATAAGTTGCTTGTGTTCATGGTTTACCATGAACACTTTAAAGTCACCATGAAATCAAAATTGACAATTCTTATTTTTTTTTTATGGAATATTGCAGTATTCAATTTACTCAATATACTGTTTTACTCAGATATATGTCACAATAAGAAACAAAGACTATTGCACCTTGCGTTTCATGCTGATTTTAAGATCAGTTTTTCCAGCTGATTTAAAAGTAAATCTGAGTATTGTACCGATAATTAAGTGCATTGTCATGTTCCATTAATGTCAATTTCTACATATACTACATTCCATATTTGCATTGACATTAAACATGTTGTATGTTAACATTAATATTAATTTATAACCATTTACCATATAGTAATAGCATTTCATACATATTATAGTATTTATTAGTTCTTGACACCCAAAGCATAAACTAATGTTATCCAATGTAAACCTGCAATCCTAGCCATACTGTAAACCTTTATCATTTTTATTTATTTTAACAGACATTTATACAGTGAGTGAAAGATTCCTGCTTTTTGATCAGTGTATTGCATTCTCACTTTGTCCTGTTCAATCTTCTGCTTGAGGCTGTTGATAGTCGTATTGGCTGAACACACAGTCTGCTGTAGAGCACTGATCTCATCACACTGCACAAACACATCACAACCAAACAGACATGTCATGCCACGCAGCATCAGAACATCATCATGCAAATTACAAATCACAAAAGACTAAAATTGTTAACGGACATGCGTACCAGTTGTTGATTTGTGTTTGTAAGGTCAGTGATGTGTTTCTTCAGTGAGGAATTCTCTTCTACAGACTGCACAAGCTCTCTGAAATAAACACTCAACATCAAAACTTCCACAGGTGCTCATAATGCAAATGATATGTGCATTGATCTCTCTCTGTCTCTCTCTCTCTACACACACACACACACACACACACACACACACACGTCTCCATAAGTATTTAGACATGATCCACCGACATTTGAGAAGTGCCAAGTTGGTAAAAGCATATTTCCCATAAGCACATTGAAATACATCTTTGGAAAGCTGCTTTGAAATGACAAAAGATCTATAAGTAAAAATCTACCTATTGTTTAACCATTTAACCCTCAGGTGCTACTCAAGTAGCAGCATGATTTTTGACTGATTTTTTATTTCAATGAAAAGAAATGTAATATATTTTAGTTCGATAATGTTTTTTAATTTAATACATTTTTTTTTTTTTTAGGGGATTTTAAGTTATATTTATGGAATAGTTATGATCCCTTTATTACCTGTTAATCACTTTGAGCATAGAAAAATGCTCAAGATAAACTGTTGTAAATCTTGAATGCTTTGGAGCACAGACTTAAGTTGTCTCTTTTTAAAAGAAGACACTTGGCAGATTTTTGCTGAAGTGAAAAGGGTTAAAAAAAAAGAATCTAAAAGAAAAAAAATTATAAAAGTTTAAATTTATTATTATGAACAACGCATAAAAATACTAGTTTTTAATTTTATATGAAATATATTTTTTCCAAAACACATTTTACTCTAAAACTATATAAATTTAAACAAGTTGTGCTCCAAATATGAGGCTGATATCTCAAGAAATGATCTTTCAGTAAGATTTTAAGGTCGCTGTACCAAATGTTTCGACTAACATTTGGACAGAAATTTGCTTCCCATTTTTTTCCAATGCGCTCATTTTTAAAGAGTACAAGTGTGCCTATTTTTTTTCAGGACCATTTAACCTTTTAGAATTATGTCCATGATTTTTGTGTGTTCACATAGCAAGTTTCAAAACCTTTACCAAGTTTTGTTCCATTCCGGTGAAGTAAAAAATTCTAAAAATCCAAAACATTGAATTTTTCGGTCACAAATGACCGAAGAGCACCAGAGGGCTTAAAAAAAATATTTGTGAAATGATTAAAAAGTAACTCTTTAAAATGAACCCAACTCGCTTTGATATTTGGTTTTAATACAAAATACATTAAATAACGTTCTGCTTATTAAGTGTGACTTAAGTGTTTAAATACTTTTGGGTTCACTGTATGCATGCAAGACATGGAGGAAAACAACAAAACTATAACTATTTACAGTTACATCAACAAGTGCCTTATATACACTTTCTCTATATCTAATACCAATATCAAATACATCAATTATTAAGGGGTATTGACAGATGTTTGTGTCTCTCTCTCACTCACTTGGACACAGTTTCTTGGTGTGCGGTCAGCTGGGATCTCACAGTTTTGTTCTGCTCTTTCTCCTCCTGAAGAGTATGCAGCAACTCCTACAAACAAAACCATAATATACGATTAATGCCTTGATAATAGCTACACAATTAAAAAAAAAAAAAAAAAAAACCCAACCAAGCATGTTTGAACCACTAATAAACCTGTATAATAAACAGGAACAGTATAGGGCATTTCATACTTGAAATAGTTAACCCTGATTAATCCTGGGTTAGATTGCTTCACGTTTCACACTGGTCACAATTTACTCTGGGTTAAATCCTGGGTATTCTTAAAACTTTTCACACTGTTCATAAAGGCTCTAGCGCTGCACATCTTCATAGTACATTCAGCAATATATAACATCAAGTTTTATCATGAGTAGTCTTTTTCCGACTATAAAAAGGTAAGAATAAATCTCCAGTTGATGCAATTTCTGTTACCATTTGACATTTTTCCCCTCAAATGTAGAAATTACTTTTTATACAACAAGCGGTGTTTGTGTGACTGTCCGACATATGTGAATGAGGCACGCAATTGGGTGTCTGATGCCAAGCCTTAACATGCAAGAGTTAGGAGCGGAAAAGCGGTGCTAATCCTGCTCCAGGACAGGGTTTCATAACCCCAGGTTAAAAGCAGTGCTAAACCCACTTCTAAATTACAGGTGTGAAATGTTCCTCTACATGGGGTTAAAAGCGGTGTTTAGAACGGCAATATCCCGGGGTTAGGCACAGTGTGAAATGCCTTTAAGTGAAAAACAAAACTGCGTGAGTGTGTGAATGAATACTGACATTAATCTTGGTTTGCATTTCTGAACACTCTCGGCTCTTGAGCTCCATCCGCTGTGTGTGCTGATCCAACTCGAACTGAAACTCAGCCTGCAATGTGTCATACGTATCCTGAAGAACACGCTGTTTTTCCAACACCTGCTCCCACTCCAACCTGAGACAGACAGACAGATTAGGATGATGCTCAGTATAACCAGACAGACAAGATATACTGGGTATAAATGTTTTCTGAGACAGACAGACAGGTTACAAAATGTTATGGAAAGAAAACTATAATCTGAAAAGTTATAGTAGTTATAAATCCTCTGATCTACACAGCCTGTTTTTAAATTAAAAAAGGGATTTTACACAAAGTAACCTTAATCTTAATATTAATATAATCTTAATAACAAAGTTATATTTAAAATCAAATAAAAGAAAATCTGCCTGCAATCTTGAATTGTCACCATATTGGTTGAAAATCATCTACAAATGAAACACTTGAGAGGGGCACTAAGCACCACCCCAAAAAACTTAGTAGAATGCCAAATTAAAGCAAATTGTTTTGACTGTGGCAACAACCCTTTTACTATATAATATCATACTTACTATTTTTTTTTCCCCTCACACAGAATACATGAGACTTAACACATGAGAATGTATAGCTGCTTTTGTTTTACAGTCTGTGATCTAATTTAAGAGAGACAGGTTACACCGAGTATCATTCAAAACCTCAGAGACAGACGGGTTACTGAGTACCTTTCTAGTCTTAAGGAGATATACAATTTATACAGAGTTTAATCCAACTCTCAGAAAGACAGTTTCTATAGAGTATGTATTAGTTCTATTTTTACAATACCAGTCAAAAGTTTGAAACCTTTTGATCTAAAAGCTTCATCTTAAAGGGGACCTATTATGCCCCTTTTTACAAGATGTAAAAGTCTCTGATATCCCTTAGAGAGTGTATGTGAAGTTTTAGCTTAAAATACCCCAAAGATAATTTTTATAGCATGTCAAAAAATTGGGGGGTGAACAAAAACGCACCATTTTTGTGTCCCTTTAAATGCAAATGAGCAGCTTTTCAGAAGAGGGCGAAGCTTCAAGAGCTCATGCTCCGGCATACCGGCAACAACAAAACAGGACAATCTCACGCACTGAAAATGTCAGAAACTGTCAATAGTGGTGTTCAGCCTTAAGTCCCCGATATACTTCAAACGAAATCGAAGAACGAACTGATGTGACGTAATTTCGAACAAAATCAGGCCAAAGCGAAGTTCTTTTTGTGTTCATTTTGGGAGTTCGAAACGGCTTGCCAAAGCGAACTTTCAGGAAAAGTTCGCTCCAGCTGCAAAACACCTTCGTACTACCATTGGTCCGTGACGATAACGTAATAGGAGGTGTGCGCTTCTTTCACGTGGAACCCTTCTCTCTGATTTCATTACTCAAGTTTGTTGAGGTAAGATCTCTGCAGGTGAAAACATGAACACACTGGATAGCCGCTTTATAGTACAAAATGAAGTTGTGCTTCTGATGAATGAGGCACTGACACTGCTTTTCATGTTTGATACTGTAAAGCTGCTTGCTTTTAAGCAATCTAGTAAATAAAGTGCTATATAAATAAACATGACGTGACTGGAGTGCTAATTTGCAGAGCTCGTGCTATAACACACCAATGTTGTTATGATGAGATGCTTTGTGCTTTCTATAAATGCTCTCTATAAAAATGCTTGCCGTTTTCTCTTTTTTGTTGTTTATTTTGTTACTGAGAGGAAAGCGCACAGCACATATTTACATATTCATCTAAACGTCGCTCTCAGCGGTGTGGGTGGCGTCAGATGTTCGATTATAGTATATCGCTGCTCACGTATTTCGAACTTCGTTTTACCCCTAAACGAAGAACGAAAAAGAACTTCGCTTGAAGTATATCGGGGCCTTTATATGTTCAAACCGGAGTCATTGAAAAAATCCTTGTTTGAGAAGCAGTCCGGTGCAAAATGATTGGCGCAAACGTATAAGACTTTACCAATTTTCTTCGGGACATTTCTTTTGAAAATGAAATTTAACCACGAAGTCCTCAGTGACTCAGTGACATTGGTATATTCCATAACACAACACTTGTAATGCCTCTTTGGCACAGACATTGTACAACTCCAGCTGCTACAGCGAGGATACAGAAATGGCGGACTCTGTGCTTCTCACTCAGGGCTGTGTCTCTGCTAATGGGGCAGATCGTCAATGGCTGTGGGCAGGGCTTCTCCCTACAATGGAATCTGAATCAGGTCATTGAAGAGACTGCTTTTGATTTATGGGAATTATTAAAAAAAATGAGTGAGTGGATTTTTACCATTATAGGCTGGTTGTTCTCACACATCGGTGTTCAAACACCTTATAAAAGTGAATTTTACATAAAAGGTCCCCTTTAAAATAAAATTAAACTAACACTGGCTGTTTTGAAGAAACTTTTGGATAGTTTTGATTTGGTTAATTCACTGCATAATTCCTCTATTTCAATTATATATACTAATGCATCCAAACTTTTGGCTGGTAGTGTATGTGATGTGCGAGTATGTTTGTACTTGACGGTGTCCAACTGCAGCTGTGTGCTGATCAGGCTCTTGGACAGCTGTGTCGTCTCGCTCTCGTGTTCTGCTTTCTGCTGCTGCAGTTCTGTCCGCGTGCTCTCCAGCTCTTTATCAGAGGACTGCAAGACAACACGCAGATCTCGCACCTCCACCCGCAGCACTGCAGAGAGGTCACAGCAATCACAGACTGATTATTTTGTACACTTGGTTCATTTTAGGAGCCTAAAAGATGTTAAGTGTTGTATGAACTTACAGAATCCGTTATATTGGCTACTAAATCAACTTAAGACTCACTCACTGAACTGCAAGTTCCACGCCAATGCATCATTATTTCATCAAGGTGGGTCCCAGGGTAAAAAAAATTTTGGGAACCCATGTGACAAGGAGCTGAGCATCTGAACAACTCCAGACTCACCATCCATCTCTCTCTTCTTATCTTCCAGCTGTTGTTCCAGTGTCTGGATTTTCTCCTGCAGATGGTCCTGTTTTTCCAGCAGGGAGTGCCGCTCCGCACTGAACATCTACAGTTAGAGAGCATCATCAAACCCATCATACACACAGGAATCAGAACACCAGAAAAACTGAACAGTATTACACAAACACCTCCTCTGTGCGACTGGACTTCTCAGTGCCTATGGTAACCTGTTCTTCCAGCTTGCTGATTTGCTGAAGCAGTTTCCTGTTCTTTGCTTCCTCCTCATCTAACAGTCCCTGAACACGAAGAGTCTGTTCCTAAAACCAAACCAAAAAGAAAGTTTAAACAGATTGCTACAATCTACAAATTGGACATCAGAAGATATTCATTTTAGTTATCAAATCAAGTGATCAAAATTCTCTGCAATATTATGAAAACATTTTTTCTAGAGAACAACATGCACTGATGATTTCTAGGGCTGTCACAATTCTTCAATTAAATTTGAGTACTCGATTTAAAAAAAAAAAAAAAAAAAAAAAAAAAAAAAAATTCCTCAATTGCAATTTACCCATGTTGAATAACTGGCAAAATACCAGAAGTGGCGCATTCCACTAATGAGAATCCATGAACCGCATTATTAGACCGTTTTTTAGGCTGCTTGATGTATTAAAACCATTTAAAATCATACAATAGCATAGTGCTATTGTGAATTCAAAAAGGCTGGAATTAAATAAATATATGCCCTGCATGTTTAATATATATATGCGCTTTTAATTATTTACATGCATGCAGGTTACGTGCGTCTCAGAGCAGCTCTGTTCACAGTAACGCTGCTCCACATGAACTGTTAGCATTTACATGCGTGGAGTGCATATCAAAGTCCATATGCTGTGAGTTTGGGTTGTTTATAATGTTCATCTGGGAACGCAATGTGCACCATTTCATCAAATTTGTAAGGTAAATCATTTATAAAGCGTGATTTCAAAATAAAAATTTAAACCCTTGCTCTGAGTTTTCATGTTTTGATGTCTACATATTCTTGTTGAATAGAAATGGCCAAATATTAAAGATTAAGGTAACATTTGATTTAAATGTTGTTTGGCCAATATTAAACAAGGGGTTTGATCGACTGTAAAGTGTAACAACAATCACCAGGCCGTTGGCGCCCTCTGCAGGCATTTACCAACTATAATATGTAATCTACATAAGTTGACTTTTTATATTATGTATATTATGTATTTTAACAGTGTTCTAAAAAAAATAAATATGATTACTTGATTTTGATACTTTATTTGAATCAAATATTGACTCCTTGTATATGTATATCAAGTCATTTTAAAGGCTATTGTTACTATGACTATTATAAACTACGCTTCTGACCAAGGCTGTATCTCAGTACTAGTTTTACTTGATCTTAGCACTTGTATTCAGGGACAGGTATTGAGATGGTTTATACTGTACCTATCAGACTGTCACCATTTTGTCTTTTTAAATGGGGAAAAATCTAAGATAACATCAGTATATTATGGAGTGCCGCAAGGATCTGCGTTAGACCCTCTGTTGTTTTCAATATACATACTCCCACTTGGTAATATTATAAGAAAATATGGAATTAGTTTCCACTGTTATGCCGATGATACTCAGTTATATATTTCAACATGACCAGATGAAATCTCCAAATTATCTAAGAAGACAGAGTGTGTTAAAGATAAAAAACATTGGATGACCTGTCATTTTCTTCTGTTAAATTCAGATAAGACTGAGGTATTACTTATTGGACCAAAAACCTGTACACAGAATCTCTTAGACTACAATTTGCATTTAGAAGGATGTACTGTTACTCCATCCTCTACAGCAGTGGTTTTCAACCTGTGGGCTGCGGCCCACTAGGGATCCTCAGTGATCCTCCAGGGGGGGCCACGAGATAACTTTAAAATTAATTTAAATATATTCATATAATTCATTAATTTAATTATTAATACGTTACATTAAAAAAGAAAAGTTAAATTAATTTAAAATAAATACATTTAAAACAAGGCACCACCTCTCTCGTAGGTATTCTGTGATTGTTTCAGATCAGCCCAGGCCGTTTCTCATCGTGCTGCTGTGAAATACAGACTTAACAGTGGCTCAAAACGCAAACTTTCTCAGTTGGAAAAAGAAAACCAGTGTCGCTAAAAAGGTTTTGATGGATGACGATTGTAATTAAGGTAAAGAAGATTACAGTGACATACAGGAGTCGTACATTAGGCATGCGCGAGTCTTATTATGCGCAAAAAAAACGCACATTTGCACTCTCGACTCACTGATCATCATATTTCTGCATGAACACAGTTCAATATATTCGCGTAGTTGTCAAAATTAACGTATTGTGAGTGTTTTATAACAGATGCTCGCCGAACAAGCGTGTTTTGGAGAAGTTTGAGAAGATCAGTGGTGTTATGTATGTATAATTTTGAATGGATCCGCATATTTAAATTCAGTCCTTTGGTATCTCCCTGTGGTCTTGAGATACCAAATTCGTGATTCTCTTGAGATACCTCTCCCTTGGTATGGCAGGTTGACTTGTGCTTATTTGAATAAGATACTGTATTACTGAGCAGAGTAAGTACTTTTAAGTTGTAAAGAATGTCTGCAAAGTATGTTTGCACAAAAGAACACTGAAGGTTTCTATCTTGAGTTTCTTCTTTAAAGAAATAATAACATGGGGTTGAAAAGTAATAACACTACAATACAAATGTTTTTGTGAATTAAAAAAAGAAAAGGGGGGGGGGGGGGCATGCAGTATTGATTCGGAGAGGAGGAGGGCCTTGGCGTAAAAAATGTTGGGAACCACTGCTCTACAGTTAAAGACCTGGGTGTTATATGAATTGAATATTGTTTGCTTAGGTCTTTTTGTATTACCACAAAAATATCTGATTACTCAATTAATCGTCAAAATAATGATTACACGATTACCAAAATAATCGTTAGTGACAGCCCTAACAATTTCCATACAGTAAGACAAGGGATCTTTTTAAAAATGCAAAAAAAAGTAATTTGATGTACAGTAATTTGATGGTGTGCTGCTTTGATACTTTGCAAAACAGCTCTTAAAACAGAAGAAAAAGTATGGTTCTTTATGAGCACCTGCATTTGCTTGAGCTCTTCAGTGAGCGCTTCACAGGCCAGCTCATTCATCTCCGGGGGTGGCGGTTCGCTCTGGATATCATCAACATCAATGTCCTCGGCATATCCGTTCAGATGGTCTGGGCTACACAGCGGCACCAGTCGATTTCGCAGGTTATAGCCTTTTGTGGGCGTAGTCAAGATCTGAGGAGCAGCAGCAGTCATTCAATGAGACATTTACATTTGAAATCATTTTAAAACAGACCAACTTAAAGTCACTCTACCTTAATGGTCTCAGCATGAATCTTGTTAAGTTGACACACTTCCTGTTTGCTGTGGGCTTTAGTGGCATCTAGGATCTTCTCAAGATGTTTGTTGGACTTCTCCAGATAGCGTTTCTCAGATTCCAACTCAGCTACCTGTTTTCTGAAGAGTATAATGTTCACATGCTGGTCAGGATGATCAAATTATAGCCACCAAGAACTCCGAATGCATTTGGGAAGAGATATATGAACGTGACATGAACATACTTGTTGACCTCCTTAAATTCCTCAAAGGCTTGAATTGTTGCTGTGAGCTCTGACTGTTTCTGCAGCAGCTGAACCTTCATTCTCTCCATGGAAACGGATGACAACGTCTCCATGGTGACAGGGGTGGAGTAGATGGGAGTAGCTAATAATAAAGGCAGAAACAGTAATCTAAGTGATCTGCTTTTACTGTAAAGCTTTTAAATTTATTGAAATATTTAATTGCAATTAATCTCTTTTTGTAGTTAAAAGATACACTATGTAACTTTTTTTTGTTCAAATTGTAGAAAATTTCCATAATGAGCGAGTACATCATGAATTCATCTTGTCTTATCCTGAATCACTACAGTATGAACACCTATAATAAAATGTTTATATTCAGACTAATATTATTTCAGACTGGGCGGAACGAGAACTGCTGCGGAGCAGCAAAGTTCCTGCATGATTCATCAGACACAGACAGAGAGAAGTAGCTCCAGCTACAATGTTCTTCTTCAAGAAGCATGCAGTTTTATTTATTAACTGCTACCGCACCAAAAGGTACATAGTGTACTAGAAGTGTTGAAATTGTTTGTACGATGCATTGCGATGCGGACGTGGACGATTCTGCATCAATGCAGATTATAATAATCGATTATAGCCTACTGACGTTCCTCTGATGTCATTCATCGCATATGCGCTTCTCGTGCTAGCGTAAAAATGGCAGAGGGAGATGAAACACGAAAGCAAGTAATAAAAAAAAAAATGCACCCACTATTTTAACATTTACAGCGTGCGAGCGTGTGTGTGTGCGTGCGAGACCAATCCTACTTGTAACGACTAAAGAACAATATAGAAGTTAATATTGCTGGTTACTGCATTTTTTTATATTCAGTAATATTCTTCAAAATTAGATACTAGTAACATTACTGGCATAATTTGGCCATATTCCGTGTCATCATAGCAACCAAAGCATCTCAGCTGGAAAAAACACTGCACCTCCAAAGCGTTCTCAAGCGCCACCAGCTGGCCGTTATCAGAGGAGAACCAGGCATTTTTTTTAGCTGGCTAAAAACGCTTTGGTGGACATTAGGGGTGCAACGGTTCAGATTACTCACGGTTCAGTTTGTATCACGGTTTTAGGCTCACGGTTTCGGTACGGTTCGGTATGTGCTATGTTCAGGTAAAAAATTACTAGTCAAATAAAAATAAAGAAAATAAGAACAAATAATCAAACAGCACAAATAAATACAGTAAAGCAAAGATACAAATAAATAAAGCTTTTCAGGGGTTTTTTTATGTATCCAGTTCTCAGGTACAGAAATTAAGTAGCTAATAAAATGCAAAACAACATTGCATATAATCTTCACTGTATAAATTAAATAAAGATCAATCATTATTAATTATTAAGTTACTATTCAGTCATGAGCAATGATTGATTTCCTTGTCTTTTGTTGTTTGATTAACATTAAAAAAAACATTCAGATAGCAGGAATGCAAGGGCTGCTGTCTCTTTAAGACATAATACACGGATCAGTACACCGATACTGAATACAAGCGTTCTTTCTTAAGTGTACAAGTTCACTTAAGACATAACCGACTATGCTTGCTAGGATACTCACCAAGACGGGCATGTTGACATAATTTTGTGTGAATTTGTCCGTTCAAGACTTGAATGAGACCTCAATATTTGCGCGCTGTACACGCGCTTCGGATGAGTGCACAAATCTTCTCACAGCGCGCACGTGATAAGTTCTCTTTTGCGACTTGCACTCGAATGTTTAAATTGGCAAGGCTTAAATGAGTTTAGTTTAAACATAGATATCAACGTGTGTTGTTCAGGTCTCACGTGCGCTCACGCGCTATTAACACCCGGGTGAAGTCAGGGTAAATGACTGTTCATATAGAGCATGCGGCACTCGCATTGAACAAAGTTTAGGGGAAGCCAGAATGCATATCCATCGACAGAAACATACATTAGCCTAACTCTGCCTGTCTGTTTTATTTATTTTCAACAAACCATATTATAGATGCGAATGCGTCGTCAGATATGAGATGAACCGCGGTGCAAGGGCGTGCCGAACCGAGTGTGCAGAACGGTACAATTCGTTTTTTTACCGAGAACCGTTTCACCCCTAGTGGACATGCTTTAATTAAATATTTATTGTTAGGCATTTATGTAATTTACGTAGTTGTAATTCATAGGCAGGGATTATGTTAATTGTGAATGAGCGTGTACGCAGCCCTATTTACAAACTCTTGGAATTCGTCACACGTTTAACTATCAAATCTGATGTTTACAAAACGTTTGTGTATCCGGAGAAGAGTTTTCAGGAAGGTCTGTTTTACGCACAAATTACGAAAGTTTCATGCATAAGGCCCAATGTGTGTATGAAACGCGACTCACTCCTGAAACAGCGATGACTGACACCGTGGTAACCATAGCAAAGTTCTGGCATCTCGCGTGTTTGGTCTCTGCTATTCTGAAGTACAGTGTACAGTGACAAAACACTGTTTAAGCATGTTTTCTTTATGCCAAAAGGCGTACAAAAAAAAAAAGCTCTTGCAGTGTTGCCATGTCCACTTATTTTAAGCGTTTTTTGGCTTGTTGTTCAAGCTTGGCTCAAACAGCGGTCGAGTTTATGGAGTTAAAGTGAGCAGGTGCAGGTCGTGATATTTCGGTTTTATTTTTAGCATAAAGCATTTCAATTTTTATTTCAATTGTTATGGGCTTGTTCTTGTTCGTTGATTCGCTTATTTAGCTGAAGTGTATAAGTATCAGTGCTCCTTCTCCAGTTTGCAAACAGAAACAAATAGTTATAAATGTCAAATTCAAATGAATGTTTAACTAAATCATGTGTTTAACTTCGACTAGCCTATACATATCTGCATAACGATTGTGTTAAAACGGAGATTTGAGTTCTTCACCTCCTGTGGTCTCCTCTGTTCTCTGAGCCTCCAGCAGCTGTAGGAAGGTTTTCTCCAGCGCGGTTCTCGACTGAACATTGGTCTCAACGGCTGATCTGACAGAATCCAGAGCACGTAGGGCTCGAATCTCCTCCCGCAGGGCGCAGTTCTCTGCTGCGTACCGCATCATCCGTGGGTGGTGCTCCACCTGACAAAAAGAAAAATATTTTTTGGAAAATGTTTGCATAGTTGTATAGCTACTGCTAGGAATATATTAGCAGAACAACACCAAAACTGAAAGGCATTAAAAGGTGTTAAACAGCAGTTCATTCTACAAATTACAGATGGAGCAATCAACATAGTAGTAGAAAACATTCATTTGCAATTCTCAATCTAAATCTCTTTCTGACGCCTGCTTTTCAGTCAATTGTCTACTGACATAATATGCATTGTTAAAATTTAAAAATAGCCAAGCCTTCTGTGGCTAGTAAAGAAGAAAAGTTTCAGAAACTACTCATGGAAGTACTTTGAAAGGACTAGGTGCCTTTGTTTTCATTTAATTTACTAATATGAACAAACTAAAAAAAGTGTTTAAATGGAATTACAGATTTTGCAGTGACATCAAAATTTATCAAGACTTTTGATATGCACACATATACATATGGGGCTTGACAATAACTTTTTTGCTCACCAGCCACTGTGGCTAGTGGTTTTCCAAAGTTACTAGCCACTCAGCATTTTCACTGGCCACAATTTTGAAACTGATACCATGGGGAGAAACTGCCATATAGATATTTTTAATATTATCTCATAATTTGGCAGCAGGTATATATTAGGTCACTTTAAGACCTGACGCACGGATCCATTATACCGTTACACATGCGTTTTCTTTCTCAACTGTTTATGTTCACTTAAATCATAACTGACTATGTTTACATGAATACTCACCAAGACTGGCATTTTGAAATAATTGTTTTTATTTGACTGTTTGAGCGCAATAAGCAGCGAAAAAGAACTCAATTTAGTACTGAGAGAAGGCTTAATGTGAGCGCTCTTTGAGCAGGAGCACAAAATCTGTGGGAGTAAAAGAGTAAAATTATGTGCAATACGTGCAACTTTTTTGGTTCTTTTCCCCCCAAATTGTACCAGTGAATAAGAAACAAACAAACAAAAGGAGTATGTCTAACTGCAATGGCTCCAGACACGTGACACGTGTGGCTCCAGACACGTGTCCTTCTGACTGGAACATTTTGTCGATAGTAAAAGTTAAAAAAAAAAAAATCTAATTTAAAAAAAAATAAACTGGTGGGCAGACATTAGTGTCTGGTGTAAATAAATACAATTTCTGGTGTTTATGCCTTTAAGATGACTGCTTTTTTGTAATCAGTCTAATAAAATGTAGATATCCAATATCGGCATATGCCTATCTGAAGCCATTTATGTTTTTCTCTGTTCATTTCAGTTTTCCATTCCACTTTGACTATTGGATCACACACACACATCGATTCACGCCATCATTCTGGACTATGCTGTTGACTCAAACAACACTGTTATGTGTTTGTAGTAGGTATATTGTGTTTTTTTTATTAGGGATGCACCGATACCACCTTTTCAGACAAAGTCTGACACTGATACTTTCATTTTTAGTACTTGCCAATACAGAGTACTGATACCTGGCTTAATAGCAAATTGATATTTCCTTATTTTCACGCTTAATTATGCCTGTTAAAATGTATTGTAGGAGCTACTGTTACTTTGACTGTTCATATTATTGCTCTATCACAGGGGTCCTCAACTCTGGACCTCAAGATCCACTTTACTGCAGAGATTAGCTCCAACCTGGATAAAACACACCTACCTGCAACTTTGTAGTAATCCTGAAGACCTTGATTAGCTTGTTCAGGTGTGTTTGATTAGGGTTGAAGCTAAATTTTGCAGGAAAGTAGATCTCGAGGTCCAGAGTTGAGGACCCCTGCTCTATCATATTTTATCTTTAATTTAATAGCACAGTGAATATTTAGAGCTGCTCCAGCAGGGCTCAACCAGTCAAGAGCAGTGAGTGATTTTCTCTGTCTTTTGTTGTTAGATGAACATTGAGGACAAAGACAGCAGTAGGTTTATTCGGCTGCTGTCAATTTAAGAGCTACACGCAGGGTTCCCACTCTAAGCCAAATGTCAAATTCCCTGACTTTTCCCTGACTTTCACTGACTAAAAAGCTGAATTTCCATGACCTATAATGAACGGAAAAACAGGCCGCTGTTGTGCTGAGCACTGAACTGACAAAAATCTGCCACAGACAGTATTTTAAAACCATCCATTTGCAAGCTTTATTTATTTGTTCACAGACATTTTTAGTACAAAACTAAGTCAAACACTCATACACTACTTTTTTTTTTTTTTTGCGCTTTTACCCATTAAATGCACTTTGATATTTTTCTGTACTATTTCTACAGAAATTTATAGTTTTTATGGTTTCAGGGGTTAAACGCTCTAGACGATTTTCTGTTTGTCATCAAGTTCACCATTCAGTCTTTTTATTTCTTCACATTTAGTTTTTGCAGACCATCTTAGAGTGTTTGACACTAAGCTTTTTCTGTAAAATGGTTATGATTATTTAAGTCTGAAATAATTATTTAATAAGTCCTGGAAAACCCATAATATTTTTCCTTCAGAAGTAATGTTGACAGTTTATCCAATGTGTATATATTAATTAATTTATATATATTAATTCTACCATGGTGAATAAATGACGGTAACGGCTACGCACAACCAATTTGAAAATTCTGTACGACTGCCACTAGGGGGCAAAATGCGACAATTGTATCCTAATGTCGTATGCAGTGAAAAGGCGGCTTACCGCGTCCTTTTTTTTTTTTTTTAGCCTACCGTGTCCTAAGGTCCTAACCAGATGTGACAAAGCTACAAGAAGACAACAAAATCAATCATAAATCACAGCCAATCATAACAGCATGTGGGCGGGCTCTGTTCGCAGCTAAACACGAAAATCAAACGAAATTAAACCATAAAACATTATTCAAAATACATACTCAGTGACTGACAATCTTTGCCATGAAATACACTTGTTTGAGCTTTTAAAATGGTTTGAGCTTGAATATCATTTTACATGACTTTAATAGCCACTGTGAGAGCAACAATGGACAATTTAAATTAAAGGAAACAAGAACGTTCAAACTGTAAGCAATAAATACTTTTCATTGTGCATTTATGTCCTTGTTCTCTCTGTAGGAACTGAACTATTAGCTGCAAAATACCAGAAATATAGAAACCATTTAAAAAATAGAATCCTTTGTCGTGTCGCGGCTGGTTAGGACAGTCTTTGAAGTGGTCATTTTGTCACCAAAGCTCTTGAAATTTACATTTTCCTAGCATGTTTGCTTTAGTTAACAGGTACAGGTGACTGCATTTGACTTAAATGATTGCCAATTACAATACGCAAAATGCGTGAAACGCCGCGATAAAAAAAAAAAATACGGTATAGAAAAATGTCATTTTGATAAATGGAAACTAAAATTTAAAGCAATAAACAAAAATCCCTGATATTCCATGGGTTAGACAAAAAAATAAAATAAATAAATAAATAATTCCCTGACTTTCAATGTCTGGAATAGACCTTTTAAAATTCCATGATATTCCAGAAATTCCATGACCCGTGGGAACCCTGTACACGTATCCAACACTGTTGCACACACGCTTTCTTTCTCATTTGTTTACATTCACTTAGTTAAGACATGACCAACTAGGTTTCATTTTGACATAATTTTGTGTAAATTTGTCCATTCAAGTGCAAGAAGACATGAAAGAGAACTCAATTTAATAGGCTATTTGCGTGTTGTCTGTCTGAGAGGCAGCTTTCTGGGCGCGCACTTCAGATGTTTGCACACAGAAAACTTATTGAAAATGTCACGTGATTACTGTACCACCTTCCTGTAATAATGTAGGGAACCACTAGTTATACATAAATCATGTAACAGTTCATGTTTTTACTTGTACATACCATTTAGTGTAATCCAAATGACACGTGTGCTGAGTAATCAAGATCAGCAATCAAGAGCATGCAACAGAAGTGTGTGCACTCTTCTCTCTCTCTTTACCGTCAGTTAACGTTAGTAATATGCTCCTCATTTTACTTTTTGCTATTGCCATATCCGACCGAACTACAAACTTTCCGGTCATGTCTGTGAAAAAGGGATGCGCTGCATTTACATGCTCAATGCACTCTACGTTTCGCTTATTAGCTTGCGCACAGCAACTATAGCCTGAATATTTAGTCTAATTTGTTTAATATTCTGTTAATTATATACATTTACTTTATAGACATCCTTCTCTGATATCTCCATTGTGGTGCATGTTTGCTCTGTTGTCGGGTTTCTTTGTCTGGACACAAACACTACACACGCTGCATGGTATTGGAGCATTTTAACGAGTACAAGTACACGAGTGCAGTATCGGGCCCGATGTCAATACTGGTATCAGTATCAATGCTTCCCTAGTTTTATATTGATTGGGTTACATGTTTTATTTAGATGTACTTATGTTTATGTTAAGTGAACTGGCTGAAAGTGCTTCGTACATTTCACATATAATCAAAAAATGATGATATTTCTCAAAAACACAATTTTTCTAAAATAAAATACAGATTTTTACAGATTTGTCTACCTGATCTCGAAGCAGTCGGATCTCTTCCTGCAGCTCCTTGCTCTGCTGTTCAGCATCTGATCTCTGGCCTGTCTGAAGTTCTTTCTTCAGCTGAGCGATGTGATCATCTCTGAACTTCAGGATCATGCGGTTGGACTGGATGAATTTCTCCTTCTGAGCCCAAGCAGCTTCCAGCTGAGACACTTTCTGCTGAAGAGCCTGTAAGAAAGACAGCAGCATGTGGAAACTGTGGTCAAGACTGAGCATAATGGGAAGAACACACAAACTCATCATAACAGAAAGAAGTGTTTACTGCTGAAGTCAAACAGCTATGGAATGACATGACGGTGAATAAATGACAGAATTTAAATTTTTTGGGCAAATACATAAATGTTTTAAAATTACTTATAAGTTTTATTTTTAAATGTTTGATTTTCTGATTTTTTTTGCACTTGTAGATTATAAAAAGGTGTGTAACATTACTAAATCGTAGGCACAGATTATAAAAAAAAAAAAATTAAAAATTAAAAAAGCACCTCCTTCTCCTCCTGTCCTTTCTTCCAGAAGCTCATGGCCTGAATGAACTGTGTCTTATAGGAAACCTCAGGGTCAGAGTCTGCTGCAACACAAACACCAGTTTAAATAATGAATTTGCTCATTGTAGTTCTAGTTTCTGACATTATGTCTAGAGATGGATTGTCTGTGATCAGATGGATTGTCTGTGTGAGCTCTGTAATGTGTGTGTACCTGTTTGCTGGTCAGTTGGTGTAATCTCTATAATGCGTGCTTGTGAAAGAGCATTTGCGAGCTGCTCCTTTAGTTTCTTCACTTCTGCTTGCAGTTGTCTGACGTTACCCTGAGTGTCTTCATTCACCATAGCCTACAGAGACACAAACACAGAGATCAGTCTTCACATTTCTTCAAAAACACTGAACGTTCGGATGAATAATTCTGTTATTCAACCTTATTTTTGATGAGTTTGGCTCTCTGAGCGAAGTGCAGAGTGGACAGCGTCTCTCCAAAGCACTTGGAACCAGGATGAACGTTAGCGATGATGTACGTCTTAGCGTTTCCGCCCAGAGAGTCCTGACAATATGAACAGCAGTCAGCACGATTCACACATCCACATATATTCAGAGTAACATTTCCAAAGTACCCTCACCCTGAGCAGGAAGGTCAGCTTCGAGTCTCTATAACAAATATGACGGTTTTTCCCATTGGACACATCCATCAGGGCCATGATCACCTGACCGAGACACATCAGTGACCGGTTTATACTGCTTGCCTCCTAAAGCATACAAGTCAAAGGTTACAGTTTATTGTTAAAGAAACAACAGTGGAGTCACAGAAATGTCTTTAAAGCAGTCGTTTTAAAACTTTTCAGGTTGGTAGGACACATCAACAGTAAAATTGCAGAACATCTACCAAGTATCTAAAAGTTGAATTGAAGTATAAATTAGCATAGTTTATAAACCATATCATTAAAGAGCCTCACTTCTATGACCCATACTTAACTTTACCACACTGAGAATAACTACATCGCTACTTTTGCTTAACAAACCTAAAGAAATTGGGCCGCACACTTATGTACAATGATGTATAACCATAGCCATGTCAATGAAGCAAGCAAAAGAAACATTACAAATTAATGATAACATTTACAGGGTTTCTGCAGGTATTATTGAGCTAAATTTAAGACTTTTAATACCAAATAAAGAAAATTTAAGGAATAAATTTAAGGAAACACAATACGTCAATATGTTTTCTATATGTCTAGGGAGAAACACAATGAGTTTTATTAGCTACTTCAGAGTTTAAAAATACAACTTCCAACATATATCCATTAGTTTTGCTCTGCTCCCAACCACTAGAATATGGAAATATCTTTTACTGTACCTTCTGGTCACACTGCAAAAAAGTGATGCTCTTCCTCAGTTTTTCCAGTGAAAATGTCTAAAGATACTTAAATCAAGATGCATTGACTGGAGATACAAAATGACAAAATATGAAGTCTTGTTTTCTGTAAAACTGATCAAAATTAATTGAGTTTATGATTAAAACATGAACAAATCTCTGACAATAGGCTCAGAAAAATCAACTTAATTCAAAGGGAAGTTTTCGTAACTCACTGCCAGATATTTGTTCTTGTTTTAAGCATAAAAACTCACTTCATTTTGTTCAATTTTTCAAGACATTTTACATTTGCATCTCAAGTAAATGTATTTTGCTGCGTAACCAATGAGGTTCATTCTCGTGTGTTATTAAACTGCAAGAAGACTAGAATATGAATCCTGCATGTTCTGCGTGTCTGTGTGAATGAATGGCACAGACGCGCGAATACGTTTACTACACATACTGAAGCACACGTGACGCTCACTGTGTTTTTTTCAGCGTCTTCATCTGACTATATGACGACATGAACACATAAACTTCATCTCCAGAGCTGCTCTGAAAGTCCCTTCATAAGTATTTTACTGTTTAATTTGAGAAAACTATTGTCATATCATATACACACACAGAAACTTTAAGATCTTCACGGCAACCCGTCAAAATAAAAGTTCGGTTTAACTTGTGACAGCAATATAGCCCTATTACTATTGTAGTACTATGTACCACTATTGTATTACTATTGTACAGTATAATGTATGTATTAATGTAATACTACTACTAATACTAATAAATAATAATACAATAATTAAGACTTTATTTTTAAAGGATTAAATCACTCAATTTTTCATCCATGTTTTAATTTTAACAGTAAACCTGTAGTGCAGCACTTTGTTTGCCAAAAAATGAAAGGGTTTATTTAAATTTCATTTGATTAAAAATAAATGAATGTTTTATGCCTTCATTTGATTACCAAAAAAATTAAAATACACAGCACAGAATTTCTGAAAAAAAAAAAAATAATAAATATATATATATATATCATAGGGCCCTATTGTTTTAAACAAATTAATAAATTAAGTTGCTTATTATTAAATCCAAAAATTAGACATGTTTTTGATTAAACCATTAAAATAGAATCCAGAAAAATTAAAATGGAAAACAGAATTTGATTAAAAAAAAAAAAAAAAAAAAAAAAATCAATGGAATTTGAGAAAAAATAAAGAGTATTTCATAGAGCCCTACATATTGAATTGAATCATATTTTTTTCCATTGTATCGTACTGCATTGAATCGCATTGTTGAATCTAGGGCTGGGCGGTATATCGAGTTTGTACGATATACCGATATATTTTTAATATACGATACGGAATGAGGCGATACCGTTTATATCGATAAACAGTAGTTTTATACGAGCGCATCTGAAAAACAGCGGTGGACGTCACAGAGTGCTGCTGCGGGGGAAATGCATAATACAATTTGGCTTAAACATGAGACATGCTTAATATTAAGGGCTTTAAAAATAACACGTAAGATTAAGATATAGTTAACACGTAGGCCTATCGTTTAAAGCACTCTGACAGATTCAGGTGCTGACAGATATTTGCGCTGTTTAATGCTTTTGTGATGTGGTGTTTTCCTCAGCGCATAACTTACATTTCACAGGTATATTCTCCATCTGTAAATGTTAGAAAGTCATACAAATATTTCCATTTTGCTGTCAGGAGTGGACGAGCCTTCTGCTAGCGAATCTCATTCTCCTCTAAACTTCATAGACTTCCGTGAATGAGCGCCGCCGCGCGCATTCGCGCCAAACAGACAGAGCTCAATAGAATGGGATCACCATAATTCTGACTAAAATATACATTTTCAAAAAATGTTTGTTGTTGAACAATAAATGTGCCATATGTAGAATTTTAAACCTACAAGTGTATTTTTATGATCGCATAATATATATAAATATATAGCTAATTAGTCTGTGCTTTTGTTTTTATTTAAATTTTTAGTCTAGTAAATTTAACTTCTTAAAAAGCATTATTTTTATTTTTAGATTGTAATGTTACAATGTTAGAATGTAATGTAACTTTCTCTTTTTTGCACATACTGTAGGCCTATTAGTGTGCCAGACTACATGGTTACATTCCCTATTGTATTAATAGCTTTCAATATAAACAATATTTGTAGAACAACATTAGGCAGGACGTTAAATTAAGATTTTTAAAAAGTAAATACAGATTTTTTTTTTTTTTTTTTCCTAAATCCAAATTAAAAAAAAAAAAAAAAAAGTAGAAAACACCGATATATACCGCATATCGCCATTTAGCCAAAAAATACCGAGATATGCATCGTAAAAGGGGTGAATCGTATCGAATCACAAACTGCTTCATATGTATCGTATCGTTGGCTATGCATCGAAATGCGTATCGCATCGGCTTCAGTTATAGAGATGCACATCCCTAATATGGATTAGTTTTCCGATCTCTTTATGATCCTTTTGAAGCGTCAAAGTGTTTGTTGCAAAGACAGTCAATGGAGAGACAGACACCTCTCAATTTTCAAAAATCAAAAAGATCTTCATTTGTGTTCCGAAGACGAACAAAAGTCTTACGGGTGTGGAACGACATGAGGGTGAGTAATTAATGACAGAATTTTCATTTTTAGGTGAAATAACCCTTTAAGACTATTTAAGACCCACAGAAACCCTACATTTAGTTTTATGAGTTGATTTTGTCAATTACATTAGGACAGCATGATTGCCCTGAGATACAATTAAAACATTAACACTTCATATTGGTGCTGCCAAGGTATCAAGGCTAAATATATATATATATATATATACATACATATATATATATATATATATATATATATATATATATATATATATATATATATATATATATATATACATATACACTAAATAACATGAAAGTGGATTTTTGGTCCACATTAGCTGTGATAGAGTATCACTTTTCACTTGCACTTCTTTGGAACAGATTCAAGTTGAATATTTTTATAATACAAAATTGCACTATAGTAATGTTTATAATAATAATAATAATAGTAGTAGTAATAATAATGTATTCCTGTTAACCTGAACCAAAAACCCTTATTTTGTTTGAAAACTGAATAGTTTGTCAACCACTGCTTTAAAGTATTTTGAGAGGTAATTGCCAACATAAGCACCTTGAGCCGTGAACCCTCAGCATGCGTGTCCTTCTGTCTCTCTGAGCCGGCGAGATCCACCAGGTTGAGCTGAGAGGTCCTGATGTTGACCACTTCCTGTCCAGTCTCCTTCGATTCCAACGTCATGGTGAACACTGCATGTGAACGAGATGATTCGCGGTTCATTGAGGTGGATGCCACTCGCCGGTTCCGCCATCCCATCGACAACACCTACAAACACAAACATTCAGAAATACAGCGCAAGGTCACAATAGAATTGACAAAATAGTATGAATAAAGATAATATACAAACAGGTTCAACCCAAACCTGTAAGGCTGTCTAATTTTAAAAGTGATTTCTAGACCTGGAAAAGTCATGAAAATTAATCAAATGTAAATAGTCATGTTTTTTTTTTTTTTTTTTTTTTTAAGCATGTACATTTTTCTAGTTATGCCAAGCTCTAAACTATGTTTAATCAGGTAGACATTTTAGGAAAAGGTATCTTTAAAAATTCTTATCCAGTAAATCATGAACTAAAATGTTTCTTCATAATACATTAACATTATAATTACGTAAAAAAGATTTGATGTGTAGATCCAGCATGTCACAATGTAGGATATTTCAAAAAGTTGGTTTGACAAAAAACATTTTCAGTTCTGGCAATTCTAAGCTGTTGCTAGTGTTTTTTTTCTAGGTGAACATGTGTGAGACCTGATAGGCCTCTGCCGCAGATGCTGCGTATTTCTCCACAGCTCCTTCTACAAAGACGCCCCTCTTGATGTCCTCTCGCAGGAACAGGCTGGTGGACACACTGTCCAACAGGTCATAAATCTGCTCATTGTAGATCTCTATAAACGAACACTTGCAGAGGAAGCTCTTCATCCCACCAGACTGCACAGAAAACAGAAAGAATTAGATAAACAAGCAAACCACCAAACAATTTAATGTACTCACTGATTAAGGAATGTAAAGTATGGAAGCTTGTTACCGCCAGTAAATAAAAAAAAAAAAAAAATTAAAAAGGTAATTGGTAAAAGGTAAACTTCTCACAATTCTGACTTTTCTCGCAATTTTGAGCAATCACGCAATTCTGAATTTATAACTCACAATTCTGACATTTTTCTCAGAATTGCGAGATATAAACTCACAACTGCGTCTTATAAAGTCAGAATTGTGTGATATATAAAGTCAGAATTGCAAATATAATTGCGTCTTATAAAGTCTTTTTTTGACTTATAACTCAATTCTAACTTTATATTCATGCAATTCTGACTTTATAACTCGCAATTGTGAGTTTTTATCTACCAATTCTGAGGGGAAAAAAAGTCAGAATTGTGAGACATAAATTCACAATTACCTTTTTTATTTCATTGCGGAAACAAGCTTCCATAGTAAAGACTTCTATGCTTCTTAATCTACAATTAAGTTAAAGAATAAAAAAACATTTAAAAACATAATTTTATTCTGTAGTGCCAGTGTCAATTTCAGGTGATTTTTAGACGTGTTCAAGGGAATATTGTGTATAATATTAAGTACTGTATTATGGCACACTGAGAGGGAAAAGAGAAGAAATGTTGTATCAACAATGTATTGTAACATGTATCAAATGTTTCATTTGGTACAAAAGCTGAATGAACATGCACTTGTCATGACAACAGCAAAGTTCAACGTAGCTCCAATTCTTCACACAGAATCCCACATCAGAGAGCTCTACTAAATTCGCGATGTACCGCCCAATTCAGTGGAAGAACACAGACATTCTAGAATCATTACATAAACCACATATAAAATACTAGAAATGAGTGAACTTTCTAAGTTTTAGCTGGTTCTGAACAAGTGGTTCTTGATTTCGACGCATATATCATTTAAACAGCAAGACACCTCAATGAATGTGCAATTAATCGGCAACATCAAATTAATCTATAATTTTATATTTAATGAATCTTGTCTCACCCGTTCCACCTCTCGATTGATGAGGAAGAAGAGGTATTCAAAACTACGAGGAATCACACCACGCAGCTCATCAGAAAAGTTATCCAGCTCCGAGGGACCTGCACACACAAAATACATTCACCTTTCTATGTGTGTGTGTATTCACACTAACTTTCACACAACCCTCACCTATGGAAGCTTGTTTCCGCCACTTAAAAAATAAAGTCAGAATTGTGAGATATAAACTTGCAATTCTGAGAAAAAAGTCAGTCTTTTTTCCCTCACAAGTGGACATTATAACAAGCAATTGCGAGTTTATATCTCACAACTCTGACTTTATATCACGCAACTGCGAGCTTATATCTCGCAATTCTGAGAAAACAAGTCAGGATTGCGAGATATAAACTCGCAATTGCGAGAAAAAGTCAAAGTTGCAATTACCTTTTTTATTTTTTATTTTATGGCAGAAACAAACTTCCACTCACCAGTATACAGTGGTCCCAAAAAAATAAATAAATGGAAACTTCAGTCACATTTAAACGTTTAATTGACAATGCATTAGATAACATAAAACGTCATCTGATCAAACAAATGGTGCTGCCGCTGTTCTTACAACTTCACTGTTGTGAGCCATTTTTAAATGACTGGTGTCAGCTGTTGGGATTTGAAATGCATGTATGCATGTTAGTTCCCTTTAAGTTCCCCCATAACTCATATTGTAATCATATATTAAAATCATATTAACTGAGTTCAACTAGCATTTGACACTTACAAAATGTGAAAATATTTTGCTTGAAAAGTGTGTTTGAGCTAATTTTCTAAACAAAAGCCACTTGTTTTGATATTTGTCATCTATTGCAATGATATTAAAACATTTTTAGCTGTAGCTCAAGTGTCTAAATACTTTTTAGGAGCTACTTCCAAGTTTTCTATGCATGCATACACAGTCAAAAGAACCAACTAGTAGGCAAAATGACTATAGATCTCAGCACTTACCCAGCATGGTGAAGGTCTTTCCTGAGCCTGTCTGTCCACTGAAAAACAAATACATTAACATCATGAATGTGCTAGGCTCTAACATTTTTATACAAGTCACACAGGAACTCACTAGGCAAAAATGGTGCCATTGTATCCGTTCATACACGACTCCACAATGTTTTTAGCCACGCTGGAGAAAACCTCCTCCTGAGAGACACAAAGAGCAGTGGATGAGATGGTTACTCAACTGATCTTTACCCAGAGAAGATTCATCTAAGCCCCTGTCTCACCTGGCTGGTGTTCATATCAGCTACATGGTCGTACGTGAAGGTCCGAGGTTCTGGTTTGCAGTGCAGTCTGACAGTATGCGGTGAGGTCACGGTCAAGCACAGACTGTGATCCCCGTCCGTTGTTAACCCAGTGCCTTGAGTCAACGGCCGAACCCGCACAAACACCTTGATGGCATCTCCATCACTGCATGATGATGTTAAAGGAGGAAATGGGTCTCGGTAGAACACAAATCTGTTTGATCTTCATTCAGAGTAAAAGGGATGCACCAGTACAAATTTGTATGATAAATTTACACTTTCACTCCTGCAATAATCTGTCTTCTTTAAAAAGAGACCAGCCTTAGGTCTGTATTCCAAAGCATTCATGAACTCCAACCATCAAAGTTCAGATCTATGCTCAAAAAGGGGGGTGACAGTCAACAGGTTAATGACCAGCGAAGATAAGAGGAAGAAATGTCAAACAAAGGGCAGTTCATTTGTTTCTAAAAGACAAATGTCAACCGACTAGCAACATAAAAACTCCGTATTTCCTGAATAACTGTTCTCAGTTACCTGATAGAATCACAAAAAAGGGAACAAACTCGGTGTATATAATGGTATATAATGTCTCGTTCATTCTTAAACAATCATTCCCTCTTTTTGAGCTCGCTGATAGTACGCAGTTAGTAACGTTAGTATGTTTACTATCTTTTGGCTGTGTGTTTATTTGTGTACCTGTTGGTGTTTGATTCCGCGGATGCTGCATATGAAACATAAAAGATAAAACACATTAATAACGAAACAAGAAAACAAGATGCTAACATTAACGACAGAAAACAAGATGCTAATATTAACGACAACAAACGCTTGTCAGTAAACATAAACGTGTACTCCACTCCGATAGTAAATATATTGTTTATTAGATGTAATAAAAAAATGTAAACATTTCGGATATTTGGTTTAGTATTATCATATGCGAATATTTTGATCGGTATATTAACTCATAGCATAAGTAAATAATCCTCACCTTTGCCTTTAAGATTCATGATTCATTCCTATATTTATGTTTTTCCCTCCCTCACTGTATTCGTGAAGGATAAATACAAAATTTGGCGCGTCGTTCTTCTTCTTCTTCTTCGGGTTTTAAAGGCAGCTTGCAACCTGGATGTCGCACTACTGCCATCTTCTGGAGATAGTTAACGCCTGCCTTGTTTTTCCCCATAAGTTCTCCCCCTTCTCCATCAGTTCTCTGTTTTAATTATGAAATCGTTCATAAGTATTCATTGTCTTGTCCGGTTCTGCCTAATTCACTGGCATAAAGTTGGTTTGACGTTGGACGTTCGATATTCACAAATTTAGGGAAGTTACATTCGACATTGGTACACTTTTCTAACTTCAATGTCATTTGAAGAGAATGATTTACAGTCACAAAACCTAATGTAATGTGTTCATCTACAGGTAGGTGTCAGGTATGATGCACACCTTTTAGATTTTTGATATTTATTAAAATATACTGTCAAATCATGTGTAAATATTACTGTATGGGCTCATATACACAAAATATGCCATAATTTAAAGGGGACATATTATGCCTTGTCATGACAGAGAGAGCGACTGCTTTTTTAAGCGCATTCCATCCATACACTGTAAAACAAAATATGGATGTAGTGTCTGTGACGTCACCCGTAGGTTTCTGAAGAGCATTTTTGGCTGAATCCCAAATGGCACACTTCTATGTACTTTCGGTCTTGTGGACTTACAATGGCTGCCACGTGCGCGTGTCCGTTAAGTCCACAAGACCGTAGGGTGTCCCATTCATCATTTTAGGTTTCAGAAGGTTGCTCGTGAGCGCCCCCTTTGCGGCCGCTATGCACCCTCGATGCGCACTTCATCTGAGCCCGCAAGTCTGCGAGCTACAGGACTTCACCCGGCAGTAAAAGCGGCTTTACGTCACGAAAGTGCGGACTCACAGGAAGACCGTGAGTATTTAGGGTTCCATTTGGGATTCAGCCTTTGAAACCTAAAGCCGACCATTGCCATCTTGACAGCGTGTCACCGCACGTCACTCCCGGATAACAGAAAATGGGCAAAGAGGCGGGACGTGGGTGGAGCTGAGGTGACGTGACGGCAGCAGTCAAATGGCTAGTGGTGACAGCAGCGGCAATCCACCTGTCACTCAAGTGGCTGCGCCCTTAATTATGCAGAAATTTAGGGCTTAATATAATTTAAACGGATGAGTTATAAACAAAATTCACCCCCCTCACAGTTGTCATGAAGGGCAAAATTAGCTGAAAAGCTGGGCATTTTAACATGGGCCTCAGTGAGATTCTGCTCTTTTTTGGAGCCTGTCCCTAACAGCCAGTCGATGAATTGCAGTTTAAGTCACTTCCGTATTGACTTCAAGAGAAACTGGGGGAGGTTGCCGCTTGGTTCCATCATGCTCGACTAGAATCAGTCCGCTTTCGATAGCAACATCAGATTTGCAGCCACCGTGTGCTTTGGGTGCAAGTGCGCGGCAACTAATGGCTCCACTCAGAGAAGGCCTTCCTTCTCTATCCCCTCCATATCAAGAGCAGATCCTCCCTGCACAGGCATCTTGCTAGTAAACAGTTTGTCCTTCCAGGTAACCGCTACCTCCTCTAGGAGCTCTGGAAATACAGGAAGGAGCTGTCGTGCTGCTCGTTTTGCGCTCAGCAGCCTCTTACCCTCGTAGCGAGTATCCACTACCACAGTCGGCCACGGAATATTTAGTTTTTCTGCAGTGTTTTTGCACACATCTTGCAGATCAACACTGAGAAGTGGAGAGGATGATGCCCTGCCCGTCACCTCCATGGATCCTTGCAGTGAGTGCAGGGTGCGCAGGGGGAAGGAAAGGGGAGTCCTTGAAATTGTCCTCTTCTTCAGAGAGAAGAAGTCAGATTATCCCTCTTCCTCAAAGTTAAGCACGTCCTCTTCCTCGTCCGTGCTGGGCACAGTGGGTAGAGGGACGCACGTAATCAAGCTGCTCACCCCAGGAAAAGCTGCCGTGGTGGGCAGATCTACAGGAATGGATACCTGCGGAGTGGCAGCTGGAGCTAGGTGACATGAGGTTATCCTGGCCCAACAGGTTAGCTTGGCGTGCTAGCCTGCGATGAAGGCTTTTCATAGTAAAGCATGCACAGTGTTCACAGGAACCGGGATTCTCGATTGATGGGCATGTTTCAGCCCAAGACATGCAGAGCAGACCTGGTGTGTGTCCTTGCATGAAATTTTGTTCCTGCATGAACAAAGTCGCACAGAATCTCCCTCACTAGCTGGGATAGTCTGCATTGCTGCAGCCATCGTTGTATCGAACAATCCTCACAATCAGCTGGAATGCAAATTGAAGGAGCCAGGCAAAAAACGGTGTGGTGGCCAGTAGTTTGTCCAGAAGTTCGTTGATGAATTATCCAAATTTGTAGGCTTCTTGTGTGAAGCAAGAAGAGGTTTTTAAATGTCGTAATAACGTTGTGTCGCTCCTTTTATACTGAGGGGTGGGGAGGCCACTCCCAGACACGTCATGTCTGCCAGGCAATTATGGCTGGCATAATGCAATAGGGCTTCTGAGGATACACGGAAGGGGCGTATCCCATTGTGAGATACCGAAACGTATGCTTGAAAGAGAACCTCATAACTCTAGTGAATCCTCAAACAGCTCCACCCGCCTCAATCGTGAATGAAGACCTGCACACATTTTGGAGACTGTCTCTGCTTGTTTGCAGTGCAAGGGTAAATAAAAAACAGGCTAATGTTTTATGAGAATAAAATAAAAATAAAATAAATTTTACTGATATCTACAATATGATCAAAAGACTTTGATCATATCGCCCACCAATAATTGTGTTAAATAATCGTGATTTCAATATTGATCCAACTAATCGTGATTATGATTTTTGCCATAATTGAGAAGCCCAACTTAAAGGTGCATAATAATGAATGTAAACAACTTAGAGAGCTTGTACCTGACTGCTGCAGATTAATTTCGGTGTTGATACTGTTGACACGGAAACGCATAATTCCGAGTCTGAGGAGGTGAACAGCGCTGGGTAGAACGCCACGGGTTGCCATCTTCTAATTACGGTAGTTATGGCGTGAACGCAGCATAAGTTCGCTGTTTTGGAGGAACAGTAAAAGGTGGCTGCTGTTTGTTTGCGGTGCTCCGTGACCGACGTCTGTCTGTACTCTGCATAGCATGAAACATGCTGATGATGTCTGCGCAAACAGGGTGCGTGAGGGTATGTTGAGAGGCAGGTAGGACATTGTATTATTTCATTCGGACCGAATATAATGATTAGGTTAACATATGGTCCTACGCCTTCCACAGACGATATATTTATAAAAATACATTTAGACCGTTTAACATAGTGATTGCTATCAGGATATGAGGAGACTTTCAACCAGAATAACAAAAAGTGTTTCTGTAGAGAATCACCTATTGCACCTTTAAGTGTCCTAATTGAACTAAAGCCCAATCCTGGCTTAATCTAATCAAGTCAAGTCAAGTCACCTTTATTTATATAGCGCTTTTTACAATGTAGATTGTGTCAAAGCAGCTTTACATTGATAACTGGTACATTATTTGGCTGCACAGCAGCTCTTAAAGAATAGTGTCAATGCAGGTAGATCAAAGCACTGTTGAATATCAAATGTCAAGTCAAATGTCAAGTGTCCCCAACTAAGCAAGCCAAAAGGCGACAGCGGCAAGGAACCCAAACTCCATCAGGTGACATCAGGTGGCAGACAAGTGGCAAATAGGTGTTTAAATGGAGAAAAAAACCTTGGGAGAAACCAGGCTTAGTCGGGGGGCCAGTTCTCCTCTGGCCAACAGTGCTTTGTTACGATTCAGGTTGCCATCGTAAGTCCAATAGGATCGCAGCATTCAAAGTATTTATTCCAGTTCCATCCAATTGAGGATCGTATTCATCACGCCGGTATGGACGGTTGTTGAGGAACTGTGTCGTGGCTGTCGTGTCGATGAGGCCCTCACAGTGGATGATCTAGTTGACTCAATCTCTGCTGATACTTCAGGGCTGCGTTGTGGTCGTGTCAAGGCGCAGGTCCTCGGTCTCACCTGGATACGGCCCGGATCCGGTTGACTACGGTGAACCTCGGGATAACCAGAAAGACTAATGTTAGCGTAGATGCCATTCTTCTTCTGATGTAACGAGTACATCATGTGTTATAGGAAGTGTTCCCGGTTCCGGCTGACCTAATTTATGCAGCCTAATAATCCTTTAACGGATTTGAAAATATAAAATCCCTGTCTGTGAAATCAGGCCTTAATTTATTAAGGCTAAATACTAATGAATCTCACTTAAGTGAGATTAATTTGTATAATATAAACATAAATGTTTAAAAAACCTTTTTTTATTTTTTTATGCAAAGAGCCCTACACACCTTTTATACCCCTGTGAGCTCTTACTTTATTTTTTTGTGATTTTTACCGGTGGGTCTCCTGTGCTGAACCATAGACTAAAAAAATATGGACGACGCACCTCCACTCTGTTTCATTATAAAAAGTGAAGCCGCCAATGTCCCAATATGGCGCTGACATCTTTGTGTTGATTTGGGACCTGAGTCTGCCCAGTAGTGAACTCGGGACCGATTTTGCGAAAGGCTATTCACTGCAGAGCCGTGGGTGGAGTATAACCTCCAGCTCCCCCTCTCTCGACCTACTGTGGGCATGATGGGTGGAGCTGCATCCTCCAACCACACCCTAACCCTACCCATAATAACTTTTTCTCTTCACCCATTAAACAGGTTAAGTTCCACCCCTGAACTCCAGAGAGCTCTGCAGTGAGCACTACTTGGATTTTGGCAGAAGTGAGCATGAAGTGGAGTTCCGCGCTATCAAGGTCCCACCAACACTCCCGCAGAAAAGTTTAATAGGCCTACAGTTTACTGCAGAACAACTCATTATATCGATGTGAAATAAACAGTTATGGAAATGTAGAAGTTAAAGCTCCAATCTCCTCCAGAAAATCTCGAAAAAAGTCGGGCGGGTGAACGGGTGCTGAACTGAGAATCGACACTATAATGTTAAAGGGAATTTAATAAATTCGGTGAAGTCTTATTAAATAAAGTTCCAAAGTGTAGTTTTTGCGCAATTATTTACATTGTTCTGACATAAAAATTAAACAAAAGCAATACTCAAACATTAGCTCAATGAAACAACAGATTCTCCTCAGGCGGACCGTCATAATAACCGTTGAAATTTAAAAGGCAGAGATTCGCGCTACAGGGTCGCGACGTGTGCACTCATACAGTTGTCCTGGCAACAGAAAACATTTTAAATCCCAGGGGTTGATTTGTGTAGTAAAAAAAAACTTTTAGTTTTTTGTTAATGTGAAAAACATGTTAAAGTGTTTGCATACTCAGCAGGGATGAATTAGAAACTGTTCCATTTACATGACTGTGGGGAGGAGCTATGACACCACTGTAGCTGAAATAAGAATTCGGGTGAAACTAAAACTAAAACATGAACTGGAAGCTTCTTCAAACAACTTTATTCAGACACACGGAAAATAGTGATCACATCTGACATTCACTCAAAGGTAATTGATGGAAATGTAAGAGCTTGTTCAGCAGTTATAAACTCTGAAATATTATTAGATTATATTGTTAATGAGTATGTCATTCAACTGGCTGTAAGGTTTGATTTCTGCTGTCATGTACAGTACATGTCCAGTTTGGTTTGGAATGCGTCTCAGACCACCTCCTGACGTGGTTTGAATGATCGGATTTAAATCCGTCTCGAAAGCGTTTCTGAGGGCATTTACAAATTGTCTTTTCACGATCGGAAAGCTATCCGATCAGGGAAAAAAACGCATGACGTTGCCAAGTGTAATAGGCCCTTAAAAGACTTCAAAAACAGAAAGTACGGTTGAACTGCAGACAAAATGAACAGTCACCCCCGAAACCCCACTCTTTTTTTGGTGTGTAAGTTAGTCTTTCATATAAAGAAAGATCCTTGCTCTATGATCAGTTTTATATAAAAACAGGTGTCCCCAGGAGAGAGAATACTTTTTTCAGAATTTTTTTCTCCGAAAGGAGTCAGGACAGAAAATAATATCTTTGATTTTGATACAAACAGTGGTTGCTACTAATAATAAATTATATTAGCAGGCTCACTTTATTATTTCAACTCTAAACATAAAATAATCTTAATATTGTAACCTTTATGGGTGTTTGAATGATATAAAACATGAACAAGGATATGAACATGAATTTATTTGAATTTCAGGTTTTTGAAGGAGAAATGCACAAGTTATCCCACAAGTTAGACCATTTTTTAAGACTGAATTATAATTTAGCTGCTGAAGTGCTGTCATCACACAGTCCACGCTGTGGATGTCAAAAGCAGCAAATAGATACAATGAAATATGTGTGATTTACAGGGCGCTTGGGAAATAAATATTTTGTCAGAATATTCAGCTACTTTTGAAGTGCCGTCAGTGGAGAAATACTAGAGTTGACCTTAGTATTATCAAAATTACTCTCTTCAGCAATGTAGATGAAATATTGTCATTATTTTGTCAGCCATGGCATCCTCCAGCGGTCCAGCACTAAATGAGGAGCTCCTCTGCTCCATCTGTCTGGAAGCGTTCACTGATCCAGTCACCACTCCATGTGGACACAACTTCTGCATTACCTGCCTGAGAAAGTGCTGGACACACACACAGACCTGCTTCTGTCCATTCTGTAAAGAAAAATTCAGCAAAATACCTGATCTCAAGATTAATACAACACTCAGAGAGGTTGTGCAACACTTTAAAGAGAAGATTAATCTAGGAGAATCTGAAGTGTTCTGTGACTTCTGTGATGAACGAAAGCAGAAAGCTGTGAAGACTTGCCTGATGTGTCAAAGCTCTTACTGTGACACTCATCTGGAGCCTCATCGCAGAGTCCCACGTCTAAAGAAACACACACTGATCAATGCCGTGGAAAACCTGGAGGATTATATATGCCAGAAACATGAGAGACCTCTGGAGCTGTTCTGCAGAGATGATCAGACGTGTGTGTGTCTGTCCTGCACTGAAGGAGACCACAAGACTCACAACACTGTTCCTATAGTGGAGGAGAGTCGAGAGAAGAAGGTAAGAGTTACAGACAAAACACTGTGAAATGTTTTCTTTCCTATTTGTTGATGTTGGTGCGGGTCATATTGAAGGACTTGTCCCTTTTTTTCAGCCAGTTTGATTGGACAAACACTTGTGTAGTGCAAGATGAGTCATTAAAATGTGTTTTGCAGAATAGAAAGATCTTAAATGTGTATATATGCCAAAAGTTAATTTTGTCAACTTTCAAGAGTACACAGGCCTATATGTAACACTCAAAGCTGAGAGACATGAACAAAAAAACAAACAAAAAAACACCAAACTAAATTTTGAAGTCATGAGGACTTTAAATCGTTTTCAGAATCATTATTCAAATGACATTTTTTCATAATATGGAAGCTATCTGTGTTTTTCTCTGTATATGTAGAATCAGCTGGTTCAGACACAGACAGATGTGGAGCAGATGATCCAGGACAGAATAAAGAAGATTCAAGAGATCCAGCACTCAGTAGAGCTGAGAAAAGTGAGTGGAAGTTAAAATAATGCAAAATTAATAATGCATTATAATATTGCTTAATAAAGGTTCTGAACACTGGTGTAACTTTGTTTTAAAAAGTGGGTGGAACAGGAGTGTGTGTGGGGTGTGGGGTGGGGGTGGGGGGTGCTATATGAGATATGTACAAAAATTAATGTTCAATTTCAGTTGTACATTCAGTTGGTAACACTGACAACAAGGTTCATTAGTTAACATGAACTAATAATGAACTGCACTTAGCATTTATTAATCTTTGTTAATGTTAATTTCAACATTTACTAATACATTAATAAAATCTTGTTAACATTAGTTAATGCACTGTGAAGTAGCATGAACAAACAATGAACAACTGTATTTTCATTAACTAACATTAATGAAGATTAGTAAATACAGTAACAAATGTATTGCTCATGGTTAGTTCATGTTAGTTAAAGGTGCAATATGTAAGATTTTTGCAGTAAAATATCCAAAAACCACTAGGCCAGTGTTATATATTTTGTTCACTTGAGTACTTACAATATCCCAAATGTTTCCAACTATTTGTAAATCGTGTGAAAATTGCAATTTAAACCAAGGCTCCAGGACGTGTGAGGAGTCGCCTGTCAGTTGCGTCATACCCACGTTACCCTCGGTTTCCGGTTTTATTTTGTAAAAACCATGGAAACAACAAAGATGCTTTAATATATTACATGTTTTAATAGACAAGGGAACAACTGTTTGGTTACATTTATAGACAGAAAATTAATTATTGTTATATAGCTCAACTTGATTTTTTGCGAGTACCATGCTTTACCATGCCTCAGAGAAAAACACTATTTTGTGAAGTAGCTAACATAGCATAATCAGATGCAGCTTTATTTTTTAGTAACAGTAATACAGCATTTTCTCCATCATACAATACGTTTTAAAATTAATTGCATGCCATTCATCAACACAAGCCATCCAGCATTTAATATGATATTCTAAAATCTATCTTTGTGCAGTGTGCAACAGTGTCTCACATCAGCCACAGAGCGAATGCAAAGAGTAACGTTACAACATTTTCAACACACTCAAATGTATCTAATATGATAAACAGAGCTGCGTTACCTCATACTCATGACCGGAAAAGCGGAAGCGGCACCGGCGACTGTGGCATAATAAAAGTTCCGCTGCTCGTGAGGCGTGTGTTGCGCAGTCGCTCCAGCAGCCTCGTTCAGCTCCCACAACACTTGGTCCTGCTCTGCTTCATACTACAGTAACGTTAATAATCTCATCCATGAACATGATTTCTTCCTGAGTCCTATCACGATTGTTTCCACCGGCTGTTGAGGTGAAGACCACATGTCCCAAGACTCTGTGCTCAAACTTGCCGTCATCAAGCTATGCCTTTGTTTTGAATAGGCCTCTAGCGACCTCTAGCGGACATAAATCCTACATACTGCACTTTTAATACATTAACTAATGTTTAACTAATTAACCTTATTATAAAGTGTTACCATTCAGTTTATTTGATCGACATACAAGTCATGTTATCGTGATAGTTTCATCCTTAAAAGTAAAATCTACTATAATACAATATATTGTTAGTCCCGTGATTCTTCACGTCAGTGAATAAATACATAAATCTGCATTAACTTTTCGTGTGCCCTAATGTTCTGGTGGTAGAACTTTTGTTAAGCGTGTCAGAGGTTCTGGGTTTTACTCTGCCCTTGTATAGTTTTTTTTCTTCTAGAATATTCTGCTAGTCATCTGGTGTTTCAAAAAGTGGTGGGGACAATTTCGACTCTGGCAAAAAGTGGTGGGGACATGTCCCACCCATCCCACCTGTAAATTACGCCTATGGTTCTGAATTTAATAGATTAAAAAAACTTTTAAGTGTCATGAGGCCAGTAGATGAAGAGAGAATTTCTTTTTTTTAGTAAACTATTCCTTTAATGTGTAAATACATAATAAATTAATCTGT
Source organism: Mylopharyngodon piceus (assembly GCA_039654765.1). Lineage (NCBI taxonomy): Eukaryota > Metazoa > Chordata > Actinopteri > Cypriniformes > Xenocyprididae > Mylopharyngodon > Mylopharyngodon piceus. The sequence goes on from JBCHWC010000171.1 coordinate 212,973, forward strand.
TACTTTATCTCGTAGAGAAACACAGAGAAAGAGAAATCATCCAGTGTTGAGCTCTTCACTGATCTGATCCGTTCCATTGAGAGATGTCAGTCTGAGCTGCTGAAGATAATGGAGGAACAACAGAAAGCAGCAGAGAAACGGGCTGAAGATATCATTAAAGAGCTGCAGCAGGAAATCACTGAGCTGAAGAGGAGAAAGACTAAGCTGGAGCAGCTCTCAAACACTGACGATCATCTCCATGTCATACAGGTCTGTGAACATCTGTCTTATCAGTCATCATGTACAATATTACAGGACAAACACTCTGTTCCCAAACCTAATGAGCTGCTGTAAGCTGCATGGCAAGACATTGTAAGAAAACCACAACAACTTAGGCCACGTTCACACAGCAGCAGAATACGGTTGTCAGTCCTGTATTTGAGTCCTTAATACGGCTACGTTCACACACAGTACGGTTATTTACGGGAGTGACAACCGCATTCTATAACCGAACTCACACCCGTAAATTTTCAGGACTCACAACCGCGTTCTCAGAAATTCCGCGTTGTGTGAAAGGAACAGGACTGGACAACTAGTTGTCTGTCACGTCATACAGTGCGAGAGAACTGCTCTTCTAATGTGTTTTGTGTGTGGTTTCGCTTTCGGTAACTTACAACGACAGAGATATGAGCTGTGCGTCATCTTAAGGTGTTAGATCCAGTCACTGTTCTCCATCGGAGCGGCTCCTGTCAGTTTTGTCTTTCTTTTCCAAATTCAAATGCCGTGTTATGCATGAGACGTCGCAAAGGACGTGACACGCGAGTGCAAAGGTTAAAGACTCCGGCTAGCGCGTGTTTACAATTAGTCTCTTGTCATGTCAAAAGACTTTTCAGTTTTATGGACGTCGCCATCTTTAATATTACGTTGGTCACTGTCGCTATGATTACTAGTAAGAGAATACAGGCTTGATTCTCACTGCATGTTCATACAGACAGTGTTTGAGACGCTACTGTAAGTTGCTGTGTGAACAGGACATTTCGAGACTTAGACCTGTAAGTAAATGCGGTTGTCAATCCCTAAAACGTACAGTGTGAATGTCGCCTTAGAGACAGCCACTCTTGAAAGAGTTGGCAAATTTTTATTTTTATTTTTTACAAGTCTTGTACACACAACAGAACGAAACAGTAATGTCAGATTAGAAAAAAAAAAACTTAGAAAATAATAAGAATAAAATCAGAACATGTTTAATAGTCTTCTCTCTCCTGCTGTAGATGTACTCATCACTCTGCAGCCATCCACACACCAAGAATTGGACTGAGATCAGGATTGACTCTGATGTGAATGTGAACTCGCTGCTTAGTGCTTTGACACAACTTGAGAAAACTCTAAATAAAAAACTCTGTCAAACTGGTATGTGAATATCAAATACAGTGAAGAGATTTCGTATGTGAAGTTCCAAACTTAAACTCATGTCATAACTATATAAAGCGGTATTACTTTAACTTTGTTATCTGTTGAGAATACCAGACAATTACATGTAAGGTACATGATGTAACTGTCAATGTACCTGTACAAATACCTGTACAATAACGCATACAGTTCACCAGACGTCTGGCTAAAAAAAAATATATATATATATATATATATATGTTTTTACATAAATATTAATAATTAAAGGTGTAATAAGTAATAAATATTAGAGCTTTAAAGGAACACTCCACTTTTTTTGAAAATAGGCTCATTTTACAACTCCCCTAGAGTTAAACAGTTGAGTTTTATCGTTTTTGAATCCATTCAGCCGATCTCCGGGTCTGGCGGTACCACCTTTAGCATAGCTTAGCATAGTTCATTGAATCTGATTAGACCGTTAGCATCTCGCTCAAAAATGACCAAAGAGTTTCAATATTTTTCCTATTTAAAACTTGACTCTTCTGTAGTTACATCGTGTACTAAGAAAATCGCAACTTTTCATTTTCCGTCGGTCTAGACCGATATGGCTAGGAACTATACTCTCATTCCGGCGTAATAATCAAGGAACTTTGCTGCCGTACCATGGGTGCAGCAGGCGCAATGATATTACGCAGTGCCTGTGACCCTGCTTGCACAGGGAGCGTGCCTTGCAACCATGGAAACATTTGTGAGAGACGCTGCGTAATATCATTGCGCCTGCTGCACCCATGGTAAAGCAGCAAAGTTCCTTGATTATTACACCGCAGTATATGGAATGAGAAAAATATCAAAACTCTTTGGTCATTTTTGAGCGAGATGCTAACGGTCTAATCAGATTCAATGAACTATGCTAAGCTATGCTAAAAGTGGTACTGCCAGACCCGGAGATCGGCTGAATGGATTTGAAAACGGTAAAACTCAACTGTTTAACTCTAGGGGAGTTGGAAAATGAGCCTATTTTCAAAAAAAGTGGAGTGTTCCTTTAATAAAATTACAAGCTTCACATTTCTGCTTTTAATCTCTGGTATGATTGTCTTTCAGACATTTATTCTAAACATTCTGCATTCTGTTTTACAAACTGAAGGACAAGTCACAATTACTTATACACTGATGCTGATAAACTATAAAGATAACTGTAGATAAACTCTGTTAACTTGGAATATTACTATAAATCACATTATATTGTCATCTGTGTCCACAGGATTGAAGTGTGTACAGAAGTATGCAGGTACAGTGTACATGGATTGACATAAATCTTCTTCAATACTTTTGTTTATAACATGTTTTATATCTGAAAATCACTGTTTTAAAGTTAATTGATAAAGTCTAATCTCTCTCAGTGGATTTGACTCTGGATCCTGATACAGCGAATCCATATCTCATCCTGTCTGATGATGGAAAGCAAGTCAGTGAAGGAAACATTGAACATGACGTCCCAGAAAACCCAAATAGATTTGATGACACTTTTGTTCTAGCAAAGGAGGGATTCAGTTCAGGGAGATTTTACTATGAGGTGCAGGTGAAGGGAAAAACTGATTGGGCTCTAGGCTTGGCCAGAGAATCCATTAACAGCAAGGGAGACATTAACCCGGATCCTGAGGATGGACTCTGGTCTATGATATTGCTTAATAAGAATCAGTGTATATTTTGTGATAATCCACCGGTCACTTTTTTTCTGAGAGAGACACCTGAGAAGGTGGGTGTGTTTGTGGATTATGAGGAGGGTGTGGTCTCTTTTTATGATGTTGAGTCCAGCTCTCATATCTACTCTTACACTGGTCAGACTTTCACTGACAAACTCTATCCTTTATTTAATCCAGATGTTAGTGATGAAGGTGAAAATTCTAACCCACTGATCATCACATCTGTCAGTTAAAATGTACAAAAAATGCTGAAATCTGATCATTTTAATTATGGATGTGCTGTATTAATGGATTAGAGTATGTAAAAAAAATGCACTAACAACAATTAAGTAGATTTTACTTACAAAAAAATCTGATAAAATGTGTATAAGTGCAAGAAAGAATTGTATTCCGGCCCTGAAAAAAAACAGTCACTGAGAAAATATTAACTATATTATAATGAAATATTTGTGAGCGATATGTTGTTTGAAAAAGTATTTTGTCATGGCAACATTTGAATAACCAATTTGTGAGTGAGTTTTTCTAATCAACACAATTATTTGTTTGCTTTTGTCTTTGATTTTGCTTTTCAAATCTGCTATGATGAAATTTTACATAGTATGATTTTATATGAAATGGTGAAATTCTACATAATATATTAAATTTCCAAACTTTCCAGAATGTTCTACATGTTACTTCTACTTTTTTTTTAATGTGTGAAGTCATTTCCTCTCCAGCTGTTAACATGGAATTATTTGTAAAATTTTGTGTTTTCTTGGTTTATATTGGAATAACTATAGCATCTGAATAAAGACAAATGTTAAATTCTATACTGGTTCTGTAGCAGATATTGCTCAAATAAAGAAGACTAAAATGAAACAAGTAAACTAAATGGCTTGCTAATAAATTTGTGACTAATTTGGAGAATGATTTAAGTCAGAGATGGTCTTATTATTGGGAGATATGAGGGTCCATGGCTTTACTAAAAAGAATAATGGCTAAATTGGATCACGTGTGCCTTGATATTGATAACCAAACACATTACAGCCTTGTTGTACAGAGCTGTGCGACAGTCAATCACTGTTTGCGGATACCATAGAAATGAATGAGACATGCTGTAAACTACCTATCCCGGAATTATCCATGACTTCTCTTATAAAACAGCATTTTTTTCTGGTGCAAACTATAAAAATAGATTAATCCAAAATGAATTTTTAAAAGCAAACATGTTGAAATTTAGCTGATGGGCTGTCGATTCATCATTCATCGTAGTGAAGCCTCTCCTCCATTGACATCATTAAAAAAAACAACATCTTGTCAGACCGCCTCTGCAGAAGAAGATCAACACCTACTTCTACATCATTGCCTCTTTAGCCCCACCCACCAATTCATGCATATCATAATAGCAAATATGAGAGAGATGCAAACACAGGATTACTCCAGCAACAAAACAACAGATGCCTCTGAGGATTACAAGATGCAGTGCCTCTCTTTGCAGTGCCAAGTTGTGGAAAAACATAGTTCCCTTTCAATACGGTTCACTTCGCATTGCGTCAGTAAATGACACGTATGGGGGAAAACTCAGTTCCCTTTCGAAAGGGAACTCGCACTGCGTCGAATAGACGCTAATGGGGAAACGCCTCAGCGTGACAGGTGTCTGAAATACTAATCAAATCACGGTAATTGCATTGGTCGACAACAGCCCATGACTGCTTCCCGCTTAGGAAGCTCCGCTTTCGGTTGTCTGTGTTCTTGAGGGAAGTGGGAAAGGCATCTGTGCCCGGTGGTTCGGGTCCATCTCGCGCTGAGGCGCAGAGAAGACTCAGATCATGGGGTTCACAGATGGAGCTCGCCAAAGAGTTTGAGAGAGGGGTTAATCTCTCACGCTTCAGCAGGCTGACGAGAGCTCTGCTGGAAGAGGATGCGGTGCCTCTCGCATCCTCGGGTTCAGCAGACAGTGCTCTACTGGCACCATGCCAGGAAGAGCAGGAGATGGCTGTTGAGGGCGAGGAAGGTTACACCTGCCTGCACAGTCACCCTGCCCTGTGTACGAGGAACTGTTGGGCGTTGTGGAACATGCTTCCAGCAGGCTTAAGCTGTCTTGGGAGGGATTAGACGAGCGTTTTCTCTCCGGCCATAGCCCTACAGTTCCGGTGTACGAGGAACTGTTGGGCATTATGGAACACGCTTCCAGCAGGCTTAAGCTGTCTTGGGAGGGATTAGACGAGTTTTCTCTCCGGCCATAGCCCTACAGTTCCGGTGAGCCTTCCATTCCTTCCTGATCTCCATTCTGAAATCGAGAATACATGGAAGAACCAATATTCAGCCCGCATTCATCAACTTATGCAAATGCCGAGGGGTTACGGGAACATGGATACATAGCGATTCCCCTCTATCGACGAGATGTTTGCTAACTATCTCGTGGCTGGGGAGGCATTGACTCTTAAAACTCCAGCCCTGCCTACCAAGCTTCTTAAAGTGACATTATGCTTGAATGGCAGGGCATACGTGGCAGCAGGTCAGGCTGGTGCTTCACTGCACACCATGGCAGTGCTTTAAGTATATCAGGCTGATCTGCTGAATGATTTGGACTTTCAGGGGCTTTCCCCCGAGGCAGTAGCTGAGCTGCGCTGCACCACGGATCTTGCTCTGCGAGCCACCAAACAGACTGCCTCCGCGGTCGGCCATTCAGTGGTGGCTATGTTGGCCACAGAGAGGCATCTGTGGGTAAACCTGGCTGACATCAGGGAGAAAGAGAAGGGCATTCTCCTCTATGTGCTGGTTACGCAATCTGAACTTTTCGGCACCTCCGTTGAGGTGAAGGCGCACTCGGCCGCATTTAAATCGTGTATACCGCGCCGGTCCGAGTCTACGCCCAAACAGCTAGGGGGCCCTGGCCCGTCTTGGTTCGAGGATCGTAGACAGGGCCAGAAGTCTAGCGTTGCCTCTCAGGACCCTCCTCCTCAGAGGAATAGGTCACGGAGATGGTGGGACGCTAGGAAAAGGAAGCAGGATCTGAGGAAAGTGATCCAATGCAGTGAAGCGGTCCTTCCCTCTGAGGGTCTGCACCATCCACCGTCTCCTCTTCCCTTGCCCCCAGTGCCCTTCTCCCCCCAGGCGCTCATAACATCAGGCCTCAGCCTGGGCCGATGATGAGTCTGTTCCATCACTTGGAACCCTTCTGAGGGTCCGGCGTCAAGCTTGGTAATGAGTGCGTCCTTTCTGACTATAAGAATAAAAAAAAGAGCTTTTTGGTAGCAAACCCACCAGATGGGTTTGGTTCACACATGGATAAAAAGTACCTCATGCCCATGGTTAAATATACTGCTGGATCTTTAATGTTGTGGGCCTATTTTTCTGCTGGAGGTCCTGGACATTTTGTTCAGATACATAGTATCATGGATTCTATCAAATACCAACAGATAAAAAATCGAAACCTGACCACTTCTGCTAGAAATCCAATAATGGGCCGTGGTTGGATCTTCCATCAGGACAATGATCCAAAACAAACATCAAAACCAACACAAAAATGTGTCACTGAGCACAAAATGAAGCTTCTGCCATGGCCATCCCAGTCCCCTGACCTGAACCCTAAAGAAAATGAGTGGAGTGAACTGAAGAAAAGAAGCACCAACATGGAGCTGGGAATCTGAAGGATCTGTAGAGATTCTGCATGAAGGAATGGTCTCTGATCTCGTGTCAGGTGTTCTCCAAACTCATCAGGCATTATACAAGAAGACTCAGAGCTGTTATCTTGGCAAACGGATGTTGCAGTAATTGGGTGCCAATAATTGTGGCCAACGTGAACTAGAGAAACTAGAGAAATTTTCAATTGTTTTACTTAAATGAAATGTTAGAATTTTGTGATTTTTTTTAAAGAAAGATCAAAAGGATAAATAATACAGATTTATTTTCACAGCCACCTTTGCTCATATCAAGAAAGCAAGATGCTAATATTAACATGTAACGGTTGTCTGCAGACTCTGGATGTTTGGTTTAAAAAAGGCATGGAGCGCATCCACAGAGTTGTGAGTAATAGAAAGAAAATGAGCGAATTTAGTTCAGAATCAGATGAAATGCTGTCACAGAAGGGGAAGTTCAAAGTCCTGATTGATTAGTGTAATGCATTAGGTTCAAGGAATATTTCCATAACTTACATTAACGTTCTTTAAAAGTTATGTGAATATTAGGACAAAACATTCTTAAAACATTTAAAAAACTGGACATTTTGAACGTTCAGAAAACTTTCAGAAATAATGTTTTCATAACATTTTCAAAATGATAAAATGGAATGTTCCTCTTACACATAAACCAAGAAAAACTTTATTAATACATAAAACGGGACATTTTGAATGTTTAAAAAACAAACTTTTTCATAACTTAATGGGAATGTTAGCAAAACATTCTAAGAACATATTTTTAGCTGGGATGAAGTCAGTGTGTTATTCCTGCTTTCCTATATATTGTGTTCTCTTCAATTCTCTTTAATGATCAAACAAGTAGTAACGTTTAAAAAATGTTAGATGAACTTCCAGCTAAACCATTCCAAAAAATATGTTCTATGAACATTATATAAATAACATTTTTGTACTAGCGTTTTGAGAAATTTATTAAAGACACGATAACTTTGAACAAACGTTCTATTAACGTTACTGGAAGAACGTTTGTTCATAACTTTGAGAGAACCTTGCCAGCACATTAGCTGAAGTTCTGAGAATGTTCTTTGAGCCGGGAATCTGCTAAATGCAACTATAAGACATGAAAATTTTAAGATATAAATATTTTAACATGATTTTCTTTAAAGCTGCTTTGAAACGATGTGTACTGTGAAAAGCACTTGTAAGGCTATGTATGGTATGTAAGGACGGCTATGTTTATTTGTTTTAAGGAATTAATTAAATGTGCATGACACCAAAGACTCCAATGCATGTGAGAATGAACCTTAAAATATGAACCCTGTGAGGTATGGAATACAAATGAGAAATTAGGAAAACTTTTAGGATTCTAGCAAAAGGAGAAAGAGCTATTGAGAAAATGTATTATACCATTCTTTCGTTTCAAATATTACACTACTGATCAAATAATTACACGTCTCCAAGTAGTAGTAGTTGCAATAAAACTGTCATGGCAAAACTTTATCAAAAAGGCATATAAGGTTGTATTCATTTCTTTGAATTCCTGATCCATTTAGTGCAAATGGTGGTGGAATCGATTCTGAGAGGTCAAGACATCAATTTCATCCATTTTATTCAATTACATTTTGACAGAAACAGAAACCACATTACTTTCACTGGCTCTATTTTTATACATCATTTCACAAAATAACTGAATTTTATATTCATTCCATTTATCATGAGTATAACAGGCTACAATACATATTTGTTTTATATATACATCTTATAAAATGCAACTAATGTGTTCACATGGTTTTACAAAAAAATACAAAAGTATATACAAAGCATATAAAATTTAATCTGTTTATTAAACACACTCATTCCAGTCCTCAATTTTTGACGCATTACACAAAAATATTATTTTTATGTACAGGCACCTTGTTTTAGCTCATTTGTCTCACATACTGTTTAGCTTATTTGACTTTTTCTGTTTAGATGTTCTTTTTACATTACCATTCTCATTTAGTTTGGTCAAAGTGTCCTGTTGTGCTCTTTGAACTCTAAAAAAAAAGAGAGCAGTTCAATTAGAAAAAGAAATACATAACATAAACCAAAACACAAAAATATATGAAGAGCCAATCAAGCCAAATTTCATTCTTGTATGTAAGAAGAAAATGTATACATGTCTGAAGAAAATATGTGTATGTAAGAGAGGAATGTATGTGTGTGAGAGAGAGTATACTGGAAAAGGAAGGAGTATAATGGAAACGGAAGGCAGGTCAGGCGCGATCATCACGTGACGTTCAGTTTCTCAGCGCCGCCCCACCGACTTGATGCATTTTATCTATGAAATACAGTTTTGTGTATGTTTTATTTCATCTATAAAATCGTTGCTGTGCTGTAATTCATTTTATTTAATGCAAAGCAAACTACAGGGATGTGATGTCAGTAAACGAGTGTCACATCCATCTTTCGGATGAAGGAAACACGATGCCTTGCATAAAATTAACAACTTATTCCTAAAGATACTGAATATAAATACTTTGGATATTGAAATATGTTCTCAGAACTGTGCACTGATTGTTTATGGTCAGGTTATGGAAGCACAGCATCTTTCGACTACGAGTGAGACGGAGGGCGGTGGTCTGAAATTAGTTCCGCCGCCGAACGCGAGCCCATCTCCGGCAGGAGAATCAGCATCGTTACAGTGGAAACTTTTGATTACACTTGAATTACTTACTAAATGTATCAATTTTACTTCTAAAATGTTTGTTAAACGATTTTAAATGTAGGCAATATTTTTAGGCATGCTAAAAACTATATAAAATAAGCTGCTGAAAAATAAGAACTGTATCGAAAATAAAATTGTCATAAACCAGTGGTTGTGTGGAGTATTTTTACAAATGTTTAGATCAGTAATTCCCAATCGGGGGTACATGTGCGTGTTCCAGGGAGTACGCAAAAGATTTAGATTTTGCTTGGTTTGTTCAGGGCTGTCGCTTAGGCGTAATAATAGGCTTGCTAGGGGTGCAGTCAGTCGCCCAAGCTTCACCCCAACCTGGTGCGTTAGTCGCTGCAAATGTGTCTATTTACAACGTGATTTTGCAGCATTGAGTATTGTAGCCAAGCACATGCATTACTGTTGAAAATAATGGCCAATCAGAATTGTTTAAGTTAGACTCAGCTCAATATCCCTCAAAACATTGAATAAGTTTCTTTTTAGTGCCAGTTTAATAAGTCATATGCTCACAAATCCTCTCATAAAAAGCGTAGTAGACACATTGTAATTTAAAGATTTATTTGAAAGACTTTGTGACCTTTCCTACTTTAGTGCATAAAGTGCTAAACTTCATAAGCCATAAGTGCTTATCTACCGCCATCTACTGGTTATAGTGTCTTTTTTTTATTTTTAAATAAAAGTGTTTGTTTTCAATCAAATGTTGGATTTCCTACATCTTGAAACTTTCAGTTTTACAAATGGGGACAATTTCTGAAGGATGAATAAATATTTTTTTTGTCATCATATTCAAAATAACATTTGAAGTTGAAGCTGGAATGTCCAATTACATTTACAATTACATTGTTTCTTATTTAAAATTTCCCAATATCTTCAAGTCTGAATTGTAATCAATAAAACTGGTTCATTGTTAAATTAGGTAATTGTGACAACTGCATTAAAATATAAATGCCGCATTTACTTTTGTTTAGTGTCGATAAAGCGGTACTTGAGCCTTATTGATGGAGTTGTGGGGGTACTTGAGGCTAAAAAGGTTGGGAACCACAGGTTTAGATAATTTAATCTGTAAGTACTAAATAAGCTATATCATAGAAAAAATAATTAATAAAATCAACCCTTTATGCTAGGTAAATAAACAACCCAATTAGCTGAGTAAAATTAGCCCAACCTGTGTTCTGTCCTATTTTTACCCAGCCCTTGGGCTAAAAACACCCCAAAATTTACATGTGTGTGAAAGGAGAATGTAAGTGTGTGAGAGTGTAGAAATGAATGTACAGTATCTCACAGAAGTGAGTACACCCCTCACATTTTTGTAAATATTTTATTATATCTTTTCATGTGACAACACTGAAGAAATGGCACTTTGCTACAATGTAAAGTAGTAAATGTACAGCTTGTATAACAGTGTAAATTTGCTGTCCCCTCAAAATAACTCAACACACAGCCATTAATGTCTAAACCACTGGCCACAAAAGTGAGTACACCCCTAAGTGAAAATGTCCAAATTGGGCCCAATTAGCCATTTTCTCTCCCCTGTGTCATGTGACTTGTTAGTGTTACAAGGTCTCAGGTGTGAATGGGGAGCAGGTGTGTTAAATTTGGTGTTATCGCTCTCACTGGAAGTTCAACATGGCACCTCATGGCAAAGAACTCTCTAAGGATCTGAAAAAAAGAATTGTTGCTCTACATAAAGATGGCGTAGGCTATAAGAAGATTGCCAAGACCCTGAAACTGAGCTGCAGCACGGTGGCCAAGACCATACAGCGGTTTAACAGGATATGTTCCACTCAGAACAGGCCTCGCCATGGTCGACCAAAGAAGTTGAGTGCACGTGCGTGATGAATACGATCCTCAATTGGATGGAACTGGAATAAATACTTTGAATGCTGCGATCCTATTGGACTTACGATGGCAACCTGAATCGTAACAAAGCACTGTTGGCCAGAGGAGAACTGGCCCCCCGACTAAGCCTGGTTTCTCCCAAGGTTTTTTTCTCCATTTAAACACCTATTTGCCACTTGTCTGCCACCTGATGTCACCTGATGGAGTTTGGGTTCCTTGCCGCTGTCGCCTTTTGGCTTGCTTAGTTGGGGACACTTGACATTTGACTTGACATTTGATATTCAACAGTGCTTTGATCTACCTGCATTGACACTATTCTTTAAGAGCTGCTGTGCAGCCAAATAATGTACCAGTTATCAATGTAAAGCTGCTTTGACACAATCTACATTGTAAAAAGCGCTATATAAATAAAGGTGACTTGACTTGACTTGACGTGCTCAGCGTCATATCCAGAGGTTGTGTTTGGGAAATAGACGTATGAGTGCTGTCAGCATTGCTGCAGAGGTTGAAGGGGTGGGGGGTCAGCCTGTCAGTGCTCAGACCATACGCCGCACACTGCATCAAATTGGTCTGCATGGCTGTCGTCCCAGAAGGAAACCTCTTCTAAAGATGATGCACAAGAAAGCCCGCAAACAGTTTGCTGAAGACAAGCAGACTAAGGACATGGAACAATGTCCTTTGGTCTGATGAGACCAAGATAAACTTATTTGGTTCAGATGGTGTCAAGCGTGTGTGGCGGCAACCAGGTGAGAAGTACAAAGACAAGTGTGTCTTGCCTACAGTCAAGCATGGTGGTGGGAGTGTCATGGTCTGGGGCTGCATGAGTGCTGCCGGCACTGGGGAGCTACAGTTCACTGAGGGAACCATGAATGCCAACAATGTACTGTGACATACTGAAGCAGAGCATGATCCCCTCCCTTCGGAGACTGAGCCGCAGGGCAGTATTCCAACATGATAACGACCCCAAACACACCTCCAAGACGACCACTGCCTTGCTAAAGAAGCTGAGGGTAAAGGTGATGGACTGGCCAAGCATGTCTCCAGACCTAAACCCTATTGAGCATCTGTGGGGCATCCTCAAACGGAAGGTGGAGAAGCGCAAGGTCTCTAACATCCACCAGCTCCGTGATGTCGTCATGGAGGAGTGGAAGCGGACTCCAGTGGCAACCTGTGAAGCTCTGGTGAACTCCATGTCCAAGAGGGTTAAGGCAGTGCTGGAAAATAATGGTGGCCACACAAAATATTGACACTTTGGGCCCAATTTGGACATTTTCACTTAGGGGTGTTCTCACTTTTGTGGCCAGCGGTTTAGACATCAATGGCTGTGTTTTGAGTTATTTTGAGGGGACAGCAGATTTACACTGTTATACAAGCTGTACACTCACTACTTTACATTGTAGCAAAGTGTCATTTCTTCAGTGTTGTCACATGAAAAGATATAATAAAATATTTACAAAAATGAGAGGGGTGTACTCACTTCTGTGAGATACTGTATGTGAAAGGAGAATGTATGTATGTGAGAGTAGAAATGTTTGTATGTGAAAGGAGAATGTAAGTGTGTGAGAGTGCCAGAATGAATTATGGCTTGTATGGCCCCTCATAAAAATAACTTGTTAAAGTTTATTAAATATTTATTCTCTTCACATTACACACACACACACATATAAATTCGCTTATATAAACATATAAGCGAATATATATAAACATATATAAAGATAGTTATATATAGCTTTTTTTCAGGTGACTGACCACCTGCCTCACTAGCCAATAAATTACAATGAATAAAATCCAGTACTGCCCTATATTTTTAAAAATTAACAGCACAATAATCATTAAAACTTGATAAAGAGACTTTTAAAACATTGTTTCCTGGAAAACATTCCAGGATTTTTCTCCATATAGTGGACTTCAACGGCTACCAACGGGTTGAAGGTCCAAATAGTGGTTTCAGTGCAGCTTCAAAGGGCTCTACACGATCCCAGACGAGGAATAAGGGTCTTATCTAGTGAAACGATCTGTCTTTTTCTAAAAAAAATAAAAATGTGTATACTTTTTAACCACAAATGCTTGTCTTGCACTGCTCTGCAATTTGTGCCACATTACATAATCATGTTGGAAAGGTAGGCGGAAGTACTACGGTAGGGCAAAAAAACTCCATCTCATTTTCTCCTCCAACTTCAAAATCATCTGACATTGTTGTTTTACCTTTTTTTTAAAGGGCGTTTGACTTAAGGCCCTTTCACACTGAACGCGAAACCCGGCGTGAATGTTCGCCGCGATGGCACTCTTGAATCAAAACAATAGATCCCTATGGGGCTATTCACCCTGGGTGCGAACATTCGCAGCATGAAAAAGCGAGGTTTTTTTTTTTTTTTTTACCTGTGTCGATTTTTCCCCGTCGTTCCGTGATGAAACGGGCCGTCCAATTAGAGTTGCGCCTTAGATCACATGCCCGGAGCAGCTGCTATTGCACAGAAGGGTGAGAGTGGTGCCGCTGTTTCGAAAACTAGTGTAAACAAACACGAAGAAGAGCATCCAGGAGGAGATTGTTGGTATCTGAGAACAGATTTCTTCTCATGTTCTTCTTTTTACAGAATACCATTTCTATTCATTTTCCACTGAATTATGTGATCACTGTCCGTTTTCTTCCATGCTAATTGTACCTCTAATTATATTTTATGATGTATTCTTGTGCTATTCTTGTAGTACCCAACTGTATTCATCTTAATTTAACTCTGTATATTATGCAGCGGACGATGTTAAAGCCATATACAAGACACATACATGAGGACAAATGCATTGATCGGTGCCACCTAGTGTGCAGGCGTGAATTAGCAGAAGATGATCATTCCTTTCACGTTTGGTGTGAAAGGTCCATTCTTCCGCGATTCGCCTTGCTTTATCGCGTCGCGTTCAGTGTGAAAGGGCCTTTAGTCTTTGCACGTTCGCTTTGTAAACACTTGCTCGGTACTTCCGCCTACGTCACACGTGATCTTTCCAACGTGATTACGTAATGCGTGGCGTATTGCAGAGTAGTAGTAAAAAGTATATACATTTTTATTTTTTTTTAGAAAATGACCGATCGTTTCGCTAGATAAGACTCTTATTCCTCGTCTGGGATCGTGTAGAGCCCTTTGAAGCTGCACTGAAACTGCATTTTGGACCAAGTCCACTATATGGAGAAAAATCCTGGAATGTTTTCCTTAAAAACCTTAATTACTTTTCCACTGAATGACATGGGGGTGAGCAAATATCAGGAAATTTTAATTCTGAATTGAACTAATCCTTTAATAAAAGAAACTTCTCTATTTCCTTCCTTCCTAAAATCAAATGTATAGAATTTGATTAAAACATTGTTTTATTAGCTCTTGATACTGACCTCAGTTCTTCTTTCAGCCTCCTGAGTTTATCATACAGTCTTTCATTTCTCACATCCAGGGGGGAAGTAGGGACAAACCAGCTTGCTACACACTTAAAGATCACCACTACATGCTGGTCACAGAGAGATAGATCAAAATAGTGAGTGAGCAACAACATTCATTATTATTCTTAGTATAATTACTGTGTATCTAGAGTCCTGTTCTTATTTAGGTATCAGATTACCTCAAACAGAATGATGAAGACTAATCGTGCTGCCAGAATGACCCAAAACTGATTAGTTAAACTAAAGTCTTCATTACTTCTGTAGTCTCTATAGCTGAAAAGAAAACAGTACAGTAAATAAACAGTACATAAACAGCACTGGTTTGATTTTGATTAAAATATTTTAATTTTGTGTGTTCAGTCAAGCCTATTCTTGCTAAGAACCACCCACTTAAACAGGAGGATTTTGTGAAATGGACAAATAAAATGATCTTGTTTGCTTGAGTAATGGTTGCTGAGTTCCTAAGGTGTTCAGATAGATAGATAGATAGATAGATAATTACCTGCAGTATGTCACATTTATGCCACTGTTAGTGACCATCTGATGTGGTTTGAAATCTTCACTAACTCTCTTATCACTTATATTAGCAATGGAAAGTGTGTTGTTTATGTATCCAACCATACAACTGAAAATAAACAAAGAAGATTGAAAGACACTTGTGGTGCTGCAAATATTGATTACGCAGGTGTGAAATATCAAGTCCAACTCACTCAATGCCTGTAGCACTGCCACTGGCACAAGGTCCATAGTAGTACTTGTAAACCAGACGAGGAATGAAATCAGAGGATATACCAATGACCAGTCCATTAGCAATGACCGCAAGCACACTAATTGTCTCCAGCACTTCCGTCCAAACACCTGAAAAGAGAAAAGAATTGTCATTTCATACATTGTTTGTGGTCCACATATTTTTTTCATGACCATTTTCCATCCTTTATTTTTCCATCCTTTATTTTTCTTTCAATTGTTCAATATCAAGTTTCTTTGCTAAGCTGCATTATATTGTGACAGATTCATAAAATGATCTGCACAGAAAAGTGCTACTCAAACTGTTAAAGGCAGACTTCAGAAGGATATTCAGTGTGGTAGGCACTTGTCACAGTTCTGTTTTTGTCTCATTTTCATGGACTTTTATTGTGTTTTCATTGGTTTCCTGTTTTCCTTTGTTCTATTTTCCCGCCACTCTTTAGTTACCATATTTACTGATATGATTTATCATTCTGTTCAGCTGTTTGTCATCAATCCATCTCATTTGCCTTGTATTTAAGTCTTTTCAGTCCTCATTTGTCCGGTCAAATCTATGTTAAAGTTGCGTTTCGTTGTTTTGGATTACTAAAAAAGATGGAGAGCTTCCGCCACCGCGAGGATAGAGCCAACCAGGCCCCGGAGCCGACGCTTACAGTTAAAAATAGGCCAACTAAAACATTCTTTGTTCTATTATTTTTACTTGTGTTGTTGTTTAACGCAATGTTTAATTAAATGCAGCGACATAGAATGCCAAATGTTGGTTTTATTGCTTGTGTTAGGCTACATGAGAAAATAATTTTTGTCTACCTCATGTAGGAGATTTAATGCGGGTGCGGGTCGGGTCGCAGTTTTTATGTCAAACGGGTCGGGTCAGGTACGGGCTAAAATTATTGTTTTTGTTGGATATCGGGTCGGGTGTGCTGTTAATAACTGCGGGAGGGGGGCGGGTGCGGGTTTATCAAACAGGACCCGTGCAGGACTCTGCTGCTTTCTACCCTACCCCACCCTGAATAATCTGCATCATCATCGTCTTCATCGCCGCAGGTTCATCCCAGCATAATGACTGTGTTATTGCCTGGTATGAACATTGATTTATTGTCAGTAATCCCGCAAAACCTCCCTTTCCCACCTCTACTACTAAGCTCAGTCCTTCAGCCCTGCCTCAGCTGGTTTCCTGCAGCCCTTCATCTTCCCCCTTGATGCCATGTGGCGTTGTTAAGCCTCAGGTCGTTCAGTCACCAGCTTTGCCGAAGCGAGAGGATCCCTCAGGTCTGCCTCTGGCCTCTGATGCCTTCGCTTCACCTTCTGCTGACATGTCGGCTCTGCCTTGGCTCCTCCCACCCTTGGCTCCACCAGAGACCCTTATGGCTCTACCGGGTTCCCTCATCCCACCGGCTCCACCTTGGTCAGTCGCCACTCTGCCTGCGCCATGGACTTACGAGCCGTCTCTCCACCCCTACAGCTTCAGCAGGCTCCTCCTTCCCCCCGGCTCCACCTTGGTCCTCGGTCACACCGGCTCTGCCTTGGTCCTCGGGCACTCAGTTTCCACCTCGGACGCTCGTCTCCGTGGCTCCATCAGCTCTCCGTCTGCACCCTGGGATCCCCTGACATTGTCTCCCACTCAGTCAGTCGTCCCCTCAGTGGTTCCTCCCTCAGTCGACTCCGCCGTGGGCTATAGTCTTGGCTGTGCTCTGGGTTACCACCACCTGGCCACACCTCCCATCATCTCCTACATGGTTTCTTCCTCCATTGCCTCCTTGGTCTGTTCTGCCTGCTCTTACCAGCCCTTCACCAGCTCCTCTCACCAGTCCTTCATTGGCTCCTCATCCACCTCCAAAGCCCTCACCTTTCCTCCCTCACCACATTTGTTACGGCGCGAGGTTGCGCCTTCCAGGAGGGGGCGTACTGTCACAGTTCTATTATGTGTGGACTTTGTTTTTGTCTTAGTTTCATTTTCATGAACTTTTTGTGTGTATTCATTAGTTTCCTGTTTTCCTGTGTCCCATTTTCCCACCACTCTTTAGTTACCATGGTGACTGATATTTTGTCATTCTGTTCAGCTGTTTGTCATCAATCAACCTTGTTTGCCTTGTATTTAAGTTGCAGTCTTTTCAGTTCTCATTTGTCCAGTCATGTCTTCTGTCAGGATCACTATCGTCAAAGATGACTGGCAGTTAGTATACAGTTTGGATTGGTGGTATGGTTCTGTTCTGGGCAAAAACTCCCTGCCCATCCATACAGCCTAGCATGGATAAGAGCAGGGAGAGGAGCGATAACCCCCCTTAGGGTAAACAGGTGAGTTTGATCAAAAGAAATATCAGAAGGTCAAGTCCTGACTGGACGAAGGAGGAGCTGGGGACGGAGGAGGGTAATTAGCTCCTGAGCAATGCGATAAAGCTGCTGATAATACTGAATGGACCATATATATACGAATGCGGTGATAGGCCTCGTATTCCTATAGGTCAATGTGAATCAGCTGAGTGTCAGCTGATGCAAGCTGGCAGGTCACGTTAGAACTAACGCTATACGCTTGATTTACGGTTGTGTTTCGCTGTTTTGGATTATTTTCAGTGTGGATTATTAAAGACTTTTGAAACTGATATTCTTCCTCCTGTGCTTACTATAACCCAGTTGTGACAGCACTAAACAGAACCACATTTTACCCTCATCAATAGTCCTTCTAATATTTAGGAATAACAGTAACTATTGTACTTCCTCCTTATTAGCTCACAGTGACTGGAGCTCAGAATGAGTCTTTAACACGTCAATTTTATTTGTTTTTATATTAAAAAAAAAAAATTGGTGAGTTTGAACTGCAAAGGAAGTTGAGTTCTGCAAGTACAGTATGTTTACATAGTTCCATAAGTTCTTTTAAATAAAAATGATTTCTCCTGATATGAGCATTCTCTGTTTATAATCCCACAAGCCTTTTTTTCTCTCACCAATATTGTTGGCCTTTGTTGGTACTAGTCTGCGTTCAAGACTGACCATCTTAATAGCATCCAATCGGATCTCAATGATGTTGTTTAGAAGAGCCAACAATGGAGCCAAAGGAAATGCCGCTACAAAGATAGTAGTAAAACTGTACTGCATCACTGGGGAGGTAAAACAAACAAACAAAAAAAGGACAATGCAAATTTTAGACATCTGTGTTTCAAAGAATATATAAGCTTTGTAATGTGTTCTCTTAAAAGATCTCTAGAGAATTTTTGAAGATCCACAATCCACAACTAAAATTTTAGTTTTGTGTTTGCTTATGCAAAACTTACTGTAACAGTGTAGATGGGTGGCTGCCAGGCTGTTACTATGTGACTGCTAAGGTGTTCTGAGTGGTTATTAGTAAGTTACTATGTGTTGAGTTTACTACTGGCCCAAATCAAAGAAGCCCAATCCAAGTCTCTATGGTATGAGATATCAATCATAACAAAATGTGTAGGATGAGTTACTGGCCAAAATGTAATACTTATGCTTAGGTGTTTCAGTCATATGCCTAATCATAAGAATGAACAATGAATAGTAATAGTGATTATTGTCTTAGCAAACACCAGTAGTAACAAGTTCTGGCAGAAAACACGCACACACACAAAAACAAAATGACGATTGCATCTTCAAGCATATTTTCAAGATCTGTACCCATTTCCAAGAACTCATTAAAGAGGCTGAAGCAATCCGTTTTAATCAGGCCATAGTTTCTGTGGAGGTCTTCGAGTTTGCAGTTTTCACAGAGTTCGGATCCTTCCTTGGCACTCATACACTCCTTCTTATAGCATTTGACACACCTTCTCCGCAGCTTCTGGGTCTTTTTCCTGTTCAACCACCGACTAAACCAGCTGTAGAAAGAGGGTATAAATAGGTGTTTGTTATCTGTTATTCATTTACTGTATGTTATACAAAGTCCATGAAGCAGTGTAAAATAGGAATCAGAATTATAAGAAATTTCATGATTCTGGTTCCTTAACTATTATTTTTAGTACTTGAAGATGAAATGGTTCTAACTACATAATAACATATGGCCGAAATACTACTTTCGGTAACATTTGGATTGGAACATTTGAACACACATAGGAAAGATGTGTAGTAGCATAATCATACGTAAAAAAAAAAAAGATTGGTTTTCAGTATTTTATAAAATATGGAACTGGTTCTGTATAAGATCTTGATTTCCAAACCCAGTGTTAAATGATAAAAAGCACAGACCACAGAAAGACAATAAAAAAAGTTCCACTTACGGACCAGAATATTCAAAGATATTGTTGAAGATCTGTTTAAGTACCATGATAATAGACATCTGAATGAACAAATCTGTGAGACAGCCACTTGGGTGACACTGAATTGGAAAAGAATGTAAAAATGAGTGTGAATAAGTAAAACATAGTAGAGCATTGTTTATTTTTAGCACACTGTAGAGAAAATTATAATGGCCACACCTCCTCCAGTCTCCATATATCAGATATCCTTACATATCCTCCAGGGTGACCATTAATTCTAAAACACAAATTGATTTTCAGTGTATTATTATTATTATTATTATTGTTACAGTACATTTTTGTTACAGTAAAATGTGATTAATTTTAGAGGAAATAGGTTATGCCCTTGTAAAAACACCCCTCAAGTGCACTGTACAGTATATCCAGTCTATCAAAGCATTTGACATGGCTACACAAAACTAATACTGACAAATTTGATATGCAATTAAATTGCGATTTATTAATTGGCACATCATGTAATTAAATTAAAAATGTTAATCGCTTTGTTGATTTATTGTTCTCACCTGTTTCTTGTTACCCTTATTATTTCCAGTGTATTAGTTCCTTGTCCTTACATGGTGTTTTGTTGGTGTACTCAATTTTAGTTTCCTTGTTTGTAATTATTTGTTTTTGGAGTTACTTGTACCTTAAATTTGTAATAAATTGCTGCATATGGATCCTTCTCTCCTTCACCCTCCATGTGAGATTTCCAATCTCTGGTAAGTCCATAGTAACATAGTATTTAGCCTAATCCAAAAAATGGAATTTAGATGAGCGCTGTCCCAGTTAGTCTGACTCACCAATTCACAAAAGTGAGGTGAATGTTCAAAAAATTAAAGTCCTCTCGGTAGAGTTCTTTAAGTTCTTCTGCTGGATCCATCCTTTTTAGTGTTGGGTCTTCTGTAATGTTGGGAGGGTGACTCAGAGATGGAGAGAGTGATCTATATGCAGCAATTTATTAATAACATAAAAATACAAGTAACTTAAAAAGCAAGGAACCACAAACAAGAAACAAGGAAACTAAAACTAACGAAGCACACTAACAAAACATCATGTAAGTACAAGACCTGACCAGGATCACAAGGGCGTTTTTTACACTAGAACTAATATGGGTAACAAGAAATAGGTGAGATAAATCAATGAACAAAATTACAAACGGACTACAAGACTAAAACAGGAAACTAAAAAAACCAATATAATATAATGTAATATAATATAATGTATAATATAATATAAACTGTTAATTGTTAATGCTACCTTCCCAGAAAGAATGCTGTGTACATGAGAGAAGAGAACATTGTAAAGAACTGGAATATGAACATCTTCACTGTAAAACTCCTTTCAATGGCAGTATGGGAGTGCTTATTCTCTGCAAACAAAAAATAAAAGAATAAAAATAGTCTAGTCTTGATAAGAGTTTTATATAACAAACAAATAGGGTTAACAATAAAAATGTCTGACAATTAAAGCCACAAACCGCGTTCCACTTACCTATTTCACTCAGCTTCATGGCTACTGTACAATTTACCTGAATAAAATAATTACATAGTTAAAACTATTGTTATCATAAGCCAAAAGAGATATAAGTTCTGTTCCAAATTTTATTGCATCACAGGCTCACTCGATGTGAAGACTGATTCAAAACATAGGTACTTAATTAAGCTGCATGCATATTAGAGAATTATGTTGTATGTTGTTAACATGCTAATATCAAACTCTACTGGAAGTCATCAATACAGAGTGTTATTTGTGATGTGCAGAGTTGCTGATTTTATAAACCATGTTCTAAACTACACACTTCATCTGCACTTGCGGTCTTGCGAACTTACAATGGCCGCCGCGTGCGCTTGTCCACAAGACCATACGCAAGTCCACAAGACAGAAGGGTGTACCATATTTCAATTATAGGTTTCAGAAGGGTGCTTGCGAGTGCCCCCTTTGCGGCCAATATGCACCCTCAAAGCACACTTTTGCCAAGCCTGCAGTGAGGCAAGTTCCTCAGAAGACTTCTACCTGACAGTCAGAGCGGCATTACGTCATGAAAGTGTGGACTCTGAGAAAGACTGCGAGGGCTTAGGGTTCAGTTTGGGACAGGGCCATATTCCAATCAGTACAATATCCAAATCAGTCACTTATAAGGTTCAATGATGCATGGAATGCTGCCTTATAAGACAGCTGCCTTTGTTGGCGTTTAGCAGCTTACCTGGTTCCCTTTCGAGGGAACTCCACGCTGCGTCAGGAACTGACGCTATGGAAAAACACCTTTGTTGTGACGGTGTCTGAAGCACATGTGCTACTGGAAAACTAAGAGGGCATCTGAGACATAACATCCTCAGATTCTTTGTCTTCAGAAAGATATATGTTGTTGTATGTGTGCATGAATGACTGAATGAAAGGTTGGAAGCTGTGTTTACAAGTGTGCGTTGCCCTGCCCACACTTCATTACAAGCAACAACACACGCGACTTGTGTGTGAAATATCTTTCTGTGCAAGGCACAATCAGCACTCTAAGAGCACAATAAGAGTTTCAGATTAAAGCTCTGCTCCTGTTTAGCTTTCTTCTCGAAGGAAGAAAGTCAAGCGGCAGTGCCTTGCAGCTCGATTCCCATGTTTGCTGAGGCAGCACATGGATTATGATTGTCGGGTTCGCAGGTTGAGTTGAGGGAAGCATTAAAGTTTGAGCAGACAGGAACCCACATTCTCTTTTTCTTCTCTCTTTTTTCCCCATTAGAATATTGTTGTGTTTGTACGTGATGATCTCATGCAGAACTGGAAGCTAGAGTTCTCTTTTATATGCATGAGGACATTTTACTGCCTGCATCTAGTTCTGACAAGGTTAGATGTTGAATGTGGTGATGTTTCCACACAAGAAACACACCTGGTCTACTGTCTATGAGTTGAAGCATACAGCTTCTTTTCTTTCAGGATCTCCACAATGAGTTGTCATGGTCCTGGACACAGCCATATTCTGCTCGTACTGGATTGGAAGGGTATAGATATGCGGTGATATCTAAGGTTAAAGAGACCGTTAGTCAACTATCGCTCACCTTCATCTGAATTGCCCTGAAGAGGGCCATATCTACCCTCCAGACTGTGTTTAATTACTTCTAGTCTGGCTGTTCAGGCTGATGCCTCATTGCACACCATATGGTTCGGCAAGCGTACCAAGCATATCTCATTAAACATATGGATGGGCTTCCATGCCCTCAAGGGGCTGCATTGCTAAACCTGCCACAGCGTCGGCAGAGTGTGAAGCCTGCCCCCTGTGCGGAGGGTATCAGGACAACGGGCACCACCTTTTTCAGTCAGTCCCCTGTTTAAAAAGTTTGCTTCTTCCTGCCATTATGTCATTTCAGGACAACAAATAGAACCATTTTTCTTCCTTATAGTTCAAGGAAGCAAGGGGCTGCATTGCTAAACCTGTCACAATCTGTGTTTCGGTCTCCGCTCACCATATTCACCAGCTCCCTCTTCGGAGGTTAAAGGGACATAAAAATGTTGTTAGGGTCATCTGCCCCCCTTAGGAATACAGGGCATCCCCTTTTCAATCAGTTCCCTGTTCAAGATGCTTAGTTGTTCCCTGCCAGTGAGCTGTTTCAGGGCGCCAAACAGAGTAGTTTTGTCCCCTCTTTTCTTAAAGTATCAGTCGGGTACTCGAAAATGAACGCATGATACCGCTTTCAGAGCAATCATGGCGTGGTGACTTCTGCCAAATGTGTCGCTTTAGGTTCTTTAGACCATAGAAAAAGCTTCAGAGATCATTTTCTCACGTATCCACCTCACTTCAACAGCATCCTCCTCATGCTAGTTAGCGTCAAAGAGGCCTTGTTTCAAGCACAAAAAATACAGTCTCTTTTGGACAATGGGGCCATAGAAAAAGAGAGTCCGGATTTTACAGCCATTATTTTCTAGTTCCCAAAAGGGGAGTTTGAGTCCATATCTGGATTTACATTATCTGAACTGTACTCTGAGGGCATACAGGTTCAAGATGTTAATGTTCAAACAGATCATATCAAATCTGGTCAGGAGAACGGTTTGTCATGATAGATCTAAAGAACGCCTATTTACAAATCTTACCCAATCACAGGAAGCTGCTCAGGTTCACATTCAGGGGAGAAGCGCACCAATATCGAGTAGAGTAGGATTCAACCACTCAAAAACCCATGCATTTGAGCCACCATAGTGGTATCATATGGGCACACCTAACAGAATTACCAGGGCTGCTGTTGCACAAACCAGGATCAACTCCACACAGATGTCAAATGATCAAGACTTAAATTCCATATTAATTGAGCTTGAAGACTTCAAGAAATCGAATTTTTAACTTTGAGGTCTTTATGCTAGTGTACTCCTAAAATAAAATAAAATAAAAAAGAATTTTTAGCAGATATGCATATTTGAAGAATGTCTTTCTCTTCCAGGAAAATTTATCAAAAATATTAATGGCATCATTTGCACTCAGGGGCAGTTTTTCCCCAATAAAATGCTCTCTAGAATGGGAATGTGCACTTAAAAGGTAGGGTCAGCAATTTTTTTTATAAACAAATTTTGTTATACTGGTTGAAACTCTCTTCACATCCTGATAGCAATCAATAATAGAAGTGGTCTAAATATTAAAACATGTACATATATCTTCTGTGGAAGTCTCAGGACCAAAAAATGTTTGTCCAGTCATTGTATTCAGTTCGATACGATGTCCTACCTGCCTGTCAACATATATATCTCCGCGCAGAGTTCTACCCGGAGCTGTTCACGTCCTCAGACTCAGATTTAAGTGTTTCTATGTCAACACAATTAATGCCCAAAATAAATCTGCAGCAGTCAGGTGGTACAAGTCAGAGCTCTGTAAGTTCTTTACGTTCATTATTATTGTAATGTTACGTGCTTTGATACATGAGGTAATTTAACGCTGTCTCTCGTGATGCTTTGCAGACTCTGCTGTGCGCGTTCATGTGTTTTGAAGGAGACACTGGAGAGTGGTCCGATTGGAGGGTGGGATCTCATGCTTTCAAAGCTAGATTTTTATTGTTAGCCTCTCCGAAAATGCCTACCCTACCTTTAATACAACCTGACTCTGATTATCAATAGCAAGTAACAAATCATGATTCATAAGTTTTGCATGAACCAAAGATTGTTGGTTTTATAAACATATGAGCTCTTCAGTATGTTCTGTCCAAACTTCTTGTTTCAATAGGAAATACATCAACACAGGAAAGAAAACTACACTCATCAAGCCATTTCATTGGGTCTTTAAAACCCTACCATCTGTCCTCTGAAAAAAGCAGGAGTTTTGTGGAGTTTGTGGAGCTTACCCGAGTCATGACGGTGATGGTGATGTAGTGAAGCACAGCTCCGAGCATCAGGGCAACTGTTTGAGAATTCTCAATAATGACCTGCCAAGGACTGTTTTCGGCCAGCAGTACAGTAGCAATCACTCGAAACACAACCAGGACATGGGTCAAACCAATGATGATCAACAACTGATAACACATCACCACAGACAACAACAAAGTGAGTTAGCCATACATATATGAATTATATCTTTTTTATGAGAGTTAAGGCATCTTCACAAAATCAATATGGGTTTCTTACCATGAGTGTGACTAAAACCATTACTATTGTGGACCGTAGATAAGAGTGTTGGCGCATCTTGGGTTGACAGTTTGCATTATTTACAATCTCCAGAATCAACTCCTCCTGCATGGTACAAAATTACATGTTATACCCAACCACCCTAAGCTTTATATTTTTGTAGTTCTTCACCATGATGTAACTAACAATGATGCAGTTTTTTGGATTAACACTAAAAGTAGTGGCAGTGCAGTAGTCAATGTGGGACATATTTGGTTGTAATTTATTTTGTGAGTTTAGCGGAACAGAAAGTGAATCACAGAGTTTTATAAAGTGTACGTTTGAGAGAGGGACACAGCACTTTTCAGAACAGTGGTGCTCTATGCAAATACCTATACTTGAGACTTGAGTCTGCCATTGACAAGAAGGAGGCATATAACTTACTGTAGTGTTTTTAAACCAGTACTCACACTAAAAGGAGACAAAACTTGTATTTATTGTAATTGTATGTTCAAATTTTACTTTACACCAGTCATTAGTTCTGTGATCCTCATCAATTTTGCACCAGATATGTACTGTTCTAATCTGATAGTTGCTATTGCCCCCTTAAATAGCTTTAATGTTTTGTTTTATTAGTGTAGCCAGCTGCTTTTTCAAAAGGGTAGCTTGACTATAGTTTAATTATTCAAATGTATCAGTGCTTTGTTGCTCAGAAAAATAAAATTCCCAGTAGCTAACTCAACAGTGTAATGATGTATTGTTGTTATAGAGACAGTTACTTGGTAATACCTCTTCCTCACACCAGTCAAAGACCTTCCATGCACACACATAAGATGACCTGTGGCGCTTCCAGAATTCCAGGAACACAGTGGCTGTGATGAAGAAAATAACATCTGTCATAACATTGATTCAATCCAACTTAAATGAGGTTAGAGCTGTTGTTGAACTTACCCCACACAGCCATGAACATGGCGAATGCCACTGTTCCCTCATTATCAAACAGAAGGCTCACCTGCACGTGACCCAAAAGACACAGTGTCAGCACATATTACAACATTATAACTTTATTTTAAAAAAAGGCCCAGGAATAGTTAGAACTAGAGTGAGGAGATAGGAAGGTGGAGGGATGCTGATAAACTGTCAACAAACAGAGGTAAGTCTGCTGTATATGTACCTTTTATCTCGTTAATTAAGCTGACTGACTGAATGCGCTCCACTCGTGTTAATTAGGTTAATTTTCTGAAAATGCTCCTCCTGAACTTTGTTAATAAAACATCATTAATAGAACGTTCATCCAAAGTTATCTGGTCTTTAATAATATTCTCAAAATATTAGCACAAATTATTTATACATTATTTCCATTGATGGAAAGTATTTTTTCTGAAAGTTTTATTTGGGTGTTCTTCTAACGTTCCCTTTCGATGGAACCCGGGCTGCATCGAATGACGACACTATAGTCTATAGTGCAATCCTGATTGGTGCTGCGTTACCACATGACATGTGATGGCATAGCATGGAAGCTACAAAGGGAAGTGATAAGCAGTTTAAGCTGTGTTCCTCCCTATCCTAGATACATCATGGGTGGGGACACACACAAGCTTTGTGTTAGCTGCTTGGGAGTGGAGCATGCACGGGCAGCTCTCAAGGGGCTGCCTGTGTGCATTGTGAGCGGCTGCAACTCAGAACGTTCTGCTCCCGCCTCACCCTCTTTGATGAGGGCCAGGCCTGCGCTCTGTGTGGTTCGGGTCCCACGTCTGCTGAGGCGGCATGGCGTCTCAGATCGTGGGGTTCGCAGGTGGATCTGGTAGAGGAGCTCAAGACGGCTTTGGCCCTTTCTCGTCCTTTATCAGTGCTCTCGCTCAGGATCAGGAAGCCTCTGCGGCTTTTTCCGCCCTGAGCGTGAGTCTGATGCTGAGTCTGTCTAGCTCCGAGGATGTGGATGTCCTAAGCAATGAGGCGGGGAATTTCGAGGACTCGCCACCTCTATCCCCTGCTTATGAGGAGCTCTTGGAGGTTGTGACTCGAGCTGTAGCCAAGTTGAACATCAAATGGACAGCTGAGAAGCAGAAAGCGCAAAAGAAAAGTAAATTAAATAAGCACATCCCTCTATGTCGGGGCCTGTCTTTCTTTCCCAATCTCCATGCAGAGGTTTCAAGATTGTGGAAAAGGCTGTTCTCCTCTCGAAATTCGAGTGCAGCGGTCGCAAATTATTTATCGATCTTGGGCTCAAAGGAGAACGGCTATGGGATTATGCCTCAGGTGAAAGAGACTTTGGCTCTCCCTTGACGTTGCGTCATCCCTTAAGGCCCCGACAATACCCACCAAACCCTGTCATACAACATCTAATTTGGTGAACAAAGCATATATGGCGGCGAGTCAGGCTGGTGCATGCCTGCACACCATGGCAATCATGCAGGCATACCAAGCCGATTTATTAAGGGACCTTGATGAAGGCGAGGGGGTCGGCCGAAGCAATTAAAAAGCTGTGTTGGGCCACAGACCTGTCTCTCCGGGCTACTAAGGAGCCGGCCCATGCCATCAGCCCCTCCATGGCAGCATTGGTAGCTACAGAGAGGCATCTATGCCTGAACCTCTCTGACATTAAGGAAAAGGACAAAGCTTTCCTCCTTGTTGCCCCGCTGTCACCTTCTGGCCTCTTTGGCAACGCTGTCAATCTGGTCGTCAAGAGGTTCCAGGAGGCAAAACGACAGTCGGCAGAGTTTAAGAAGTTCATCCCTCGTCGCTCTCGGTCCTGGGGGGCCATTGCCAGGTGGCAGCCCTAGCCGTCAACATCGAGCTCCTCATACCTGCAGCAGCAGAAGGACAGTCTTGCATCTCGAGCCCCCTGTTAGGGCCTTAGAATCTGATGTGCATAGGTCTTCTCAGTGGAGGAAAACCGATCAGTTACTGGTGTGTTTTGGGTCACCCAAAAAGGGATCGCCAGCCTCTAAACAAACAATCAGTAAGTGGATTGTGGAGGCAATTTCTACAGAGTATGAGGCACGTGGTCTGCCTTCACCTCTGCTGGTAAGGGCTCATTCCATAAGAAGTATGGCAACTTTTTAAAGCCTTATTGTCGGGGATCTCCCTTCAGGAAGTATGTGATGATGCAAGATACTCCTCCCCGCCCTGCACACCTTTAAAAAGGTTTTACAGTTTAGACCTTCCTTCTACACCTGGCGCTCAAGTGCTCTCATCCTGAGTTGTGCCTGTACAGTTTCACACCAGGACAGGCATTACTCAGTATGGCGCAGAGGGTATTTCATTCCTTATTGTCACTCTGCGCAGGACAAGTTCTCTCAAAAGAGAATGTCTCAGGTTACAACTGTATCCTCATTCTCTGAGAAGGGAACAAGACATTGAGTCCCTTTGCCATACTTCCTGAATGCCTGTGAGCGGCTTACTTCAGCCTATTAGAGGCTGACGCTACTGTTTACCAGCTTCCCTTTGTAGCTTCCGTGGTACGCTGGCACAATTGGGCACCAATTGGGATTGGACTAGTTGCATGACGCAGTCAGGCAGAGGCCTTCCCCATAGTGTCGACATTCGACGCAGTGTCTTTTTTTGCAATTTTTGCAAAATGATAAAATGAAATGTTCTCTTAATGTTTTCCCTAATGTCGGCATAAATATATAAAAAAAAAAAAAACTGGACGTTAAGTGAACATTCAGAAATAACGTTTTTGTAACTTAAACGGAATGTTAAATCAACTGCACTCTAAGAAAATCTTTCTCTTTTTTTACTACAAAAATGTTACTAAAGGCTGGAATACACTACAGGATTTTTGCTCAGATTTTTGCCCCAATTTGCTGTCTAGATGAGTCGACAACAGTTGCCAAAAGTCTGAGCCAGTCTGCAGATTTTGGGCAGTCACAGTTGACAGATTTCACAGAAAATCATGTAGTGTATGATGGGCACAGACTGCAAATTTTTAGCTTCAGTCTACTGCTGGGCGGTTCTGGCGGTTTTCACAATATATCACGTTGTTGTTGTTTTTTACTGGACCTTTATTTTGGCATATTTTACTGTCAGGAGTTCAGGAAATACATTACATAAACATTGTAAGGACAAATAAAGATTTATATATAAAAAAAAAATGTAATCAAATCAGTTCATAAAGCTAACAATTTAGTTTAAAATGTAATCAAATTAATTTAATTATTTAATTAAATTAATAATATTAATAAGTAGGCCACATTTTTACTGTGCAATTTCTGTAATTTCAATGAAGACCTTTGAGTTTGTGTTTTAATAAATGGTGTTAATAATAATAATAATAATAATAATATTATATTATATTATCTCTGTTAATCGAAGTACACTCTATTGTACAATAGTAATATTTCTATTATTTCAAGTTATACCGAACCTTTATTTTGACAGGGTCGTGAAGACTGTGTAAATGTCGATAGTTTTATCAAATTAAACGGTGAAACGTTCATAAAGTGACTCTAAGAGCAGCTCTGCAGAAGAAGTTCATGTATAGTGAGTGAGACAGCAGTAGACACTGAAATCATCGTGAGCGTCACGCGTGCTTCAGTATGTGTAGTAGTAGACGAAAATGCGGCGCTCATTCATACAGACTTCAGTTTTCAACAGCAGTCTTTTTTAGCTTTAATATTCACAGACACTAGTCCGTATCGATATCTGATTCATTGTACAGCCCTACTTTTGATTTATTCATCCAAAAATTGCCAAATTCTGTGATGTTCCGCTTAAGTTCTTGTGACTGGATTCCGTGATTTCATCCGTGTTTTCTGCATCGCAGAAATATGGCTCTACCTGGTATTTGCAGTATTAAAGAGAGTTAGTTTGTGAGTTATTTATGGTTGTGTTATAAAATTGTTTCCATTAGTGTAAGAAGGGTATGCAGTTAATAGAAGTCTGCTATCAATACACTCTACATTGCGCTTCATGGTCATTGAATAGATACAGCAGCTGTTTCAGCTACGCACAGGTATGGCAGTTTTTGAAAAATACACATCGGTCTCGAAATTGAAACCGGTTTACTGTATGAACCGGTATACCGCCCAGCACTACTTCAGACTATGATTCCATCCATTCAGATATCAAAACATATTTGATATTTTGATCCGATTTTAACACATATTGTAGTTTATGACGTGTCGCAACTGAAACCGAAGCTGTCCTCTATATACCAATATAATACAAATAAAATACAATACAAATACAACAACAAAACAAAAGCAAATTAACAATACACGTAACAAATTAGCATCAATTTTTGACTCATCAGCACAGATAAAACAACTGACTGCACCACTCACCTCTATCTCACGTTGTAATCTGTAGTGTCCATTAGGGGTGTTGAAATTAATCGTTTCTACGATGCATCGCGATGCAGACATGGACCATAATCGATTATAGCTTACTGATGTTTCTCTGACGTCATTCGTCGCATACAAGCTTCTCGCGCAAGCTTAAAATGGCGTAGGGAAGCGAAACACAAAAGCGAGTAATAAAAAATATCCTGAATCGTGAGGCCGGTGGCGATTCACACCCCTAGAGTCCATACTGACCGTGTCTACCCACCCAAGACCACATCCAAAAGTGCTTGGCTCATTTTTTTTTTCTTTTGCGACAACTAATGCAATCATGTTTGTTTCAACTGTCATGCATCTCCTAGCAATGAGGCACCTTTCTGTGTGAGTTTGTTGTGTTCAGAACGATTTGAAAGTATGGTAGTGTATGATCCTGTGTCATTTAGTGTACGATGCCCAGTTCTCTCTGTACATTTACAAAGTCGGCAAGTGTATGATGCCTAATCTGTTCAGATTTTAAAAGTCCTGTAGTGTATTCCAGCTTTAAGAAACTTATTTGAGTTCACCAAGACTCCTAAGACAGTAGTTTCATGAACCCAGGTTTGACAAGTCATTTTTTGTGTTGTATGAAAGCAAAGATTTTCTTCTAAGCTCAAGACCATTTATTGCTGTTTACTTTGCACTTTCTTGGCATAATGCACATGCTTCTGCCTAGTAACCTCATAACATCGCCATTCTGTGAAGATGTTAAGTCTGACATCACACATCACCATTCCAAATGCTCTATCAGATCCTAAAAGCATACAACAAGAAGTGCTAATATACACTCACTCACAGTGTGCTGTACTACTACAGAAAAAAATCTTCAAAAATCTCCATACCAAAATCTCAGTTAGCCAAACAGTCATTCAGTTTTACTGAATCATTAAAATACTGGACACTGTGTACCAGAACACTGTAATGTACTGTACACAGTTTTTAAAATCTTAGTTTTTAAAAACTTATCTTAAAGATGTGCTATATACAGTATGAATAGTGCTTATAAATGAGTGTTGAGGTTCTCACTCTGTATTCGATACGTCACGATTTAATGGGAACACATGCTGCTTACAGTAAACTTGTGTTGAAGCCCTGATATGAGTCATTTAAAGGGTCTTGAGTGCTTCTTATAAGTGGGTGATTGAGTCAAGATATAGTGCATATGTGTGGATGTGTAAATAACAAAGTAAGTGACTTGTCAGTGCACAGTTGCCTGAATAAAAAGTACAGTACCTTTGCATACATGCAGGTGTCAGAAAGCTCCCACACTTTGCATCTATTATCGCATAGAGGGCACATAATAATGTTCGACTGGCACACCTCCTGTCTGCGTACACATACATAAACACACACACACCAGCTGATTTTTCTTCAGGACCCTTATTTTACATTAGACACCAAGTGGTGACCTTACAAAGTACCAGAATTGTTTATCAAACAACAAAGAT
Organism: Mylopharyngodon piceus; assembly: GCA_039654765.1. Classification (NCBI taxonomy): domain Eukaryota; kingdom Metazoa; phylum Chordata; class Actinopteri; order Cypriniformes; family Xenocyprididae; genus Mylopharyngodon; species Mylopharyngodon piceus. The sequence goes on from JBCHWC010000171.1 coordinate 244,974, forward strand.
GTCCTCAGAATCAAACATTAGGTTACTTACATGAGAGGACTTGTGCTGTAGAAGGCCAGGCCATACAGGAATACTATGAGACCAATTACAGAAGCAGGAATCAAGAGAAATGTGTACCAGCCCAGCCACAGGAAATAAAGAGCCACCTTCTCACCAAGGTAGTTTCTGACGACACATACAATAAATGAATGTAAATAAGTCTATAAGGAATAAGGAGATGAGTAAAACCACAAAATTAAAAGAAAGAGAACCTGACGTTAGTTATGGGTTGCCCCCGAAAACAAGCGGACCATCGAGCCCAGCTCTGCTTCAGTTCTTTCTGCTCCCTTTTCTAGGAATGAAAGTGGACAAAGCACAAAGTTTTTTAATTTTTATATTTACTACAAAACATTGGAATCTCATTTCTTTGGACTGTAACAGAAACCACACAGTGGAGGCCATGTAGGTTTAGTTGTCCTGGTTTTGTTTAGCAGTGGTTTTGTTTGTTGGTTTCAATTGTCTGTTTTCAAAAGTATCTCATTGTAACGCATTTAACACAAATAAATTACTGAAGCATGTGAAATTGCGTCATTAACGTAATTTACGTCACGCAGTTGGATGATCTTAAAAGTCCATGCTGATTAGGCTACATCACAGATGGCAGAGAGAAGAGATTTATTCATTCCAGTGTCTGTTTCGCTTTAAAACACGAACTCTCTGTCATATTGTGTCATTGTATCCCGCCTCGCGCTGTTCCTGTCTGAACGGAACGTTGAAACATCCCACCGCTGTATGGCCAGATGATGTTTCTCGGCTGGATAAAGCGTCTCGCTCATAAAGTTTTGATGGATGAGGACTGCAATCAAAGTAAAGACGATTGCGGTGACGTACAGGAGTCGTACATTAAGCACGCGTGAGTCCGTTATATTGATGCGCAAACAAATCATGTATGAGCACTCTCGACGCACTGATCGCACATTGTATTTATGCACAGACACATTTCAGTACATTCACGTTGTTTTCACACACATTCAGTATAATGTTGGGATATGTCCTATGTATGTTGCTGTGTACTTTAGTAAGCAGGTCAAGGCAGTTGGTTTAGGTTTTTTTGGCATCTCCATGTGGTCCCGTTCAGTATCGCAACTTGACTTGTCTAAAATGTAAATAAGCCCTATAATGTTCTTGTCTTTATCACACTCAAGGCTGGTGTATGAATTAACACATTTTTATTCCTCCAGTACTCCCTGCACTTCACACATGCATTTCAACACACTTAAAGGAACACTCCACTTTTTTTGAAAATAAAGTGGAGTTTTCCAACTCCCCTAGAGTTAAACAGTTGAGTTTTACCGTTTTCGAATCCATTCAGCCGATCTCCGGGTCTGGCGGTACCACTTTTAGCATAGTTCATTGAATCTGATTAGACCGTTAACATCTCGCTCAAAAATAACCAAAGAGTTTCGATATTTTTCCTATTTAAAACTTGACTCTTCTGTAGTTACATTGTGTATTAAGACCGACGGAAAATGAAAAGTTGCGATTTTCTAGGCCGATATGGCTAGGAACTATACTCTCATTCCGGCGTAATAACAAAGTCCCTTTAAGACAAGTCATTTCACTCGGCGGCCATCTTTGAAACGCCTCTTGGGCATCCAAGTGCAGCTCCTATCTCTTTGAATGGGGAAACATCAAATTCTCCAAAGTTGTTTGCCAAGCTTTCGATTAAATTTCATATTTGAAATCACCAATGAAATCTGACAACAACTATCTCATAAATTTTGTTTCTGAACGCTCGAATCATGACAAAAAACGGTGTTTTTCAGGCTGGATCAAGCTAATGCGCATGCGCAGTCCTAAATGCGCGTCTCTTGTGCCTTACTTCTGAGGCGCGCTTCTGACTGTTTCTATAGAAACCGGAGCTTCTAACGGCCGCTGCAGTGATGCGATGACTTTACCAATCGGCGATTGGCTCTTATTTAGAAGGCGGGACTTATTCCGCCATATTGCGCGTTGCACTTTCTCCCGTTCAAAACAATAGGAGTGACGCGTCTTGTGTTATTCTATAGTCTTTGGTAATAATCAAGGAACTTTGCTGCCGTACCATGGGTGCAGCAGGCGCAATGATATTACACAGCGCCTGTGACCCCCTGCTTGCACAGGGAGCGTGCCTTGCAACCATGGAGACATTTGTGAGAGACGCTGCGTAATATCATTGCGCCTGCTGCACCCATGGTACGGCAGCAAAGTTCCTTGATTATTACGCCGGAATGAGAATATAGTTCCTAGCCATATCGGCCTAGAAAATCGCAACTTTTCATTTTCCGTCGGTCTTAATACACAATGTAACTACAGAAGAGTCAAGTTTTAAATAGGAAAAATATCGAAACTCTTTGGTCATTTTTGAGCGAGATGCTAACGGTCTAATCAGATTCAATGAACTATGCTAAGCTATGCTAAAAGTGGTACCGCCAGACCGGTGATCGGCTGAATGGATTCGAAAACGGAACTGTTTAACTCTAGGGGAGTTGGAAAATGAGCCTATTTTCAAAAAAAGTGGAGTGTTCCTTTAACTTCTCTTTTTTTTTGTCTCCCCCAAAACCCTTAGCTATGTTTTCCTGCCCCCTAGTGTCTATAATTAACATAACATTAAACATTACAACCCTCTTCACCTTCAGATATTTTCATATGAATCAAATAAACATTAACAGTGAACATTGAACATTTTACTCAGTATCCAAAGAGTTCCTCAATTTATAAATTGTGGATTTCATAATCTGCTAGTCTTCTTGGAGGTCCTCTGTGCTCTCTCTGCGGATATCTTCTGACCTCTGAAGTCTGTGACTGTAGACCAGCTGCTGATGAAAGCAGTGTTGCTGGTGTTACTGTTTTGGTTTGACCTGGAATATTTAATTCCCAGCCATCAGCCATTTTATTTCCCTCTTCTTTTCCTTCTGTGTGAATTTTTGAGGAACACAGAACTTTGAAGTGTGACGAATTTCTTGTGATCTTACGAGTGCCAGAGACTGCTGTGATCAGTGGCCCTTTTACAGAAATCACCTTGTATGGCTGAGGTTCAAAAGCTGAACAGAGCTTCCCACTCTTCTGTCGTCGACACAGAACAATGTCATCCACCTTTAGGTTTGAAGGTTTGGCGTGATGTTTCCTATCTGCATGCCATTTCATTTTTTCTTTTGCTGCAGCATCTGTACGGCGAAACATGTCATCGCAGCTTAGTTGTTTCGGAGAAAGCTCAGGTAACTTTGTGCGTATGGGCCTTCCAAACAAAACTTCAGCAGGTGACTTTTTTGTTGAACAATGTGGGGTGGCACGATAATTGGGAAAATCGAAGGAAAGTGTACAAAACTTGCTTCCATGGTAAATTGTCCACATGAGCTGCTTGAATGGCTTTCTCCAGTGTCCGCATAAACCGCTCTGCTTCCACGTTTGCTTGCAGCCATAGTGGGGTGATTTTCCTGTGTTTGAACCCTAAATATGAGGAAAAATCAGCAAAATCATGTCCATTAAAAGGTGGGCCATTATCCGTTTTTACTTCCGAAGGCACACCAAAAGATGAGAAAATCTTATCTAACTTAGGAATGGTGCTTTTAGCTGATGTGGACTGAACAATCTCAACCTCAGGATACCTGGAATATTCATCAATCACGACAAGGAGGTAATCTCCTGAGGGAAATGGGCCACAGAAATCAACTCCAACTTTATCCCATGGTTTAAATGGCAGCTCCGACATTTCCAGTGGTTCTCTGTTATTAGTAGGCACAACAGCTTGACATGGAATGCAGGTTTCTATCATTCTCTCAACTAGTCTGTCAATACCAGGAAACCACACTTTTTCACTATCCCTTGGTGTCCTTCATGTGCAAGGGAAACAGCTTTTTTTTTGTAAGGACACTGGCACCACTATCTTTGTCCCTCTTAGCACCACATCCCCTGTTGTTGTAACAGATAACTCACTTCGTATCTTGTACAAAGAGATTAGTGCAGGTCTGTCAATGTTATTGTCCAGTGACTTTTTTTACAGCATCCTCCCACCCACCATGTTTGATGAGTTCTGCAACTTTAGAGAGGGTCATATCATTCTTTGTGGCGATTTGTATTTCCTGTAGCGTCATGGCCTTCGGCACAGCACTGGCAGCAAGGAAATTTACATAATTCTCAGCACACTTAGCCGCATTTGATTTTTTTGATATTGTAGGGGGTGGCGAGACATGTAGTCTGCAGGGTTATCCTTTCCTGACTTATACTGAACGATGAAATTATATGATTGCATCCGCAGACCCCATCTTTCTATCCTAGCAGGTGGCTTTGACTTTGGATTGTTGAATATCCATTCAAGGGGTTTGTGATCAGTTACCAGAGTAAACTGTGCTCCATAGAGATACATATGAAAATGTTCACATCCCCAGACAACGGCCAAAGCCTCGCATTCAGTTTGGGAATATTTTTGTTCAGTAGCAGAGAGCGCACGGCTTGCATAGCTCACCACCTAAGCTGGTTCATGAGGAGAGTCTCTTTGGGCTAACACTGCCCCTAAGCCAACTGGACTTGCATCCACGACTAGCTCAGTCCATTTTTTAGGGTCAAAATAACTCATGACAGTGTCACTGCTGAGACTTCGCTTTAGCTTCTGGAATGCATCTTGATGAGTTTGCGACCATGTCCAGATTGTGTGCTTTTTTGTGAGTTCACGGAGTGGCTGCGTAATGGAGGCAAAATCTTTGATGAAGCGAGCACTGTAGTTTGCCATGCCAAGTAAACTCTGCAGTTCATTGACGTTTTTGGGTGGAGCAGCCTCTTGAAGTGCTTTGAGCTTTGTAAGGTCAGGTGAGAAGCCTCCATCAGAGAATGTGTATCCGAAAAAATCCAGTGATGTCTGCCTATACACACACGTTGCCTTGTTCAGCGTCAGGTTTTTTCCTTTAGCCTTTGGAACGTGTTTCTCAAAGCTTCATCATGCTCCAGCAGTGTTTCGCCAAACACCAGGATATCATCGCTCAGATTAATTACCCCTGGGATTCCATCTAGGACTTGTCGTATGACATGCTGAAAAAGTTCAGCAGCTGAGGATATGCCAAAATTAAGTCGCTTGTAGCGTCTAAGGCCTACATGAGTGGAAAAAGTGGTAATGTATCTTGAGGTTGGTTCTAGTTCCAACTGATGGTACCCACAGTTTAAATCAAGTACCTGGCTCCATTTAACGCATGAATTACATCATCAACCGTAGGAGTCAAATGTCTTTCTCTTTCAATGGCTTTATTAGGTAAGCGCATATCCACACAGATCCTAACAGCGTCAGGATCCTTTGGTTTTGGCACTGCAACAATAGGGGACACCCATGGCGTTGGGCCGTCCACCCTTTTCAATAATGTCCAGCTGTTCCAGTCGTGTAAGCTCAGTCTCTATACGTTTCCTGATGTGAAAGGGGACCCTATGATGCGGCTGACTGACTGGTGTGATAGATTTATTGATGTGAAGTTTAACTTGAAAGTCCGTCAGTTTGCCAACGCCTTGGAAGAGGTCATCGTACTCAGCAAGAAGGCAGTTCACATTGGGTATGTTGTGGGGAATGCGAATAGGCACCCGAGGAGTTTGCACGTTCACATCTTGTTTGGACTGCACTCTGTTCACTACTTTGAGTATCGTAGGTAAGTAATGTGGTACTTCCTCCCTTAAGAACGTAAAAAGTTGTTGTCAGAAATCATGACTTTGTTTCAAGTACGTCTGTGAATTTTCCAAGGACAGGCAGAGGCGTCTGGGACGCATATGCAAAAATAGTCACATCTGTTTTATTTAGGACAGGTGGATCACACAGAGTCTTGAATGTTTTTTCATCTAGAATGTTGACACTCACTCCTGTATCGATCATTGCTCTGATTTTTCTGCCTCTGATTTTAATGTCTGTGTGAAAAGTTTTTTTTTTTTTAACACCTGAAATTGTGTAGAGGTATGCCTCTTCAGATGTAACAGCTGGCTCAGCTTGAAACAAATGAAGTTGTCGTTTGGTTTTGGCGCCTCCCTGTGGCAAAATGCCCTTGTTTTCCACATGCATGGCATATTTTACCTTTTGCTGGGCACGATCTCCCCTGAAGATGTGGGAAAGCTCCAGCACAGTTAAAACATGTTTTCTTGACAAGATTACTTGCACTGGATACGGCCATTACATCTTGGGAATTTGCAGCACAGTTTTGTTTTTGTTCTATACCTGCAGCTTGCACCTCTGCCACCTCCATGGCTCGTCCCATCGCTAACAAATCAGTTAAAGTCAAATCAGGATTCTGAAGTGCTTGACGCCGAAGTTTACTTGATGTACACGTTTGAATAATCATAGTCTTGATCTCTCTGTCAATGTCAGTGAATTGGCACGTTGCGGCTAATTGTCTCAGCCTCGTATGATAAGCGTCAAGCGATTCTCCAGCTTTCTGAGTAGCCTCTCTGAAAATGTACGTCTCGTATGCAATGTTTACCTTCAGAGAAAAATATTCATTGAGCTTGTTAACAGCAACAGCGTAGTCTTTAGCCTGGCCTGTTTCAGATAGTGTGTCGAATATATCCTGAACTTCATCTCCAGCGTAGTGTAGGAGCATTGCCCGTTTCCTCGTGTCATCTTTGATGTCCATGGCCAGTAAAAATTCTCAAACCGTTGTAGCCATTTTTTCCATCTTACACCTACAGAGCTGTGGTCCTCATGCACGACAAATTGGGGAAAAGCAGGTAATATCTGGTTTGCCATATTTTCCTCGTCGCCAGTATAATGTTCTTGTTTTTATCACACTCAAGGCTGGTGTATGAATGAACACATTTTTATTTCTCCCGGATTCTCCCCGCACTTCACACATGCATTTCAACACACTTAACTTCTCTTTTTTTTTGTTGTCTCCCCCAAAACCCTTAACTATGTTTTCCTGCCCCCTAGTGTCTATAATTAACATAACATTAAACATTACAAGCCCTTACAGAAAAAACACATGAATTTCACGTGTGATCACATGGGGGTTTCACACATTTTTCACATGGGAAACGTACCAAAAGCACACATTTCCGTGTGCAAAACACGTTTCACATGTGATCCACATATTTTCACATGTGCTTCTAATTCTAAAAATTTCACATGTGCAAAATCACATGTATATGTGGTCACATGTGTTTTTGCACATGTGAAGTTCATGTGTTTTTTCTGTAAGGGAGCTCTTTGCTGTTGCACATACTATACACTGAATTCTGAAACGTTTTTTGCTGTGATTTTTTTTTTTTATGGGTGCTTTGCTGTACATAAATGTATGAATTATATGGACTCATATCATTTGGTTATTTGGTGTCCTTTAGGAGTCTGCAAGTGTCCTTTTTTGGAAAGACATCTAAATTTACCTTGGAAAAAAAGCTGAAAAATACAGATTCACACTTCAATCCGTTTACTTTGCTGGATATAGGCAATGATGGCAAAATGGATGTGTTAAACAAGAAAAATGGTATATGCTTAATTTCATGATAAGTGTGTGATTAATCGTGACTAATTGCACAAAAGGTGCGCGATTAATCACGATTAAAATTTTTAACCTATTGACAGCCCTAGTATCAATAAATCAGTATATTGAAAAATATAAGCACTAGTTTCCCATATATGGAAATGTATTATGTAATATAACCCATTATATTTTTCAGTATATTCTCATATATTTTTTTGTTCTGTTAGGGTATATGTTGCTTTGAGCATCAAATGGTGATGTATATTTATCACCCTGGGATATACTTCCTTATCAACACATTTGCATAATGATCCTGCAGTGTGGACTCTGTACCACAGGTGTAGAAAATGCTGTGAGCAAGAGGAAACAAAATATTAAAATCATACCTCATGTAAGCAGAAGTGAGTCTCAAAAATATTCTTTTTCATGAGATCGGGCAGGTATTCTGAAACACCTAAGAGAGTGAGGAAATGTATTATGGAATCAGCAGTTCTAGATTTGTGATAATACAGTGATGTAATATAAAGTAATATGAATGAGCAATCTAGGGAAACTGTTACTCACCCTCTGATTCAATGCATGTGTGATTCAGAATGAAATCAACAATACGAATCCTGAAACAGAGCCACAGATCAAAGACCCTCTGTTAAGTGGCTTCTTTATTTGTGTACAACAGTTTGACAATAAATCAATCATGATTGTCACCTTTCTCCACTGCACCACATAAATCGAGAATAGGGATTGCTAAGTAAATGAAGTATAATTTTGTTTGCTAGCTGTTTAATTGGACTTGGAGCAAAATTCATAGGCAAAATTCACTGAACAAATTAAAGGAACACTCCACTTTTTTTGAAAATAGGCTCATTTTCCAACTCCCCTAGAGTTAAACAGTTGAGTTTTACCGTTTTCGAATCCATTCAGCCGATTTCTGGGTCTGGTGGTACCACTTTTAGCATAGCTTAGCATAGTTCATTGAATCTGATTAGACCGTTAGCATCTCGCTCAAAAATGACCAAACAGTTTCGATATTTTTCCTATTTAAATCTTCTGTAGTTACATCGTGTACTAAGACCGACGGAAAATGAAAAGTTGCGATTTTCTAAGCCGATATGGCTAGGAACTATACTCTCATTCCGGCGTAATAATTAAGGAACTTTGCTGCCGTACCATGGGTGCAGCAGGCGCAATGATTTTACGCAGTGTCTCTCACAAATGTCTCCATGGTTGCAAGGCACGCTCCCTGTGTAAACAGGGGGTCACAGCCGCTGCATAATATCATTGCGCCTGCTGCACCCATGGTACGGCAGCAAAGTTCCTTGATTATTACGCCGGATGAGAGTATAGTTCCTAGCCATATCGGCCTAGAAAATCGCAATCTGTCATTTTCCGTCGGTCTTAGTACACGATGTAACTACAGAAGAGTCAAGTTTTAAATAGGAAAAATATCGAAACTCTTTGGTCATTTTTAACGAGATGCTAACGGTCTAATCAGATTCAATGAACTATGCTAAGCTATGCTAAAAGTGGTACCGCCAGACCCGGAGATCGGCTGAATGGATTCGAAAATGGTAAAACTCAACTGTTTAACTCTAGGGGAGTTGGAAAATGAGCCTATTTTCAAAAAAAGTGGAGTGTTCCTTTAAGCAAAAATAGGAATCTGTTAATTAGTCGATAGTGATCTACAAAGTAATGCCAATCATATATTAAAAACCATATAATTTTGCCTCCTGTCACCTGTGGCCTGTTTGAATGACAGTCATAAAAATGGCTACAGAGATTTCTGAGACTGTGTTGGTGTGAATGTGTTACCTTGTTGACTGAGGTATAGTACCCTGCTGCTCACAACTCCAGTTACAGGCGTCAGACACTTTTAAGAGATACTGGTATGTCTCAAAAACCTTTTCTGGTGCTCTAATGCAATAAAACACCTTATCAACATCGCTAAATTTCTGCAAAAAGAAACATAATACACCAAATAAAAAAAAGTAAAGCATATATATTTGACACCAGTTCTGGGGTTTCATTATTAGTACCATTCTCCTAACAATATAATAACGCAGTGTCATTATATAGTTTTGGACTAAAACTAATAATAATATAGTCATAATAATATACACCAATCAGGCATAACATTATGACCACTTACAGGTGAAGTGAATAACACTGATTATCTCTTCATCATGGCACCTGTTAGTGGGTGAACATTTTGTCCTCAAAGTTGATGTGTTAGAAGCAGGAAAAATGGGCAAATGTAAGGATTTGAGCGAGTTTGACAAGGGCCAAATTGTGATGGCTAGACAACTGGGTCAGAGCATCTCCAAAACTGCAGCTCTTGTGGGGTGTTCCTGGTCTGCAGTGGTCAGTATCTATCAAAAGTAGTCCAAGGAAGGAACAGTGGTGAACCGGTGACAGGGTCATGGGTGGCCAAGGCTCAAGTGGGGAGCGAAGGCTGGCCCGTGTGGTCCAATCCAACAGATAAGCTACTGTAGCTCAAATTGCTCAAGAAGTTAATGCTGGTTCTGATAGAAAGCTGTCAGAATACACAGTGCATCGCAGTTTGTTGCGTATGGGGCTGCATAGCAGTCAAGGTGCCCATGCTGATCCCTGTCCACTGCCGACACGTACCACCTACCTAATCATTGTTGCAGACCATGTACACCCTTTCATGGAAACGGTATTCCCTGGTGGCTGTGGCCTCTTTCAGCAGGATAATGCGCCCTAACACAAAGCAAAAATGGTTCAGGAATGATTTGAGGAGCACAACGAGTTTGAGGTGTTGACTTGGCCTCCAAATAGAAAAAATTAAAGGATCTGCTGCTAACATCTTGGTGCCAGATACCACAGCACACCTTCAGGGGTCTAATGGAGTCCATGCCTTGAAGGGTCAGGGCTGTTTTGGCAGCAAAAGAGGGATCAACACAATATTAGGAAGGTGGTCATAATGTTATGCCTGATCGGGGTAGTTCACTGCAGTCTTGTTAATTTGACAGCAAATTGTATCATTGACTTTTACATAATACACTCAGACTCAGAAAAAAGAATGAAATTGTGCAAAACAGAACTGCAGTTTTACACTCAACTGTTGTGTCAGCAATTATGCAACTCTAAGAATTTTTTGGGAAACAATATTTAGTTACACTTTCATATCATAAAAAGGGGAATTTCTCCTTCATATGCAAGACATTAGATTTTTATTATACATAAAAAAAGTCTCAAACTAGAACTCAAAAATGTGAAAACTCACTTGTACGTTTAATTTCTTAGCTTTCAAAGTTTCAATGAAAGCTTTCCGTTTATTGATGCAGTGGTCATTTTCATCATCTAAGATCTTTGCCACAAGAACATAGTCGAAGGTCAGAGGAGGGTGCTGAGATTCAAAAGAAAGAAAGCAGGGGTAATAAATTATTACATTGCTATGAAACCCTTTCCACTGTAAACTTTCATAACATTCCAGTTAGGGATGCAAAGGGGCAGAAAATTTCTGGAAATTTACCCCTATGAGCTATAAACAATTTAAACATACAGTGGGGTCAAGAAGTGAGACCACATTGAAAATCTGCAATTTCTCCCCCAACTTAAAATTGAATTTTGATTTATTATAAAGCACAAAAGATGCTTTTTGGAACATAAATTCAAAAAAGAAGTCTTTTCACAAGCAGTCTCACTTTGAAACCCACTTTATGTTTTATGTGCAATTCATTGTTTCACTCAGATTGTTACACTGCTAATATAATGTGTAATAAAAATGTATTAAATTAGAAATAGAAGCATTTTTACTTGTGGTCTCACATTGAAATCTGTTATGAGCTGTGATGTGCAATAGGCCTTACCACTGGGGGCATAGATGGGATTTCAGTGCCATTCTCATTTACAACGCCGATGGTTTCTAAAAGGTCAATGCTCCCCTACAACAACACAATATAGAAATGGAAATGTACTATCAGTATGTTCTTAACGCAGTAACTGTGAGTGTAAAAAGAATATTGTACAATAAGAAAATGAATGAGATAATGTATCATATAGGATAAGAGATCACAAACTCTAGACTTAGGCTATTTTTGGCAAAGAAAAAAAATGCATGTTAGATCAGTATCAACCCCTTCCATGTACTTTTCAATTAGTCCTGTCCAGATGCAGCTGCATGCACATTACACTGTAAACTGAAATTTTGGAAAGTTCTGCTCTAACACCAAGTTCTACTTTTATACTACTGCTGACTAATCTTATGGTCTTTATTGTGAAACAAGTAACACTGCATATGATGCCTGTGAATACCCGAAATACCATCATGGTGACTGACTTATCAAGTCATGAGGGTTTAAATGCTGTTTCTGCATTTTTTTAATAGCTGTAGTTATAGTATCTGATTTTACAGCAGATAGTCATTGTGTGTAACTATCAATGTTTGTTTCCCCCTAAAATAGCCTGAAGAGCTCAGAACTGCGTAAACGTTCCACACCAACAGAAGCAGAGGCGTTGCAACAATAGCAAATGTTTTGATTGGTAAGGGAAGAAGACAAATGAATGTTTTGTGTTGCTTGGCATGACATCCAAACACAGGTCGTATCACAGATACTGTGTCTATTGATACTGCTTCTCCAGTCGACAACTTAACGTGAATCAAGTGACAGTTTCACACAGACAATCAAACCATTACATCTTAGAACAGGTCTGTTCCACCTTTTCATGGCTTAGTTTTCTCTCTTGGTTTGGTTTCATATTTCTGAGTTATTTCCCTTACACTGATTCACAAAACACTATAAGACATAAAAATGCTCTGAAACTGTCTGCTGGTGTTCCTCTGACACCCTGTTAAAGACCTCAAACCTCAGTGTATATCTGAGCTTATTAGCCTACTTCTGCTTTGCTCAAAATGATGTGTATGTAAAACATTTCTGTAATCTTTTCAGTTTTTTGACAAAGCTAAAAATAAATCTTGAAGAATATGTTATCAAGATCAAGGAATCACTGCCAATGTTAAAACAATATATAAAAGTCATTTGGCTGGCACAATAAATATGTTTAGGTATTTCTCGATAAGCTGTTTAGTTTTAGGTCAGAAGTCCTTCCCGATCCTTGATTTCTGGTTTATTCTGCAGGTACATCTTTGAATCAGACACACAAATCTGTTTGTAAGTCATAAATTCTGTTGGCTCTCAGCTATCAATTGCAGTAGGCAATTTTCAGGTTTTTACTGAAGCTAAGAAACTGTAAGATATTGTAAGTTAACTGTAAGAAAGGCAAAAACTAACCAAACAATGCTATTAACATTGCTGTTAGGTCAGGCGGTTAAAGTTCATCTCACCTGCCTCCGGTGGCCTATTTTCTTCTTCATCATGAGAGCTCCAGGGCTCCAGTCCATGCCTGACAGCTGTGCTGGGATTATACGAGATGATGACAGGCACTTGTCAGTTAAGAGGAATCTTCATTCGACATTATATCCAAAGAGTTAACACAAAATAACCATCCGAAACTCAATTAGACTTCCGTGCTGCTACAAGGAACTTCACATCTATTGTTGGCTTGAGGTGCTGCCCCTGTGGAATGTCGCCGGTTTACTCTCGATCGTGATGTCACTAAACGTGCGCTTGCGTCTGATAACAAAACTCATCACAGGAGCACAACACCCCAAACTTCGTCAAAAGAGCATCATAACCCAAACATTTGTCTACAATCTAATATAGTTCCCGTTTATCTTTTATAATAAAACGACAACAATAACTCTACAAGTCACCAAGGAAAAAAAAAAAATCTGAAATGTATAATAATATTAATAATATTATAGGCTAAATAAGTAAACATCTACACAATTCACAATATTTAAAATGAATAATATGATATTTACCAAGCATATTTACCGGTGTATATAGGCTACGTGTAGCTCAGGTCATCCTAAGGTTCTTTTTTTTAAATTAATTTTACTGATCTAAATATCTCTCGTTTTATTTTGAAAATTAATTGGTAGATATTTTAAGAGATGATATTTTCTCAACGATGCACCGTTAAGAATTAAAGGATAGCTACATTAGTAGTAGTAGTATTAGCCTATTATTATTAGCCTATTATTATTAGACTTGTGTGTGCAGTGTGTCGTATACGATATATTCCTAAATCAAAAAGATCTAAGAAAACTTAAGCAAAAGTGTACTTTCCTTTTCGGGGAATGTGTTTATTTTTGTTAAATGATATAGTTTATTGGCAATAATGTAATTTTGGAAGCTGTTTTTTTTTTTTTTTTTTTTTTTATCAAAGGTGGGCTGTAAAGGTGTATATAGACTGTAGTGCGTTAGGGCTTGTGACTATATTTTGGCTATTAACTGATTATCTGTTTCTTGTAAATCAAACCCATAACCACATTGAAACGTTGTGAAGTGAAACGTTGCATTTTGTTGCTGCATTTCTGCCACTAGGTGGAGACACGAGCTCTATTACTATAAAAAGGTGTGTGCAGCCACTGCAGGAGTTGTCTGAACTGCATTCTGTATGTGTTTGTTTGTTTATTCATGTTACCTCTTGAAAACTTGACGAAACCATTGTACCACACTATACACATATAAACACAAAACTGAATATTTCCTCTTCATTGACACATGTGAGTAATATTTAATTTAATTAATTTTATATTACTTTTATTTAATATTTCTTATATATTTCTCTTTTGAAAAAAATTAAAGACCACTGCAAAATTATAAATTTCTCTGGATTTACTACTATAAAAAACACTGGGTTAAAAACAACCCAATTTAGGTTGTTTTTAGCCCAAGGGCTGGGTAAATATAGGACAGAACACATGTTGGGTTAATTTTACCCAGCAAATTGGGTTGTTTATTTAACCCAGCATAAATGGTTGATTACCTTTTACTATAATACTAGCTTATTTTTTTTTAACTTCATACATGAATTGTGATTAACCTCTACACTTTTTTTTTTTAAATACTTCACACAACCACTGGTTGATAATATGATAATTCCTTTATTTTCGATCATATTTTACAGTATATAATATTTTATATCATTTTTAATACATGGTGCCTACATTTAAGCTTGTTTAACAAATATTAGAAGTAAAAATGAAACATTTAGAAGTAATTCAAGTGTAATCGACCAGTCTCTGTTGTCCTGTTTCCACCGTAACGGCGCTGGATCTTGAGACGGAGCTTGTATCGTGTTCAGCGGCGGAACTTCTAACTTCAGACCGCCGCCCTGCATTCCTCTCGTAGCCAAAATATGCTGCGACTGACTCCATAACCTGTCCATAAACAATCAGTGTACAGTTCTGAAAACGTATTTGTCACGCTGGGTTGCAGGAAGGCAGACACAGACGAAGAGAATAAATCCAAAATACAAGTTTTAATGAACAATCCAACAGGCAGGTGATCAGGTGCAACACAACATACATGGACGGTGATCGGACAAAGACTGAGTGAACGGGAGGAACTTAAGTAGCAAACATAACAAGGGTAATTAATAGGACACAGGTGATACAAATGAACTAATGATGAAGAGCGGGAAAATGGAACAAAGGAACACGTGATAAATGACAACAAACTGAAGGTCCTTACAAACAGAAACTAACAGAATGACAATATTTAGCATCCTAAGTATTAATACTCTGTATCATTTTGAATAAAAACATTACATTTTATGCAAGCATCAGGCATTTCCATCACGACACTTGTTTAGGCGACTCACATCGTGCCCCTGTATGTTGCTTTGTATAAAATTAAACGATATACAGCACAATAACGAATTCATAGATAAAATAAAATGTACACAAATCTGTATTTTACTGAAGGCATGCGCCAATTTGATGGAGCTGCACTGCTCTCTCCTGAAGAGGTCGCAAAAAACCCTCGATAAATAACTCAGCCCCTCGGTTGTTATGTCTGACCCAGGATCTGTGTAACAAAACTACCCAAACACTGAAAAAATAACCCCCCCAAAAATAACCCAAAAGGCAAAAAAGTTGCTTTGTCATGTCTTCAGATCTTGAATAATGAAAACAAATTTATTTAATTAACACAATACATGCATTGTCAGAGCAGAAGGAAGTAGGTTTTGTTCCAGAATAACTTTGTACAGGCTTGATTCATTCATCCTTTCTGTATATCCTATGCTTTCTTACATTACCATTTAAATTTTACTTGCAGTGTCTAGAAGGATGGTCTGATATTTTGGCACCATCGTTTATTTTGTTCCAACCAACTTCACTATATTTCTCTAAACGTCTTAAAACTCACAAGCTATTGGTTTGACTTTTAATTCAAGCTATCTATATGTGAGCTCAAATTACAAATATCTGAATCTCCTCTATAATCTTATGAACCAGATTAAACACTCTTGTCCTATATTATTACTTTGGTCCCACCCATAAGGACCATAGCCCTCAAAAAGGTGCCTCCCGCCCCATGCGTCTGCCACCTTCACATGTGGCTGTGGAATTATGAAACCCAGATTGTAAAATTTAAGGTTTGGGAAATAGGCAGCTACGTTTCTGTCCCACTGCCACACCCAGAGAGAAGTACATGTGTAATTGCTAGAGTGAAGGGCCATGGTAACCACTCGAAGGGTGGCCCTGGCCAGAAGAGGCTATATTGGGCTGCAGGCTCCTTTAGTTACACTCCTGGTGGGGCTGAAACAAGCCATCAAGATGTGGAGAATTCTTAGGAAGCTGCTTCAGTAATAGCTTTTTCTCTCTCTGTTCTGCATGGGGAAACTTTGTGTGTGTGTGTGTGTAATATTGTAATTTTTAAAGTCTTCAGACATTTTAATGCTAGTTTTGATTATCAACCGATATATTAGTCATTTTGTGACAACTGACATCAGCCAACAACAAAACCTGACGAGATATCCAAAATTTACTGACAACTTTGTTGATGAACGCTGTACATTTCTTGTTGTCGTATTTTTCAATTAATTTTGAGTAGATTTTGTGGAAAAAAAAAAAAAATCCTTGTTTAAGCAATGTCTTGTAAATGTTTTTGTGTGACATTATTGAAAAACCCATACTGGTCAACCACTATGTAAGCAAACAAAGCTGAGCTGTTTTTAGAGAATGTTAGTTACATGTAATAATGTATGTAGTATTATATTGTGCTACATTACTGAGTTGTTCCTAATGACGAATTGTATTTTTGTTGCTCATCATCGTTCTGAAATGTCAGAGAATATGGGCACATTCCATTTTTGCGTCCTTGAAAGGGCAGGAAGTGAATGCTTATCATTGATAACTTGATGCCTTCATGAATAGTCTTCCACATTGCCGTTATCAGAGGGAACGTGCAATAGCTGCAAGAAACTTTTCTGTTTATGATCACACTACGCTAATATTAGTCTTTCTGGTTATCCCGAGGTTCACCGTAGTCAACCGGATCCGAGCCGTATCCAGGTGAGACCAAGGACCTGCGCCTTGACACGACCACAACGCAGCCCTGAAGTATCAGCAGAGATTGAGTCAACTAGATCATCCACTGTGAGGGCCTCATCGACACGACAGCCACGACACAGTTCCTCAACAACCGTCCATACCGGCGTGATGAATACGATCCTCAATTGGATGGAACTGGAATAAATACTTTGAATGTTGCGATCCTATTGGACTTACGATGGCAACCTGAATCGTAACAAAGCACTGTTGGCCAGAGGAGAACTGGCCCCCCGACTAAGCCTGGTTTCTCCCAAGGTTTTTTTCTCCATTTAAACACCTATTTGCCACTTGTCTGCCACCTGATGTCACCTGATGGAGTTTGGGTTCCTTGCCGCTGTCGCCTTTGGCTTGCTTAGTTGGGGACACTTGACATTTGACTTGACATTTGATATTCAACAGTGCTTTGATCTGCCTGCATTGACACTATTCTTTAAGAGCTGCTGTGCAGCCAAATAATATACCAGTTATCAATGTAAAGCTGCTTTGACACAATCTACATTGTAAAAAGCGCTATATAAATAAAGGTGACTTGACTTGACTTGACTTGACATGACCTTCATGGTTCATTTGAGATGTTACTGTCCTTAAAAATTCCTTAAATATTTATGTTTCTGTTTACAAAATGCCACACAAAGAGACAGTTCACAAGTTGAAATAACTTTGTATTCAAACCAATCTTATCAGCTATAAACATGAATTTTACTGCTGTGTTATCAAGACAACATTTATATTCAGATAACATTCAACGTGAACATATGAAACAATAATATCCTGCTCTGTTTTTATTGTTGCCGATCGGAGTGGGTATACTGTATTTGTGTGTGTGTGTATGCATATGTGTGTGTGTGTCTACTGATACCCTGAAGGTCCATTACAGAATAGGCCCAAATAAAAAGCAACTTACCTGAGAAGCCAACATATTTACCCTGTTTACACCTAGTATTAAGATGTGTTTTGATCACAAGTAGATGAGAGAGACACATACCAGTTTACACCTGGTGTTTTAATCCGTCTCTTTTGTCCACTTTCAACCACTTCTGTCCTTATATCTTCGAGGGGAGCGTCTATGGGTGGGTAAATGTATAGGTTTTTTCAGATCTTTAGAACTAATGGACAAAATAAACTCACGCAATTTACATATGAATGTGCCCAGAGATGACAGAAAAACACAGAGAGCATCAGCTTTAGTTTCTGCTCTGATAAAAGCAAAACCACCCCAAACGCTGTGAAAGAGTGTTAGAAATCAGGAATGGTACGTTTTTCATCTTCAACTGTGGTAAGTCAGATCAGTCTACAAACACGGTGAGTCATGTCATCCTCTCCTTTTGTTGTTACTTGCACTGCCTGTCACGTGCATAGTATAGCTCTCTCTGTCTCTCTCTCTGAGAATCCTGTTGAAAGTGCCCTAGTTATTGTCGATTCTATTACACGGAACGTGAAAATAGAGACACCAGCCACCATAGTCACATGTTTGCCGGGAGCCAGAGCACCTGACATCAAAGCAAAAAGTGCTGGCTAATGCTAATCATAAATACTCTAAGATTATTATTCACGTCGGCACTAATGATGTTTGACTTCGCCAGTCGGAGATCACTAAAATTAACATTAAAGAGGTGTGTGAACTCGCAAGTACAATGTCAGAAACAGTAATTTGCTCTGGTCCCCTTCCTGTTTGTCGGAGTGATGAGATAGTTAGCAGATTATCATCACTCAATGGCTGGCTGTGGTGTCCGCAGAATAATATAGGGTTCATAGACAATTGGAAAAGTTTTTGGGGCAGGCCTGACCTGTTGAAAAGAGGTATTCATCCCTCCTGGGATGAATCTTCTCTCTAGTAATATGGCACATAGTCTTAGAGCTGAAACATGACAAACTAGTATGTTAGTCTGTGTATTTAAGCCCTCATGTTTGCCATGCATCTTTGTCAAGTATTGTCTGTTTACCACTGTGAGTCTTTGTTTAAAGTCAAGTGAAGTCATGCCAAGTCCTTATGTTTTGTTCATGGTTTGGAGTAAATAAACTGCACTTGGGTTCTTCTTCATACTCGCCTTCAGTTGGACACAGTCTATTAGATCAAAAGATCCGAAAAAAAAAACCCATACATTTACCCCCCTCCCCCCATAGACCCTCTCCTCAAAAAAATCAGGAAAGAAGTGGTTGAAAGTGGACAAAAGAGACTTAAACCACCAGTGGCCTGTTGCACAAAGCCAGTTTCAGTTGCTACCCAGGTAAGCAAACTCTGGTTTTTCGGGCTTATGAAGGTGGATTGGTTTTTAGCGGGGTTCATTGCTATGGGAACTTACGTTACACGGCTAACCTGCTCCGGAGCAGGTTTTATTCTGAGTTAGAGATCGCAAACCCAAACTCGACCAATCAGCTGTGAGTAAAGTGACATGTATCTGATGCAATAAAGCCACTCCCCCTGTATCCCTCACTCCAAATTAAATCAGTTTATAGTGAAACCATTTTAGAGACAAAATTGCTCAACATTTGCTGTTAATTATTCATTATATTTATATTAAATAAATTAAAATTATGAATAATTCATGACATATTCATATAATTAGGCCTATTATATTAATTGACAATATTAAACTTTGCTTTGAAATTAAAATAAATGTAATACATGCATAATATATAAAGCTTTTAAACCTCTATGTTTTAAACCTTTTTTTACAGTCTATGTTTTAAACAGATTAAGTTTACATGTATTCTTTTGAGCTCTTTGTGAAACTATATGAATTATTTGGTCTATTTGTTTGATTCACATGCATTGATATAGTCAGATATTTTCTTTCAGCTGCCTTCTCAAACTTTCACTGCAGCAGTGTTTATTCCTGCATTGTAAATTCATTTAATTTCATATTTTTCATAATGATCTCTTAATCTTCAGAAGAGACGTGAATTGCGCGGCTCTCTCGCGAGAAGCAAATCAAGGTACATGTTATGAATGTTATGAAGCCACTGAGCCGGCGTTCTGACATAAACACAGAAGCTGCACTGACTATACAATGTAAACAGCATAGGAGAATGACAAGGTAGGGAAGAAATTGTTGAATAAAGTCATTATGTTTGTTTTGTTTTTGAGCACAAAAAGCATTCTCGTCACTTCATAACATTAAGGTTGAACCACTGCAGTCACGTTAACTATTTTAACAATGTCTTTACTACTTTTCTGGACCTTGAATGTGGCAATTTCGTTGCTTTCTATTGAGGATAAAAAAACCCTCTCGGATTTCATCAAAATTATCTTAATTTGTGTTCTGAAGATGAACGAAGGTCTTACAGGTGTGGAACGACATGAGGGTGAGTAATTAATGACAGAATTTTCATTTTTGGGTGAACTAACCCTTTAATACTGTACCAGCTGTAAATAGGTCCTTTGTCTGCCTCTGGAAGTGGTCAAAAGTGGAAAAGCTCAAAACGTTTTAGATCTCATTTACACCTGTATTTAGAGTCATCCACCTGTGATCCGATCGACCAAAAGGCATCTTCAAACCAGGGGTAAACATGGCCATTAATTGTTATCCTATTTAAAATTCTTCTTTTTTTTCTTCTTCTTCCGTTTTTTTCTGAGACTAAGGCTGCATCCAAAAACTTATGCAGCTTGTTGACTCGCTGCCTTATAGGCAATGACTCTACAGGCAGCGTTTCCACACGAAGGTACACAAAACTTTTGTTTTCGGACAGACTTCTGAGGCAGCGTAACAGTTTAATGATCCACAGCAAAATTTGGTAAGCTTTGGTGAGAACTAAACAAAAATTGAATTACTACAGTAGTAATTTCTTGCTAGAAAATGTAGAAAACATTGGTCAAAAACATACATTTACACACAAACTGAGAAACTGCAACTTTCAGGTGCCATCTTTCTTTTTCTCAACTGCCACCGAATTGTACACATAGGATTTTGGGATATCAAAGGCAGCGAAGGATACATCTATGCTGTCTTCAAAAATCGATCAGATAAAGGTATCTTAGGAGACAGGATGTGACACTGCATTGGATTCGGACGTGCCTTGATGCTTCCTACCTTGGAATGTTTTCGGATGCAGCCTATATTTTCTGAAAACTTCTTGTAGAGCTTTAATGCCACAATTTAGCACCAAACTCGCACAGACCTTCAGACTGTTCTGAAGTTTGTTGCTATATCTTTTTGAACTGACAGATGGACTTTTGGTTTTCGTATAAATTACGTTTTTTTTTTTAAAAAAAATCCCATTGCCTTACATTGGCTGTAATACTAATGCTGTCCTATAGAGGTGCCACAGGATAAGAAATCTTTTATGTCTACTCTCTTACGCTCCGTTTCCATCAGTTAAAATGACAAATAAATGTTATGTTTGTTTGTACCATATAGATACTTAATACTTATCGGGTGAATACACGTTTTAATCAGTTTATTGTTCAGGTAAGATCGTCATCCTAAACTAATGCGCTGCTACATTCAGACAGTAGCGCGCACATCATTTGCAGATCACATGCATATGAAACATTCAGGAGCGCATAAACTTGACAACGTTATCATGTGATTTATCAATAAAATCGTTTAGAAACTGAAAAGTTGTAACATATTTCTTTTTGTTTTTGAAGTAGCCTACCTAAAACCCACAGCCCTAGTAGAGAGACTCTGCACAGACCTTAAAGGGTTAGTTCACCCAAAAATGAAAATTCTGTCATTAATCATGTCGTTCCAAACCTGTAAGATCTTCATTCATCTTCGGAACACAAATTAAGATATTTTTGATGAAATCCGAGAGGTATATGACTCGTCCATAGACAGCAATTTAACCGACACTTTCAAGGTCCAGAAAGGTACTAAAGACATTGTTAAAATAGTCCACGTGACTGCAGTGGTTCAACTTTAATTTTATGAAGCGACGAGAATACTTTTTTGTGCGCAAAAACAAAACAAAAATAACGGCTTTATTCAACAATATCTTCTCTGCTGTGTCATTCTCTTACGGCATTTACGTCCAGCGCTCCCAGGTTCTACGTCAGAACACCGACTCATTATTGGCCAGCTCCTGCATCAGCATCACACGCATGTTTTTACATTTTGAATGTATTGCTATATGTTATATGTTGAATTCATGTTTATAAAAAAAAGACGCTGTAGACTGTGACGTCATATCACGACCGTTGCAGCATCCGATGAAATTTCGCAAGTTCAAAGTCTAGTGTGACCGCGGCTTAAGGTTGAACCACTGCAGTCACGTCTACTGTTTTAACAATGTCTTTAGTATATTTCTGGACCTCGAAAGTGTCGGGTTAATTGCTGTCTATGGACGAGTCATATACCTCTCGGATTTCATCAAAAATATCTTAATTTGTGTTCTGAAGACGAACGAAGGTCTTACGGGTGTGGAACGACGGGTGAGTACTTATTTATCTGTATCCGATTTAAAACGAGCAGAACTAAGAAATACAGTTGCTTGAAAAAGTATGGGAACCACTTGCAGAATGTCTTTTGAACGGGGTTATTTTAATAAATTCAGCTATTTTTTTTTGTCTTGTGGACTATATGTAAACATCTTTTATGTAAAATATCTTACTCAGGACAGTACTAAATAAAAAATAACATGCATTTTGTATGATCTCTCTAATTTTGTTAAAATTATTCACATTTTCACAGATTCTGCAAGTGGTTCCCATACGTTTTCATGCAATTGTATAACGACCTATAGACAAAATAACTGATGAAAATTAGCTGTTATGTTGGAGCAATAGTCTTGTGGGCAGCGCTCTGAAAAATGGCGCAGCCCGAGTTCGAGTCCCGGCTCCAGGTTCAGGCTTCTCAAGCCAACATTAAAGTTCACAAACTTTAGCCTCTAGTTAGCAAAGTAACACTTTATTACTGAAATTATACCTGTATTCTTATATTCCACTGAATTTCGTTGAAGTAGACCATAAACTTATAAAATATTCTCATATATTCTCAGTTAGGCTGTTTTGTGAAGTGAATCTAAACATGAGGGTTAAGAATTGGACATCTCTTTGTAGTTTGCCGACAAAATTGCGGTCATTTAATGTCACTCCCCTTTAAATCAAGTAAGCGCTCGAGAGAGAGCGAATTTACGAATCCAACTATGTGGAAGGTTTAACTCATGAATTTTAAATAGAGCCCGATGACGTTGCTTTGCAGTCTTCCAATGCAAATGACCTGTTCTTGATTAGGAATTAGTCCATGCTGACGTTGTTAGTTAACCTTCCAATAGTGAAGACATTGCTCATGAATATTAAAAGAGCGCTATTGCCATAGTAGGAATCGTAATTTTGCCAACTGAGACCCAAGACAAACCCGAGTGGGCAAATCTGATCCGCTGAGCGTGAAGTGAACGGTCATTCCTCGGGCAGAGCTGAGATCAGATCACGGGGCGTGGGCTCGGACGGAGCCCCGGCGGAAATATCTTTCTTTCTACATTTATATCAAATTCACATTTAGTATATATCTGGACACTTAATTAAGATGAATCGCGGATCGGGAAAGTCGAGTGATGAGACGCTTATAGAAATGGACCGAACTGCTTGGTCCGGCGGCGGTAAGTGTTTGTTACACGCCTTTACACGTTTTCACACATGGGAATGTTTTAAAAGAAAAAAAAAAAAAAAACCAAACAGAGTAATGGTCAGTTTAGTGCTTTATTCTGAAGTTAGCTACCACTTTTGTTTTTCATTTCTCTAATGCAAATAGTATTTTTAGAGTTAATGGCCTGAAGAGTATTTTCCAAATGCGCACATCCGTTCCGTCCAGATTGTGCGCGATATTACATTCGACAACGGCTTTAACGTTATATATAATAATAATTATTATAATAATAGTTTAAAATAAAGTTTGAAAACTTTAAACCACACCTTATTCTATCTGTATGTATTAATATAATTAGGCTGAGATATTCATCAACGTCCCCTTTAAAGTCCTTGATTGTCTTTTTACCTTAAAATGGTCATGTACTTTCCCTTGTCAGAATCTCTCAGTGTGGTCTCCATGCCAACAGCCAAAACAGTTTCTATTAAACTCATTGCAGTGTCAGGGAAGATTCTGACTACAGACACACTGGTCTGTGGTCAGGGGTATAGAGTGCCATGTTTAAAAACACTGGTTTCTGGTGTAAAATAGGGTTTTTAAAAGTAGCTTTGAACAGTTTTAGTGTGTGTAAAAAATGTAGTACAATTGATAGTAAATCCAAATGACTTGGCTCAATGGATATTTATGCCTTTGGCTTTGTCATACTTGTCTGAATGTTGCTGACTTCAGTTTGTCTTCACTCGTCCCAGCATGTGCTCAGCATTAGAGGAGTTCCCTGATAAGCTGATAAAGTGCTCAATAAACTTTTCTGTGAGATTTATGTTTTCAACTTTGTCTTTAGTTAACATGACCACACAAACTAATTCACTGCCACTTAAACCATAAAAGCATACCACTCAAAAGAACTTTGTAACTATTGTTAATACCATTTTTACATCATAGTTTTATATGTAATATTTTTTTTTTCTGATTGCTGTGCATATCACCTAACCACAAAATAGGTCTCATGTGCTTTGTGTTCATCGTTTCCTGTGTTGGCACGCGTTCTCACTTCCAGTTTTACACCCTGCCATACCTAAAGTTGACTTGTTTTCTTTCAGCGGTCAAGTGTTCATAAAGATGTTATCCATTAGCTGGTTATTTGATTAGGGTTGGAGCTTAACTTTGCAGGAAGATAGATCTTTAGGAACAGGATTGAGCAGTCTTGTTCTAAAAAATAAATATGCAATATATTAGCACAAGGCTGGTATATATCCTGCTGCTCAAACAATAGCAAATCTAAGGTCATACATACAGGGAATATACTATACCTTCAATATATTGAATGTTTCTTTGAGTAAATGTAATATAATTGTGAATATCAGTCAAAAGTAAGACATCTGCATGCACTGAAAAGAAATATTGATTGAATCCTTTTTAAATGAATCCTGGTTTGTTTGAAAGACCACTGTCACATTGATAGGCTATACACACACTATAAAATTATAAAATCTTATCTTTATATAACAGCAGAGATTGTTTATCTGAAATTCATTGGTTTGATAACACACACTATTGCATGATTTTATGGGTTCTTCTGTCAAAGCTGTGATTCGCTGCCTTTCTGTGAATCAGAGACAGAAATAGTGACTGATCATGTGAACAGGAGATACTCAAAGATTAGTTCACCGAAACATGAAAATTCTCTCTTCATTCACTCGCCCTCATGTCTTTTGTGTTTGAGAAGTGAGGGAAAATATGAAATTAACCCTGTAAAGCCAACTATGTCATATTTTTGAAAATTTACAATTTACAATTTGTACATTTCATTGAAAATTTATAAGGCCTCTAAATGATCAACATGAATGAAACTTTGCTGAAAAAACAACTGTTGAACACAATCTACTACATGCCTTCTGTCATATGATTGATAGTTTATACTTTTTTATCAAGCAAAAGAACTTCTAGTATAATTCTAAAAATGTCTCCCTTCAGCTTGTGGTTCATGTGTCTTTTTTACTGTGAAAACTTTTATGATTTTTATAAAGTAAACATAAGAATAACTTTTATATTGTTAGTAATATTTCAAGATGAACACAGGGTTAGTTCACCAAAAAATGAAAATTCTGTCATTTATTACTCACCCTCTTGTCGTTCCACACCTGTGTGTTTATCTTCGGAACACAAATTAAGATCTTTTGGATGAATGCTGCGTTCACACCGAACGCGAATCGCGCGTCAGACGCGTCTAGTTGGACGCTTGAACATTTTGAGTTTACTCGCTTCATTCGCGCGTGAAATTGACTTCACAACAGACTCGAATTTGCATCATGAGAGGGGCCCTCCCGCTCCTTTATGTGTCCCAGACTCTTCCACTTCTTTCTGCACACTTCTTCTGAATAAACACAACTCGTCAGCGGGAAAATAGTTGTAAATTACAGCGAATAAGATCAATTTGCCAGCTTTAGCTAGCTTGTAGTCTCAATATGTATATATATAGCTCAAATTGAGTAAAGACCGTTTTTTATAACTTACCAGATTGTCCGACCTCCTCACTCACTTTCTTTCAAGCAAGATCCTCTTTTTTCCTGTTTCTATAAAAGTATGAAGATGTACAGCGACAATGATTTTGTCCTCCATTGTTGTTTCGGATTTCTGCCTCAGCTCGCTACGTCACGTCACTACTAGAGGAAGCTCCTGATTGGTTAACGCGGCGCGAATTTTCGCCAAAGTTCAGATTTTTCAACTCGGGCGTCAGACGCTCGATTCACGCGTCAGACGCGTGAACGCTCAATTCGCGCCGTGCCATTCGCGCGTCAACGGCCGATTTGCGCCGTGCTAGACGCCTGATTCGCGCCGCAGGACGTCTAGACGCGCGTTTACATTGACTTAACATGTAAATCAGACGCCCCAGACGCGTTCGTTGTGAACGCAGCATGAGAGGTTTCTGTCCCTCCATAGAGATCCAACGCAACTACCACTTTCAAGGTCCAGAAAGGTAGTAATGACATCATTAAAGTACTCCATAGCTGCTTTTCTACCGTCGGGCCGAACGGTTCTTAGAATGGTAAGGAACGGTTCCAGTTGTGTTTCCACTGGAGCCTGGTACGGCACGGCACGATTACAAACCGTTCTCGGCCCGGAATTCTGAATCTTGCTGGTAGAATCCGTGAAGTGATGTCGACACACAGGATTGGATCACTTGTCTGTTGCCTGGCTACCAGTTTCTCGTATCTGGCTAAGCGCTCTATTTGAGCGACGTAAACACAAATTAATAATAAAATTAAAAGAAATATCTAATCATCCGCCATAACACGGTCCTTATTACATCTCATATCATAAGTAAACAGTTGCGTTACCAAGGCAACGACTGACGCTTTTATATTACATTCCAAAGAGCGGCCATTATCAGCCCCACAGTGGAAAACGAAACGGGAACCGTACCAGCTGGTCCGGATCGGCATGGAATGGAATGGTTACGCAATGAGAACCGTTCGGCCCGATGGTGGAAAAGCGGCTCATGTGACTCCAGTGGCTTAAACTCAATTTTATGAAGTGACGCGAGTGTTGTTTTTTTGCACAAAAAAAAACATAATTTACCACTTACAAAAATATTGATCTGCAACGCGTTCACGAGAGATTCACAACGCATGTGTTTTGTGTTCACGCGAGAGCTGACATTGTTGCGTGAACATTCTTTTTTTACCTTTCTGGACCTTGGAGTGGTAGTTGGGTTGGATCTCTATGGAGGAACAGAAACCTCTCAGACTTCATCAAAAATATCTTAATTTGTGTTCCAAAGATGAACAAAGGTCACGAGGGTGAGTAATTAATGACAGAATTTTCATTTTTGGGTGAACTAACCCTTTACTGGACAGAATCAACTTAGGTTTACTTGATTTGATTATCCATACATTTGTGTAAATATATATTTTTTGCTCAATTTGTACCTCTGAATGAAACTGAGGCATTTCTTCCTGCTCGAGTCTGAGCTCCATATTCTCAGTATACGATACTACATGAGCCATAAAAGCCTGAGGTATTCTAAAAGTTCTATAAACTGTTCCATTTAATATGTCGGACTTTACAGGAGAAATTTTGAAGAATATTCATGCTGGTCTTGTACATACAATGAAAATAAAAACAATATATTGTAGTATAAGGTAGGGTGCATGGATCATATGGACTACTACTTTTTTTGTTTGTTTTTTTGGAGCTTGGAACTGTGAGAGGATTCTTCAACAATTCTCCACATTGAAAAGATGCTTAAATATCTACTCAGATGTCTACATTTAGAAAGTGCTTCATGCTACTAGCTCTGGAGCAATTCTCCTCTGGTAGGGAGTTCACCGTGGTTTAAAGGAAACCCAACTTATACATGAGCTTGGCCTGCAGTAAATTTAGCCTGATCTGATGAGAAACCTTCTAGTATTCCAACTGTATTTGATGCAAGAGCTGGTTTTGGACTCTTTGGCTACATTCAGTCAGTGTTTGGGACTGACAGCCTTATTTATTGTCAGGCGTGACATTCAAATTGTCATGTTGACATACAACAGCAGACATAAGTATATATTTTTCTTTATGGACAGATAACCAAAGACAGTTATCTTCTTTTATACTTGCTACTAATGCTTGTATCCATAGTGCCACATACAGATGATATCAAGATTTGCATTGTATCTTCAAAGATTCAGCATTCAGGACACTCCCACTGTGTTCATCCTCTTACATTTGTGGTCATAAACTCTTATAATACAATAAAACCATATAATAATCAATGCAAAAATAAAATATTCAGATAGGAAGGTTCCAGAAACAAAATGGACTATGACCTAATCACAAATAAAGATGGATGGGAATAGGGACAGTGTGAATGCAAAGAAAACATATTATTTTTTGGGGTTTAAAGTGAGGAGCAGATAAACAAAGGTTTGTTGTTTTAGATAGTTCAGCATATCTGTTTGAACATTAGAGACCTTCACCTCATTTTTATCCCCAAAAGTGTGACAAAGTTACAAAATTTGTCTTGTTCATTTTATCAGAAGGAATTTACTTTGATTTCACAACAGCTCATTTATGAAGAAACAACTAAAAAAGGGAAGATTTTTTGCTGAAGTCATGTGAACATCTATTAACATTCTTATTTTGTCCTTTTTTTCTCTTCCAGAAGAAAACAATGGCTTCCATACCAGTTCGGACAAGGAGTTGTTTCAACTTGAAAATGCAGCGGTAAAAACACCAGTTTAAATCCTCCTGATCCTCAGTTTCTATGTTGAATAATTTGATAGTGCCAACACAAGTCTCAATACTGTCACAAAACTGTTGAAAAGACCTGCGTTGACCAGTATGAATTTCCATGCTGGTCCAGGTGGATTTATGATGGTGGTTAGTGGTGGTTTGGTGCTGGTCTGGCTTGTGGTTGCTATTTACCGCCAAATAATCTGGTCAACCAGCATGGTCTTGAGCTGGATGAGCAAGTAAATATTTCTGGTTAATCTAGTTAAGAAGCCTGTTGGGAACACCAGCATCTAAAACACACCAAACATTGATGACCAGCAAGGGAAATCCTTTAATGCTCTGTGGTGTAGCCATATCTCACTAGCAGATGAAAGAATATCATAGCCTTATGTTAAAGAGAGACTTGAGATTTGGGCCAGTAAGGAACCCCTAGTAACCGCATAGCAACTAGCTAACAACCCTCATTAACCACCCAAAACACACTAGCATTGTTTAAAATCTAATCATTTTTGTAGGGTTTTCGGGGCATTCATTGTTCAGCCAACTCTATAGAAATCAGAAGCCGGTATCATATAGCAGGTTATTACATAAGTTAGTTTTGCGTTATTAAAAAACTATTAAAAAAAACTTCCTTTGTTGAGATAAATAGATAAATAGACATGCTGTGACTCAATAGAGTGATTTTCAAAGGAATGCATTTATATATGTCCTGCGAACAAAGTGTGTTTTGTCACAGGACAATGCATTAATAAAGAGATGTTTATGTTCATTAATAACACAGTGCATGGAAACTCATACATATTCATATGTACTTTATTAGCTCATATTAAAGCTCAGTGGTCAGTTTGTGTTTGCTTAGACAGGTGTCCTTCCATCGTGACACATTCATTCAAATCAGCTCACCTTTCTCCATGCACATCCATTTAGTTTGCATATGAAAAATAACTTGTACCTGTTCCCAAAGAACTTCCATTGTGTCTGCAGATATGTTCATTGTGGCTCCGTTTTAGCAGTAAAACAAATTTGTTTTGAGAAGCTTTGTTGTGGACTTGATGAATTAGTTCATCCAAAGATGAAAATTCCGTCACACCAGCATGTTGTTTCAAACCCGTATGAAGTTTCACACAAAGTTCACGCTGCATACAGTGAAAGTGACTGCGGCTCAAAAATAACAAAACGGCACCATGAAAGTATCTTAAAGGGATAGTTCATCCAAAAATGAAAATTATCCCATGATTTACTCACCCTCAAGCCATCCTAGGTGTATATGACTTTCTTCTTTCAGACAAACACAATCTGAGATATATTTAAAAATATCCAAGCTTTATAATGGGAGTGAATGGTGCTCCTGATTTTGAAGTCCAAAAAAGTGCATCCAGCCATCATAAAAGTAATCCATACACCTCAAGGCCTTCTGAAGTTGAAGCGCTGGGTTTTTTTTGTAAGAAAAATATCCATATTTATAAACATACAGGTTTAGAACAACATGAGGGTGAGTAAATGATGACAAAATTTTCATTTTTGGGTGAATTATCCCTTTAAAGTCCATATGACTGAAGTCATGCAAAAAATCTGAATAGTATTTTCAATTTTTCCCCTCTTTCACTGCTCTCAAATCTCATTCACACTTGTGTGTATTCAGACCTGGCATGACATGTTGTGTCAGATTTGACCTCAGTAGCCATGTTTCCACTGTCGGGCCAAAAGCGAGTGTGCTAGTTCGTGTCAGGGCTAGTCGCGTTTCCACTGTCACTTCCGGGGCTTGATCAGGCCTCATCGGGGCTTCCTTGGGGCCAACGGCCAGGGATTTATGGCTCACCGAATACATTGGTCCAAAGCGGGCTTGAGGAGTGGTCAACACCGCTGCTCATTTCCCATGTTATTTTATCAGGCTACCAGCTATCCTCAACATTTAAAACATTTTAAACAAATTTTTTAGCTTAAAACTCACTTTCAGCACCACAGAGTGTCTAAAAATAACTTCTGATTGCGATCCGATGGGATATATATACATATATAAATATATTTATATGAGATGCTAAAGGCTACTTATGTTAACCTTTGCTATAATAAATATACTTATGATTATGGAAAATACCAGAGACCGCTTGAAGAATTTAGACAAATTACTGTCAGTGTAACATTTTTATTGTAAATCATTGGTCAAATATCAATTCTGGAGTCTTAAAGGTAGGGTAGGTAATTTTTGGAGAGGTTAGCAATAGCGAGCTAGCTTTGAAAGCATAAGATCCCACCTTCCCTTCAGAGCGTCTCCAAAACACATGAACGCATACAGCAGGGAGCAAACAAAAGCGTCACGAGTGACGCCGTTAAACTACCTCATGTCTCAAAGCACGTGACATTATAATAATAATGAACATAACTTAAAGAGCACTGAACTGTACCACCTGACTGCTGCAGATTCATTTCAGCGTTGATAGTGTTTGCCATTGAAACAGGGCTACTGGCCCAACAGTGGAAATGCAGCTTGATTTTGCTCTCGCGAGGCTACTGGACCCACCCGGCACGTTGTTAGTCCTGGCTTGCGCATTACATGTTAAGTTTGAATATGCACATTCATGAAGGAGAGGGGAAATTTTTTCATTAAATAACGTGAATAAATATTTACATTTAATAGTTATCTTAAGACTTCAGAAGACTTGGATTATTAGTTAAATGGACTACTTTTCTGATACTTTTATAGTGCTTTTTTGTAATTTTTGGAGCTTAACGGATCCCCAGTTTCCATTCACTTTTAATGATTAACAAAGTTCGGGGGGAACACGTTCAAATGATCTATTCAATCAGCACAAGAGGAGGCCTATAAACAGTAGTCAACATTTGAAGTGGATCAAAACCTTTCATCAAAGTTGTTCTAAAACCTTCTTCTTAGGACAACTTAGTTCTTAGGACAACTTTGATGATTTTTTTGATCCACCACCCCGACTCCTCACTCTTGGCTGGTTCCTATCCCAGCCAGGGATATGAGGGAGTACTCTGGGTTCAGGCCACATTCCGAGCTCGGAGCCTCCCCTCGGACAGCACGCTGATTTATGATTATTTGTAAGTGTGAACTTGTGAATTGCATGGAATAGATAAAAGTGAACATTCTTGAAAAATTCTCAGTTTGTGTTCCACGGAAGAAATAAAATCATACAGGTTTTGAACAACATTAGGGTGTATAAATAAGAGAGTTTTTGGGTAAATTGTTATTGTTGATTGTTCCAGACACTTCTCATTTCCTCTCAGACTCTGATGACATATTTTGAGTTTTGCTGATGTCATCAGCAAAGACTGAAGTTCACTTTATCTTCACTGTTATCTGTCCACCACCCTTCTCTTGCCATTTCTTGGCCTTTTTATGTTTTTATGGTTTTCTCTATTTTAATCTGCCATTCTTAGACTGAATCAAGATAAGCAGTCTCTGGTGCTCATCTGAGACTGCCGCCCTTTCTCTCCTCTCTGTTCTGTTTCTCTTCCTGTCTGTGTAGTCCATGGTGAGTGTTGTCTCTGAATGCACAAGCACTGTGTCTGTTTGCTCGAGTCATTCTTCAGTGATTGTATGTGAACAGTGTGAGAGAGAAAACACTGAACCACAGCAGCACCTCACCAGCTTTATCGGGGTAAGAAGGGAATGTGTTTGTGTGAGTTTGAAGTGTGACTAAAGGAGCCATCATGGAAAACACATTTTATCATATAGTTAATTCATCTAATATTTCATATATATTTAATAGGCTATCAAGTCATCACAATAACTTATTAATTATAAGTGAGTAACACTATAAACATGAAGAAAAAACATAAAAAAAAGCATTAAAGGATTAGTTCACTTCAGAATTAAAATGTCCTGTTAATTTACTCACCCCCATGTCATCCAAGATGTTTGTGTCTTTCTTTCTTCAGTTGAAAAGAAATTAAAGGTTTTTGAGGAAAACATTCCAGGATTTTTCTTCATGTAGAAGACTTCAGCGGTTACCAACGAGTTGAAGGTCCAAATTGCAGTTTCAGTGCAGCTTCAAAGGGCTCTACACGATCCCAGACGAGGAATAAGGGTCTTATCTAGCGAAACGATCGGTCATTTTCTAAAAAAAAATAAAAATTTATATACTTTTTAACCATAAATGCTCATCTTGCACTGCTCTGCGATGTACCACGCATTACGTAATCACATTGGAAATGTCACGCATGATGTAGGCGGAAGTACTGAGCGAATGTTTACAAAGTGAACGTGCTAAGACTAAGTCTGCCTTTACAAAAAAATGTAAAACAACGATGTCGGATAATTTTGAAGTTGGAGGAGAAAATGAGATTTTCGCCCTACCGCGGTACTTCCGCCTACGTCACGCGTGACCAACATGATTACGTAATGCGTGGCGCATCGCAGAGCAGTGCAAGATGAGCATTTGTGGTTAAAAAGTATATACAGTTTTATTTATTTTAGAAAATGACCAATCGTTTTGCTAGACAAGACCCTTATTGCTCGGCTGGGATCATGTAGAGCCACTGAAACTGATATTTGGACCTTCAACCCGGTGAACCCCACTATATGGAGAAAAATCCTGGAATGTTTTCCTCAAAAACCTTAATTTCTTTTCGACTGAAGAAAGAAAGACGTAAACATCTTGGATGACATGGGGGTGAGTAAATTATCAGGAAATTTTAATTCGGAAGTGAACTAATCCTTCAGAAGTCGATTGTGAACTGTAGGCCAGTGATAGTTGTATATTCAGTGATATGAAGAAACAATGTTCTGACTTCTAAAGCCATTTTTTTTGTTGTTGTTGTCATGTATATTCAATACTTTACACAGATTTCACAATAAAGTAATGTACAAATAATGTCATGTACATGTATCGGTGAAGGAATTGTCCACTTTGCAGGGCTTTTTTCATCAAATGTTGATAAATTAATTTAATTGTAATTAATCAGATTATGATATAATTAATTTGATTTCATTTTAAACAGTTTACAATCTTAATGTTTTAATAAACAATATGGCCTCTTTTTAAAAAAGCCACATTCATAACAAGGATAGGCAATTAATATTATGCTTTTCTCTACTCACAACCAGAGTGTTTGCATGTCCTGTTATTTTAGATACTCATAGTGATGGCCGTTCACTCTGGTTTTGTTGATGACTTCTAAAACCAAAGGCGTCATGCAAATAAGAGAATCTTTGTCCTTGTAACTTAATGCACAGAATTGGAGTAATATTACTATATTGCTGTTGATAACATGCTATCAGATTATTTTTCTGGCTTCATTATTACAATAAAGCATTCTGAAATAAATTAGTAAGAGATGAACATCAAATGGACTTTCGCCCGGATGGTTTATTGTGTTGTGTGAACATAGGCCAGGCGTTGACGTTTGTGTGCTCTGTGTTTGTTAGTTTGTGTATTCCAGTGTATTTAACCTCACAACCCGCTCAATTCATCCACAGATCTGGAGAAAGAGAGCTTTATTTCTGAAGTATCGCTCCAGGGTACGCCACGGTAAAGAGTACTGAACTGTGTGTATGTGTGTGCTTGCTTTGAGTCAGCATCTTGCATATGATCATATTAGACTTTATTACGCTATTGTGTTGTAAAGAACAACATGAAATGCATGGCAACACCTTTGGTTTCTATAATGTGGCTTATGGTTGTGTAAAACTAAATATTAAAGGATTAGTCCACTTTCAAATAAAAATTTCCTGATAATTTACTCACCCCCATGTCATCCAAGATGTCCATGTCCTTCTTTCTTCAGTCGTTAATTCATACATGAATTAATGTTCTCCTTATAGTGGACTTCAATGGACTCCAAACGGTTGAAGGTCAAAATTAGTTTTAGTGCAGCTCATCTGGTATCATTTAAAGCCCTTTGAAGCTGCACTGAAACTGTAATTTTGACCTTCAACCGTTTGGAGTCCATTGAAGTCCACTATAAGGAGAATAATCCTGGAATGTTTTCATCAAAAACCTTAATTTCTTTTCGACTGAAGAAAGAAGGACATGGACATCTTGGATGACATGGGGGTGAGTAAATTATCAGGAAATTTTTATTTGAAAGTGGACTAATCCTTTAAGTGGGAAATAATGTAGGGTGGGACCTAATTTTATCCAACTGTATGTATTGGATAGTGAAAAGACAGTAGTGTTAAGTGGTAAAACTTATGATTAGGGGCTTGTTTAAATTACTTACCCTGAGTATTAAATGTCAGATTGTAACACGTCCTGCAGTGTGCCATGACTTTTCTAACTGTTTTTGCCTGCTGGATGATGAAATATTCTTGAATGAGGGGTGCAAGCTACATTACACTACAAAAATGGCTGGGTTAAAAACAACTCATTTGGCAACCCAGCGCTGGGTAGATAATGGACACAACACATGCTGGGTTAAAGTAACACATTTGAACCCAGCAGGTTGGGTTGCACACTTTAACCCAACTTCTGCTCATATTGACTAAACACTGGGCTAATTTTACCTCATTAATGGTTATTACTATAAATTATTTCATTATATATATTGGTAATTTAGGAAATGAATGGACATTAAAGAGTCTGAATCGAATACATTTATTTAATGGCAAGTTCATTAACAATATCATAAAACATTTAAAAAGTGTTAGGAGCAAAAGGAGCAAACTGTGCTCTTCTGGCATCTGTGGGAAGAAAAGAAATGTATCAATACGGGTTGAACTGTATTCAGCAGATGACAATATTCGTGTTTGCTTTGTTAAATAACAGCTTAATGTCTCGTCTGTCATGTTGTTTATCAGGAGATGGTAGGCTACTTCATTATGGCTGCGTCATGTCTCTCGCTCGGCCTGCAACACAAGCGAACTTAGCAGACGTGAAATGATGTTAGCACAAACAACAGTAAATGTAATTGAAAAAAAGTTTAAACTACATACGTTTTTTTTTTGTCTGTACAGTAATTATTTCATACACAAGTGTATAAAAAGAATTTGGGTTGTTTTCAACCTAAGGGCTGGGTAAATATAGGACAGAACACATGTTGGGTTAATTTTACCCAGCAAACAGCAAATTGGGTTGTTTATTTAACCCAGCATAATGGGTTGATTCATTTTTACTATAATACTAGTTTTGTTTTGTTTTTTACTTCATACATGAATTAATGTTTACAAATTAACTTAAATCTTCTCAACCTTTTTAATATACTCCACACAACCACTGGTTGATAATATAATTCCTTTATTTTTGATCATATTTTACAGTATAGCATATTTATATCGTTTTTTTAATACATATTGCCTACATTTAAGCTCATTTAACAAATATTAGAAGTAAAAATGAAACATTTAGAAGTAATTCAAGTGTAATCGACAAGCCTTTGTTGTCCCGTTTCCACCGTAACGGCGCTGGATCTCGTGCCGGAGCTTGTATCGTGTTCAGCGGGGGAACTTCTAACTTCAGACCGCCGCCCTGCGTTTCTCTCGTAGCCAAAATATGCTGTAACTGACTCCAAAACCTGTCCATAAACAATCAGTGTACAGTTCTGAGAATATATTTATATTCTGTATATTTTTTAATAAAATCATAAAATTTTATGCAAGGCATCAGGCATCGCCATCATGCGAAAAGACCGACGCGACACTTGTTTATGTTACTTTGCATAAAATTAAATGATATACAGCACAATATTGAATAATTCATAGATATAATAAAATGTACACAAACCTGTATTTTACCGAAGACATGCACCATTTTGACGGAGCTGCACTGCATAACATGAAATTGGGGGCTCGTCATATTAATAGGGCTGTGTATCGCCAAGAATCTGGCGATATGATATGTATCACAATACAGAGGTTACGATACGATATATTGCTATACTGTAAGAAAGGCGATATATTTTGATATTTCTAATTTTCTAGATTTTTTTTTTAGGAAGAGGATCTAATTTTAGAAAAAACTCCACCTCCACTGAACACGCCACCATAAGATCTAAGCAAAAACTTGGATTATTATATTTTGCAAACAACATGACTCTTTGTCGATCTCCTTTATTTATAGTGGAAGCCAAAACAAGTCCACACTTCAGCCCCGTACACCGTGGCAGAAGCCAGAATAATTCTATCGTCTTGTGAGCTGGGTTTGCTAATGCTAACACTAGCGATGCACCCTTGCGCTTCTCCACGTCACAGTTTACGTTCTGAGACAACACTGCCATCTAGCGGTCAGGTTTAAGCTGAACACAAAGCCGCTGACTTGAATCTTGGATGTAAACAAACAAATAAATATCGATACGGTGTTTTTGAGAATCGATACAGTATCGCCAAACGTAATATCGTGATAGTCATGTGTATCGATATTTTCTTACACCCCTACTGCTTTTGCAGAATTGTTTTTCTTCTCGTGTTTGCCTGCTGGTTTTTATCTAGCGTGGGAACATAATGTTTGAGTTGTCTGACACGTCTACATCCAGTTCAGCTGATGATGTGAGTTTGGCGCAGGACTATCGGTTTGAAGGACAAATGTCAGAAAGGGGAATGTTTGAGAAACCTGTTCAAAAACATTTATTATTTTCCAATTGCATTTGCTAATGTTAGTTGCCCAGAAACACTGCAGAAAAAGGAATACAAGTACATTTTATCCAGCAAAATGGCTTTTTAAGCCACATATACAACCACAATATTGTCCCAAATGTTGTTCAGGCTAGCCTAATAGAGTTGTCCGAACAAACAATTTCATATTGAACAATGTTGATTTAAGGGTTTGTGAGCTCCAAGCTTGCATTACAACATGAATAAATTATGTTTAGTGCTGATTATGAAAGCAGCATTTTAAAGCATCAGAGGAAAGTTTCTGAGAAACAGAAATGGAGATCACAGAAGGGAGACCTTGAAATCTTTAACTCATTTGTTGAGACTATGTTTCCTTCCCTGTATGATAACATGCCTGTGAACATAAAAGCATCATCATGTTCATTAGCTGTGTTTTTTATAGAGTCTGAGTCTCTAATTGTGTCATGTTACATGATTATATATCTGTGGTAAAGATGCTGTTTTTTGTGGCTGAAGGCTCTGCAGCTCACTCTGTGCCGGCCTGATTTACCTAACCACGCATATACTTATTCTATATGTCAGTGTAGGAGTGTATGGTTATTATTGACTGCTTTTTTTCTAACGTATGTTCATATGCCTCATCTTCAACTTGTAATTATAGTAAATGAAAGAGGGAGAGACCTGTAGTGAAAGAACAGCAGCCGCTCTGCCAGGTCAAACATATTCCTGCTTACAGTAAAGAGACAGCAGGATGTTAATTAGACAATGTTTGCACAGAAGAGTATGCCTCTGTGTGCCAGTGAGATTTGTTTAGAAAGGGATCAGGCTCTCTTAAAGGGGCAGTTCATGCAAAAAAAAAAAAAAGATTGTTATCCACACCATGGCAGAAACAAATTTGTACAGACTGTCAACGATATTGATTGTACAGAATTTGTATTTTTGCCAATTGGGAAAAACAAAAACATTAGGAAAGTACAAGACAGATGTGAAGAAGGCAGGGTCAGTCAGATGGAAAGTCCTCAGATACGCCTGATTATTTACATGCTATTGTAACTTTCTGATGCTGAGGTTGGTCCTTGGGAAAAAGTCACGATCTGTAAATGGGTTTTAAGCTTGGCATGCAAATGACAGCAGAGAGAACATTACTGTGGAAAATTTCATTGCTCAGTGGATACTCTTTCACAGCTCAGATTTAGATTTACATTGAGGAAGGGACTTAAGCCTTATAGAGACCAGAATATCATAGCCTTAAGGATGGGCTCTTTTAAATTTGACCAGTAAGCAAGAACACCATAAGAACGCCCTAACAACCACCCAGACTACCTTCAGAACAGCATAGCAACATGGTAAAAACACCTATAACACTATAGTAACTACTACACAGAAACTTGCGGACAACCACCTGAGCATCTGCTTTACAATGCCGTAGCTGCCACCAACAGTAGCAACACCCTTTCAACCATGTAGAAATGCCCTGTCAACCCCTTAGCAATGTCATAGCAACCATCCAGAGCACCCCAGCAACTACATAGCAACGCCCTAGCAGCCACCCAGAGTACTGTAGAAATCACATAAGAATGCATTAAAATACTCAAAACAACTTATCAACAGCATAGTGTAACAGATGTAGGCCAGTAAGAGCTGTGTGTGTAAACCTCAGTCCCCTGATCTCAAGAGGCGCTCTAACGACTGACTCTTGTCTTTAGCCTCCTTGTTAGAACAGCCGACTCCCATGCGTA
This sequence comes from Mylopharyngodon piceus, assembly GCA_039654765.1. Lineage (NCBI taxonomy): Eukaryota > Metazoa > Chordata > Actinopteri > Cypriniformes > Xenocyprididae > Mylopharyngodon > Mylopharyngodon piceus. The sequence continues at coordinate 283,859 of JBCHWC010000171.1, forward strand.
CAGGTCCGGGTTCGAGGCCTGCTTAGAGCGGGTGGTTCAGGAGAGGTTTCATTTGGTGCCGTGACCCGGATGGGGGTGAGGGTTAGGGAGGCGAGTGTAACGAAAGTAGGCTGGTAAGAGCAGTGCGTGTAAACCTTACTCCCCTTATCTCAAGAGGCGCACTAGTGACTGCCAGCAGTTTTTGTTTCTGGTCGAAAGTGGACAAGCTCAAAACTTTTTAGAGCCCGTTTACACCTGTATTTAGCGTCATCCACTTGTGATCTGATCGACTAAAACACATTTTAATACCAGGTGTAAATACCATTTTAATACCAGGGCCTAGGACAACCACATGAGCATCCACCTTACTGAAACCACATAGCAACGCCCTATTAACCACCTCCCACATCACCCTAGCAACCACACAGAAGGCAAGGCAAGTGTATTTGTAAGGCACATTTCATACACAATAGTAATTAAAAGTGCTTTACACAGTCAAGTTCAAGTTTGAAATCATTTAAAATAACATACAAATGAACATAGAAATGAACAAAGAAAAAGAATAGAAATCAATGTTTATTTAAAACTGGATTAAAATGAATAATTAGGCTGAGCAACTCGAAGTAACATGCTAAAAACACTGTCTACACTGGACGCGAGTGGCACGACAAAAGACAACAGAACCCATTAAAATCAGCGATACTGTCTACACTGGATGCGACGCGACAATTTGTTTGTGTGTGTGACGTGAAAGACAAGTATGGTAACCCATACATTTTTGCTGTGGCACCCAGGGAGCGATTGGAGGTTAGGTGCCTTGATCAAGGGCAACTCAGTAATTTCTAAAGGTATTGAGAATCAAACCCACAACCCTTTGGTTACTAGTCTGACTCTAACCATTAGGCCACGACTGCCCCATTCCCTGACAGTAAACTGATGCCCCGTTCTATTTCAACACCACATGTCTACGCTACTTCTGACATGAAGGTCAAATGGATTGGCAATGGTCAGACAATGGAGTCCAGTGTAGACACAGTGTCAGAACACCTTACCACACAGCAAAAGCTACCCATAACACTAGGGGCCAGATTTACTAAACAGGGCAAATTAGCATGAGAGCACAATCCCATAAAAGCGCAGATGGGAGTGGAATTTGTACGTAAAACAGACCATCCTGAAAACTCTCCTCCGGATTCACAAACGCTTCGTAAACATCAGATTTGATAGTTTAATGTGTGTGTGTGTTAATGAATTCCAATCATTCATAAATAGTATTTGTCCCGCCCCTCCTCCACTGTGATTGGACGGCTGGGTAAAAAGTGACAGTGACGAGCGCTGTGTTTTACCCAAAGTTGAACAGTTAAAAAAAAAAAGACAAGACGGGGCAAATTAACTTGTGAAATATTATTATGGTACATAATGCATCAAAATGCAGTGTCATCAGTTTGCCTAAAAGAACACAGAACGTTTCAATGTTTTATGCACCATTTACATGTGGTAGGGAGCAGGTGTAAATTTCTTTCGTACGAGCTAACATTTTGAAAATTAATCCGAAAGTTTACGTCAGAATGGCTTTATGAACGATTTACACAAAAATTAGTTCTGCTCGTGTTTCATGAATGAGGCCCAGTGTGCGCAGTAAAGAACACAGATGCAGCCGGACCATTTCCATAATGACCAACGCAATCTACCAAGTGCTTTTTTTCGACGTTAAATAATGGCACAAATACCAGTAAATTGACTAGCGCAAACCTTAGTAAATCACCTTGCGTGATTCATTTAAAAACCCTCCTCCCTTAAATTTTGCGTCTGAAAGGGAAACTCCTACAAATGCTTAATTTTTCACTTTTTTTGTCGTTTATAAATCCTGACAGTAGTTTTTTAATGGCTAATGAGAGTTTTTGCTGGTGCAAGCTGATAGTAAATCTGGCCCCAAGTGTGTTTTCTTTAGAGCATCTCTGCTGCCAAATACAGTATAAACCAGCATGAAGTCCATGTTGATCAAGGCTGGTTTATGCTGGTTAGAGCTGGTATAGTGCTGGTTTAGCTGGTGGACTAGCATAGTCATGCTGTTCTCAAGCAATACTGAGCTGGTGTAGCTGGTCCACCACCAGCACTCCCGCGTCCCATGCTGGAGATCAGCAACCAGCATCCCATGCTGATCCCAGCATGCTAAACATCCCGTATGCTGGTGACCAGCAATGTTAGATTTTTCAGCAGGGAAATTCAAATCCAGTTTGACATTATGATTACATTATCAGGATGGTGTCCGCCCTGCTGGCACGATGATGTCATCTCTGTGAGCCCCCGTGCTCTCCCTGTCTCTTTATCCGTCTCTCTCTTTCCGCTCTATTAATGACTGGGCGTGTGTGTATCTTGAAGGAGGGCTGCTTTACAGGGTGTGTGTGTGTTTGTATATATATGTGTCTGATTTGCTGGGCTGTTGTAGGACAGGAGGTGGTCTCCGCCTCTAGAGACTCCTAGAATCGTGAATGATGCAGCACTTGATAAACGGATTGGAGGTAAAGTGTTTCTTCTTTCCTTCTTCCATCTTCCGTCAGCTGTTTGTGGAATAACGGAGGAGGATCTCTGGGGAATTTGATTAGCAGTGACATTACTATAGATGGCCAGCGGTAATTGCTTTTACTAATGGATGTTGGTGTGTATTACTTTATAGCAGGGACATGTTAGCTGTAGACTGCTGGTAGTCATCAGGAGGTTTTGTTTGTAGGAACGGCGTAAGAAAATCAGCGGTGTTTGCAGCAAAATGTTTGGTCACATCTCTGGAAGTGGCCGTGACAGAATGTAGAGGTTTTTATGCCCCGGCTGCCTTTGTGGTCGCTGGCTGAATTTGTTTGTGTTATGCAGCTTATGTAAGTTATTTTTAGTTGTTGGAGAACAGCTGCAGACTGACAGAGCAGGAGCAGCACTGCTGTTATTTTCCTGGCTCAAAGTATAGCCTGCAGTTGTTTAATAGTTGGGTGCAATGTCAGTGTTAGCTTCGTTTGGAAATGTCCCTCTCAGGGCTGATCCGGTCAGTGTTGTCATGCACCTCATGGACTGAGATTAAAATAGGGTTTAAGGAAGCCATTTAATACACTTTCGAGGTTTTGAGAAAATATGTGTATCTCTGAAGAGGCCTTCCTCAGTGTTTATATCTTTATATCAGACAATCAGACTGTCCTGAACAGTAGGTGGCAGCAATCACATTGCTGTATAATTCAATACTTTGAACTGTGGGAGAGGAAGAAGAAAATTACAAGTTGAGAGCTGCACCGTTTCATGCTAATTGCCATTTTACCTAATTATTAAGTATCAACAGTATTTTTATTTAAAAGTTGTTTTTGCCTTTATTAGTATAAAGGATAGTGAGCAGGAAGCAAAGTGGGAGAGAAAGAGAGGGATGGGATGGGATGGAAAAGACCCATGAGCTGGGATTTGAACTCGTTTTGCGCACAAATGCGTTGTGTGTCAAGGTTTTTTGAAAGCGTGGGTATGTGTGTACACTTCAGCTATAGTTTATGGACAAAATTGTCCCTAGAAATGAACAAAAATATGACAAAAACATGCCTTTTGGGATCTTTTTGATTGGAAAAACAAATAAATAAATGTTGGGTTTTTGATCAGGGTTTGGGCTAATGTTAAGGCCCATTCACACCAATGATGTTTATTATAACAATAGCTATAACTATGTTATTGTAAATGTTCCACACAACTATAACGATAATGATGAGGAGGAACGATACCATTGGAATCACTTTCAGAACAACTTTTTCCAGCTTGATGAATGATAAAAATATTGACAGCCAACAAAGAAAAGAGCTCGAGCATTTAAAGCAACAGACAACAAAAAAAAGCAATACACTTATACTGTAATTAACAGAATGTCATTGTCTGTTGGTGTGGACACCACTGTTGTTGTTACATAAATATAATTGTTAATATGAACAAGGCTTTAGTTTGTAGTAAATGGATGATTTCTATCGGACCGTTCTTTAGACACATGCTTTCGACTAAAGTTTCGGTCACATTAGTGAAATTTCTCAGGCCAAAAAAGGTCAATTGTCCATTGTCAATAATGTATTAAGCCATGTGTGAAGCACAGGTCAGACAGAAGTCACTTTAAAAGCAAATAGCTTTCTGTTGGTCCGTGTGATGAACTTAAACCTGTTGCAAAATTTGCATGAAGAAATCTTTCGTCTCACACGAAATTCCAGAGTGTGTGGATTCCTATTGAAATGACTGGATTTTGCCTGCGAAAATTTGTAGAACAATGTGATTGCACTTTAAGTCTGGCTTTTCTTTAGCATGCAGCTTTTGCTGAAGTATTGTTCAGGTTTTATGCGCGCATGAAGCCTGTGTGCAGCAGGATGCTTGTATTGTTTTTTTGTGGGAGTTAGACAACAGACTGTTATGAATTGGTTTGAAGTTTTGAAATTGCTATAAGACTGTCATGTGTATTACTGAATAAGTCCTTATTAAATATAGATAAGATCAAAATGTCTGAACATGCACACAGCTCTGTTTCTATGCACCCTTTATGGTGATGAGATTTTATAGGGTATCTTGAAATTATGTATGGATTAACTCTTAATGCTTGTTTGAAAAGACAACATTATAGAGCTGCAGTACTTTGTATAAATAAATGTTAAAAAACCCTCTTTGTTTTTGTGCAGGTGGATAAGCAGAAGCAGAGTAAGGATTCTGTGTACTTCAGAGATGGCGTACGGAGGATCGATTTCGTTCTGTCTTACATCGATGACAAGGATGGAGAAAAGAAACAGGTTTGTTATCCACTCTGTTATTTATTCATATAATAACATTTGGCTTCCTTCTGTGAACTGAGATAACTGGGGGGGAGGGAGATCATTTGCATAAATTGCTAACTTGTAAACTGAATAGTCATCCTACAAAACAATGACTCGTCCTACGTGTTTTTTAGTAAATGTAACTATGGGTCAAGTGTGGTTTAATCTCAGTATAGATCTGTTTGAGGTCTGTCTGACTGTACATCTCTTCACACTGCCGATAACATTTCCCATTCATTCCTATGGGGGTCAAATTGACCCGCGAGGGAAGGATTTGTTACTATTTTTATTACACCCACATAAACTCCTCGAATCCAGTCAAATTTGTTTTTGTGTATTCCAAGTTCAAGTGCGCCCAAAGTCCTAAGGTCTTGGACCAATTCGATGAACACTCAAGTTTTAAAAATGAAAAGAAATCGACTTTCGGGTCAAAATGACCCGAGGAGATGATAAGTGTCTTAAGAAACATAGTCATGAAAGTGTCCTCTCTTTTAAGTATACGTAAGTGGCCTTTTATTTCATTGATATTATATTGTCTGCAAATACATTTTTTTAAAATACACTTTTAAGATATGAAGTGTACTACAAGTGCACATTCAATACAATTAAAGGATTAGTTCACTTTTAAATGAAAATTACACCAAGGTTTACTCACCCTGACGCATCCAAGCTTTATAATAGCAGTGAACAGGACCAACGAGTATGAAACTGAAGAAAGCGCATTCATCCATCATAAACATACTCTACACGGCTCCGGGGGTTTAATAAAGGCCTTCTAAAGCGAAGTGATGCGTTTGTGTAAGAAAAATATCCATATTTAACAAGTTATAAAGTAAAATATCTAGCTTCCGCCAGACCGCCTTACGTATTCAATCGCGTCAGTTACGCTTTTTTCGTAAATTTAATACGGAAGGCGCAGGATGTAGCATAAGCGTTTTGAACTGCAAGACACGTTACACTTTCTTCCTAAGTAGAATACGGAAGGCAGTCTGGTGGAAGCTAGATATTTTACTTAATAACTTGTTAAATATGGATATTTTTCTTACACAAATGCATTGCTTAGCTACTCATTGGTCTCATTTACTGCCATTATAAAGCTCGGATGCATCAGGATATTTATTAATATAACTCCGATTGTGTTCATCAGAAAGAAGAAAGTCATATACACCTAGGATGGCTTGAGGGTGAGTAAAGCTTGGGGTCATTTTCGTTTGAAAGGGAACTAATCCTTTAAGGGCATAAACAGTGCTTTTACACAGAATTTTAATGCACACAGCAATCACAATTGTGGGAAATTATGTATCACATACTCAAAATAATAATTTGTTACATTTATATAGCGCTTTTCTCTGCACTCAAAGTGCTTTTACATATGGAAGGGGGGAATCTCCCCAACCACCTCCAATGTGCAGCATCCACCTGGATGATGCGACGGCAGCCATATTGTGCCAGAACGCCCACCACACATCAGCTTATTGGTGGAGAGGAGATGGAGTGATGAAGCCAAATTAGTATATATATGATTAGGAGGCCATGATGGACAGAGACCAATGGACAATTTTGGCCAGCAAGCTAGGGTTACATCCCTACTCTTTTTTTTTGAAGGACATCCTTGAGTTTTTTTATGACCACAGTGAGTCAGGACCTCGGTTTAACGTCTCATCCGAAGGATAGTGCTTTTTTGACCATATAGTGTCCCCGTCACTATACTGGGGCGTTAGGACCCACACAGACCATAGGGTGAGCAGCGCCCCCTGCTGGCCTCACTAACACCTCTTCCAGCAGCAACCTAGTTTTCCCAGGTGGTCTCCCATCAAGGTACTGACCAGGCTCAATCCTGCTTGGCTTCAGTGGGCATCCAGTCTTGAGCTGCAGGGTGATATGGCTGCTGGCTATCAAAAAGTTGTATTTTGATTTTCATGCACAGCTAGCAGGGGGAAAAAACGCAGTAGGTAGACTAAGTACAGTGAAATATTAGTCAGAAATACAAAATTCTATCCACCACAATATCAGTAATAAAAAAACATTAATTTTATTTGTTACAATCACACACTTAAAGGAACACTCCACTTTTTTTGAAAATAGGCTCATTTTCCAACTCCCCTAGAGTTAAACAGTTGAGTTTTACCGTTTTCGAATCCATTCAGCCGATCTCCGGGTCTGGCGGTACCACTTTTAGCATAGCTTAGCATAGTTCATTGAATCTGATTAGACCGTTAGCATCTCGCTCAAAAATGACCAAAGAGTTTTGATATTTTTCCTATTTAAAATTTGACTCTTCTGTAGTTACATCGTGTACTAAGACTGAAACTATTGAAACTCTTTGGTCATTTTTTAACGAGATGCTAACGGTCTAATCAGATTCAATGAACTATGCTAAGCTATGCTAAAAGTGGTACCGCCAGACCCGGAGATCGGCTGAATGGATTCGAAAACGGTAAAACTCAACTGTTTAACTCTAGGGGAGTTGGAAAATGAGCCTATTTTCAAAAAAAGTTGAGTGTTCCTTTAAACAATGGTAAGAAGCTTTCAACTTTGGCCTCCAGATGGGCACTGTCCCCTCTGTAGCCCCCAAACTCCACCTGTGCTTTCAGCACTTACTTTGTGAAGTTTCACACCTCTGTGTATGAGCGTCAGAGTCTTGTGTACTTCCACATTCTTCTTACTCATAAATTATGTGCTTTGCCAGGCCTGGGCAAGAACTCACACACACTTCACACACAAACAGCTATGCAGACAGAAATAATCTTGTCATAAATAGTTACCACAGACCCTTCTTGTTCTATGTATAGTACGTATTGCACCAAAAGCACAAATCTGTGATTGTCACATGTGTTATTGATCTTTCATGCAGGATCGAAGGAAGGTGTTTGAGGCTAACTTACAGAAAGCCGGACTTGACCTGGAGACTGAGGACAAATCTGTGAGTAAAACACTTGAAATCACTTAATCCACCAAAAAGCCCTATCAGGACATCGATATTAGTTCTCACTGTATCTCATAAATAAATATATTGATTCATGAGCACTAGATCATTATGCTTCAGCAATGTCTGATCGTAAGCAATATATTTCACTGTATTTGTTTAGCTGGGTGCAATCTAAAGGATTTTTTCATCAGATATCCATTAGAGGGCAGTGAGCTTCATGATGAAACACTTGCATTCAAGTTCTGTCGTCATTTACTCACCCTCAACTTCAAACCTGAGGACTTTCTTCTGCTCTACACGAGGAGATATTTTAGCAAAGAATTGGGATGGGGACATTTGAGTTTTGAACCACAGAAACAAAATAGTTCACCCATCTCCTGAAGCATGAAGGATTGTGCTGATGCAGTGTTCATTTTACCTGTTACTGTGCATTTAAAAGAAACCGTACTAGAAAGGGCATTGGTAAAAAGTCATAAACAAGTTCACATTTTCCTTACTGTATATGTCACATGTGTGTCTTTCCAGGAGTCGGAAGATGGAAAGACATACTTCCTGAAGATCCACGTGCCATGGGAAGTGCTGGCAACATATGCAGATGTTCTGAAAATCAAAGTGCCTTTTAAAGCCAATGATATTCCAGCTAAAAGAGAAGTGCCCATGAGCTGGCTCTTTACGCCCTACCGTCTGCCTGATCATGTGATGCATCCTGATCCGGATTACTTCACCTACACGTTTGACAAGAGCAAGATTGACTTCTTCCTCATCGAGGATAAAGAAACCTTCTTTCCTCCGTCCACGCGGAACAGAATTGTAAGATTAGTCATTAGAAATGCCAAATTTTATATATATATATAGTTTTACCATCACATATATAATTAATAGATTACACAGGAATATTATACATTACATATGTATAAACGTATTACATTTTATAATATTAAACAACCTCCACTACAGCATAGCCATACTAAACTCCAAACTTCTAAAGCAGAAATTAGACATAGCTTTTGCAAAAAAAACTGCCCTGTTACCGAAGGATTGGCTTCTTTTCTTCTCCACGTAGGTATATTACCTCCTTTCCCGAATTCCGTACAGTAAAGAAGACAAGGATAAGAAGGGCATCAAGAGGCTGCTGAACAATGGGACCTACACAGCTGCCTTCCCTCTGCATGACGTAGGTCTTTTACATGGGAAGATTTGGACTCAATGCCATCAAACCTATTGAGCAGATGTTTCTCTGGAGACTTGGAATAGTGTCAATGATTCAAAAAGTTTTGCTCCATGGAAAAACAATAACGCTATTGTGTGTTTTTGTAGTGTAGGTACTGGACCCGGTCTCGTGATGCTAACTGTGAGAGCGAACGCTACTCCCTGTATAAACACTGGGCCCGTTTCAGCCGCTTTTACAAGGAGCAGCCGCTCAACCTCATTCGGTGAGACCATCCACCGCCTGGGTTTATATTTCCCTTCCTGTTTTCAAAATGGGCTCAGAAAAACAGCAAAAAAATTCCAGTCTTTTGACATATTTATGTATATGGTCTCAAATGTACTTAAAGGCCGTTGTTTCTATTATTATTTATTTTTGTTTTTCAATCAAGAAGAAACTTCATCTCAAACAACCATTGTAGGCAATCAGATTACATTTTTTTTAAAAGGTTAAAATTCAATTTATGAATGTTTTTGTTGAAATACTTTCTCCTACCGCAGCTTACAAACAACTATATGTAAGACAACTATAATATAAAGGCTAATTCGAACAATAGTGTGAGTTTGGGGGCGGGACTACCTACTTTTTTGACCATTCTTACTGCAATTCAGTAGCAGTAGTGTGCAGAAATTCACACAATGCAACAGCTAAAACAGTGAAAATCTAGTTAAAATCAAGAAACATTTTTACATGTTTTCCACTAAATGAACACAAGAAGAATGATATTTAAACATTTTCATTTATATGTACCAGTATAACATTACGAAGTGATAAATAGCCATGTATGTATGTACTAAAAATTATGAATTATGTTTAAATCTATTAAAACATCTTTCTTAACACTCTCATACTTACAAGCCAATGAAGAATCACATTATCTTGTGACATAGAGTGAACTTAACCCTTTTGTGCGTCAATTAAAAAAAGTTACACATAGGTCCATAGAGGAAAAAAAGGTCCATGTCAAAAAACTGTCAAAATAATTTGAAGCTTGGGAGCACAGACTCAAGTCTCATTTTAAAGTAGACCCTTGGCAGATTATTGTTGAAGTAAAAAAAGTTTAAAAAGTGAAAAAAACTTATAAAGTTATAGAGGTTTAAGTTTATGAAAATGATTTATGAACATTATTTTATATGAAACATATATTTTATGAAACATGTTGAACTCTAAAACTGCTAGAAAATCAAAGCCATAAATCTAAACAAATTTGAGGTTAACATCTCAAAAAATGAGCTTTCAGTAAGATTTTGTTTGGGCGCAGTACCAAATTTTCCTCATTAGATGCCAGCAAAACTCCACTCTGGTGCACAGTGGTTGGATTTGTGATTTGCATTAGAGTTTTTCTCTCTCAAATATTACAAGCACACACACACACACACACACATTTTTTTTTTATTACACACATACAAACCACACGCTGACATCCATACCAACACACACACACAATTATAGCTGCATAATTTATCCAATTGGCTCTATAATATGCATAAGCAGAAAACAGGAATAAAGTGAGAATTTGCTTTATGGGCCAAACCTGAGAGAATGGCACCATCTGGTAAAAATAGTAAAAATTTAAATTTTGAAGCCTTGCCAACAGAATGAAAGTCTGTTGAAAGTTATCAAAGATTGCATCATTTTATAGTTAAGTGGCCCTGGGATTTCAGTGGGGACATTTTTGACAAAAAAGGTCCTGAGTGGAACTATTTGGTATATTTTTTTTTTTTTAAAGAAAATGGGGGTGAAATAATAGTAAAATTCCAATAAAAATACACACCCGTGCCAAAAAGTTATGCAGTTGGCATTAACACAGGCAAAATGATAACAAAAAAACAAAACAAAGCTGAAAAAGACAAAAATGTCCACAAGGCCGCACAAGGACAAGCATATTAAACGCACTGCAGTATTTTTTTATCATCGCGTTTTATTGCTCAAACAGACTGATGCATATTTTGCACCATAGTTTTTGTTAAAGAAATAAACTCAATGTTCCTTTTCAAATAAACGTTCATTTTAATATAGAGAATGTTATACATGTTACTTTTGCTGACACCTTGAGAAAGTGGACAGACATTTTCAGTGAATAATTTACTTCTTGTACCAAAGGAAGTACTATGGAGAGAAGATCGGCATATACTTCGCTTGGCTGGGTTTCTACACAGAGATGCTGTCTTATGCTGCAGTTGTTGGTCTACTCTGCTTCATCTATGGTGTGGCCACCTTTGACAACAACGTCTGGAGGTGAGGATGAGACTAGAAAACTGAAAAGAGAAAACTGACCATAGAAGAAGACAGTTCATGGTAATGCCTGCTTTAGCGTCCCTTGTGGCAGTGCTGAGAGTGCAGTGCATTAGGAATCGCTCTGACACATTTCGGAAACACATAGACACAAGTTAAGTATAGTGAATATGAGTTTGGGTTCACAGAAACAAATTTTGTTTTTGTTTTTGTTGTTTTCTGTAGTCAAGAGATCTGTAATGACACCATTGGTGGGCAGATTGTCATGTGTCCTCTCTGTGATAAGAAATGTGGCTACTGGAAGCTCAGCACAACCTGTAGCTCTTCATGGGTGAGTAAAAAAGTTTATACGGTATAACTTTTTTTTTAAGGAACATGTTCTTTTTGCATATTTATTGATGAAAAAGTCATACCTTCTCCATCTAAATGCCTTTTAGCAATCGTATCTGTTTGACAACACAGCCACGGTGTTCTTTGCGATATTCATGGGAATATGGGGTGAGTAAAGAGCTTTTTTTTTTTTTTTCTTTGTAACTTTTGTGTGCTGGTTCTAGAATTGTATTTGTTATATGTGTCTGTATTTGTTACGTCAAACTATTGTCTGCACCTTCTTATCATACTTTTGTGCAGCTTGGGTGTCATTTGATCAGCCAATTAAAATAGGAATGGCCATAATTTAAGAGAATGCGTTAATGTTTAGATGTAGTTTTAATTATTATGATCATCATGAAAATGGCGACTAAGACTAAGGTTTATAAACAGGGTTGTCATGATTCCTTGATTAAATTCAAGTTCTCGATTTAAAAAAAAAAAAAACCCTGGCAAAATACCGAAAGTGGCGCATTCCAAGGACGAGAATCAATGAACCGCATTATTAGGCTGTTTTATAAGGCTGCACAATATTTTTAAACCATTTAAAAATCAAAGCATATTGCTATTGTGAAATCACAAAGTCTGCGATTCAATTAAACTGTTAGTGGTACACATACCTTTCAAAAGAGACCTTAGGAATGCTAAGGGGTTAAATAAGTATATGCTCCACGGGTTTCAGAGCGAAGCGAGACACTTTATACATGCGTGCAGGTTACGAGTTTCTTCCAGCGTCTTAGAGCAGCTCCGTTCACAGTAAATGCTGCTCCACATGAACTCAGTCTCTGCTTATGCTGTTTTTTTTGGGTTTCCAATAACGTGCATTTGGGAACGCGCTTTGTGTTTCATAGCGAAGTATTGTGCTGTTATCATTTACATGCGTGGAGCGCGTCTCAAACTCCATCTCTGCAAATGCTGTGAGTTTGGGATAACATTCATATGGGAACGCAACGTGCGCCATTTCACCAGATTTGTAACGTAAATCGTTTATAAATCTACGCCAACACAGGAGAATATCAATATGTATAAATATGCAAATTGTTGTTCATCGCAAATTCAAAACAAGTTTAAACCCTTGCATTTCTATCTTAAAGGGAACCCCTGGTGTTAAGACTTGTATGGCTTAATATAATGTAAACGATGTCTCTTACTGAAATATGTAGTAGAAAACCCATGAAAAATTTACGTTATTTAAAAAATGCATGACATATTTGGACCGATTTGGACAATGGGTGGCGCCATTTTGTTTAGGTGCACAGTGCGTTCTATGTCGATGACGTCAAATGGTTGCACTCACTGAGCTACTGACACTGTCCTATTGCTATTTTTACCGCAACACAACGCGGAATATAATATACAATGCCACATTGTGCAGCTTTTGGTTGTAATTTTCAGTCGATGAGCCACAAGAGAAGCTATGTAAGTCTTCACTGCTTTACTAGCGATAAGAGGAGAAAAGAATGGGAAGTTGTGCAGAATGTGGACGAATAAAACTTCCTAACTGCGTCTTTGTTCTCTTCACTTTAGCCCTGATGACTTTGATACTTTTTCATCTGTATGTTTTGGTGCAACGGTAATCTAGTAACGCATACAGGTCTTAATATCCGCGGAGTTCCTTTTAAAACCCGATCAGCCTTTTCAATTTGAGCCAGTGCGCAAAATTAGTGAGGATGAAAACATCGAAGCTGTGCAATGTCTCTGTGGCTATTCGAACTACTGTTGTATGATTGACGTGTTAAAATCTTATGATCACTTGAATGCATACACACAGTTAAACATGCTGAGAAGATGTTTATGCGATCACAGCTATCTCGTGCATCACAGCGCACGCGAGCTTTGAGGCAGACTGTCTCAATCGAGATGTGTTATAGGCTTACCTTCGTCAGTCTCCACGACAGGCGCAGCATACACTTATATCCATCAGCAACTGTAGGCTCTTTCAGCTGTGGTCTACTAAAAGCCTCAAAGGCATCATGGCTAAAGTGAAGAGAACAAAAACGCGGATCTTTAGGAAGTTTTATTCATCCACATTCTTCACAACTTCCCATTCTTTTCTCCTCTTATCGCTAGTAAAGCAGTAAAACATCGCTTCTCTTGTGGGTCATCGCCTGAAAATTACAACCAAAAGCTGCACAGTGTGACATCATATATTATATTCCGCGTTGTGTTGCGTTAAAAATAGCAATAGGACAGTGTCAGTAGCTCAGTGAGTGCAACCAGTTGACGTCATCGACATAGAACGCACTGTGCACCTAAACAAAATGGCGCCGCCCATTGTCCAAATCGGTCCAAATATGTCATGGATTTTTTAAATAACAGAAATCGTTCATGGGTTTTCTACTACATATTTCAGTAAGAGACATCATTTACGTTATTTTAAGCCATACAAGTCTTAACACCAGGGGTTCCCTTTAAAGAAGTGGCTAAATATTAATAAATATTAAGTGGACATTTGAATTAAATGTTGTTTGGCCAATATTAAACAAGGATTTGATCATGCTGTAAAGTGTAACAACAATCACCAGGCCGTTGGCGCCCTCTGCAGGCATGTGTTATAATACATAATGTACATAAGTTTGATGTACAGTGTTGTTCAATAACAGCATATGATTACTTGCTTTTAATACTTTATTTGAACAAATTATTATTGTTATTATATATGTATTTTAAGTAATTTTAAAGGCTGTTGTTCACCTACACTACCAGTCAAAAGTTTGGAAACATTACTATTTTTAATGTTTAATGTTTAAAGTCTCTTATGGTCATTAAGGCTGCATTTATTTCATAATAAATACAGAAAAAACAATAATAATGTGAAATATTATTACAATTTAAAATTATGGTTTTCTATTTTAATATACTTTAAAATATAATTTATTTCTGTGATGCAAAGCTGAATTGTCAGCATCATTACTCCAATCTTCAGTGTCACATGATCCTTCAGAAATCATTGTAATATGCTGATTTATTATCAATGTTGAAAACAGTTGTGCTGCTTAATATTATTTTATAACCTGTGATACTTTTTCAGGATTCTTTGATGAATAAAAAATATCAGCATTTATTTAAAATCGAAATCTTTTGTAACAATATACACTACCGTTCAAAAGTTTGGGGTCAGTAATTTTTTTTCTTTCTTTTTTTTTTGAAAGAAATTAATACTTTTATTCAGCACGGATGTGTTAAATTGATAAAAAGTGATAGTAAAGATTTATATTGTTAGAAAAGATTTATATTTCGAATAAATGCTGTTTCTTTTAACCTTTTATTCATCAATAAATCCTGAAAAAAGTATCACAGGTTCCAAAAAAATATTAAGCAACACAACTGTTTTCAATATTGATAATAACTGAGTATCAAATCAGCATATTAGAATGATTGCTGAAGGATCATGTGACACTGAAGACTGGAGTAATGATGCTGAAAATTCAGCTTTGCATCACAGAAATAAATTAGATTTTAAAGTATATTAAAATAGAAAACCATAATTTTAAATTAAAATGTTTTTTCTGTATTTATTATGAAATAAATGCAGCCTTAATGACCATAAGAGACTTCGTTCAAAAACATTAAAAATAGTAATGTTTCCAAACTTTTGACTGGTAGTGTAGGTCTATTTTTATTACCATCTGATTACTCGATTGTCAAAATAATCAACCGATTACTCGATTACCAAAATAATTGTTAGTGACAGCCCTGTTTATAAATGTTTAACATTCTCTTTTACTCTAATGGTAATAGATGATTCTTGTACTTATACTAGGAAACATTTATTAAAATATTAATGAAGTTGTCAGTTATTCATTTGTTTTCGTTACATACAGTCCACATTTACAATAAACAATTGTATTTAGCATGTTTTGACATCTGGTTGCATAAAAACCATCAATGTTTACATATTTAGTACAGTTTCAGTGCGTAATGTGCAGTTCTTCATGAATGTAGATGAACAATGTCTTACAGTACATGAGTTTTAAGCTGTGATTTTTCTGTGGTGTCAGTGACTCTGTTCCTGGAGTTCTGGAAGCGGCGTCAGGCCCGACTGGAATACGAGTGGGATCTGGTTGACTTTGAGGAAGAGCAACAACAGCTGCAGCTTAGACCCGAGTACGAGATCAAGTGCACCAGTCGACGGGTCAACCCCATTACACAAGTAAGCATATATATCTTACCTTCTGTCCCAGAGATTTTATGTGATCAAATTTTGATCATGTAGAGCAGGGTTCTTCATTACTGGTCTTGGAGAGCCACTCACCTGCAGAGTTTATTTCCAGCTATACTCCAGTTCAACTGGCCATCATTTTCAGGTTAACCAAAAGACTTTGTTTAGTTAATTCAGGTGTGTTGGAACTAAACTCTAAAGGAAAACGGCTCTCCAGGACCATGAATGAGGAACCCTTGTATAAAGGAATTGCAAATTATTTTGATTCATTTAGCAGTGTGTTATGCTACTGATATTTTTTTCTTTATTCTACAGACAATTTATTGTTTTCTCATACTGTAAATGTTAATTGCAAGATTTTCTTGAATTTCACCATTTGCCCTGAATTTAAATGTTTGTCAAACTTATATTGCAGCTGTTCTTCATTGTTTTATCTCTTCTTTCAGCAGATTTTATATTGGCTAGTCATATTTTTCAACTGTACATAATGTAAACTCAGGCAAGTTAAAAAGGTTACTAGGCTAGTTAGAAAAGATTTAACTAGACTCAGTGAGATTGGTGAGTTGTAAGGTGGCTCATAGTAGACCCATTTAGTTAGGACAGATGCCATTTAACGTGAAGTGAAAATGAGACTGATGAATAGATCAGAGGCCCTGTTTGCACCTGGTATTAAGATGCGTTTCGGTTGATCAGATCACAAGTGGACGATGCTAAATACAGGTGTAAACGGGGTGTGAAACATTTTGAGCTTGTCCACTTCCGACCATTTCCAGAGGTAGTGGAAAACGCATTCAGCCGGATTGCTTTTGTTGTGTAGACTCTCATGTGGTCAAATGTGTTCGAACAGCCATAAAAGGCCACCTACTTTCCGCCTACTGACCTAATGCGTAAACACTATGGGAGGCGAGCTAGCCAGATGGGATTTAAACTTTGTCGGCTGAAGACCCAAGTTTGGTTTGAAGACGAAAAACGTACCAAGCACAACATTCTTTCACCATTCCTGATTTCTGGTCTTGCGGCTATCAGAGCAGAAAGGAAAGCTGATGCTCTCCTTGTTTTTCCATCGTCTCCAGTCACGTTCATATGTAAATTGCGCGAGCTTAGTTTGTCCGAGATCGACAGATCTGAAAAAACCCATACATTTACCCGCCCCTAGACCCTCCCCTCGAAGAAATAGGAAGAAGTGGTTGAAAGTGGACAAAACAGACGGAATAAAACACCAGGTGTAAACGGGAATGTGTCTTCCTTGTCTACCTTTGATCTGGTTGACCAAAACACATCTTAATACCAGGTGTAAACAGGGCCTGAAATGCATTTGGATTCAATTAGATTTCAAACCATATGAATATGGTTTGGATTGGGTTTGTAAAAATCTGCCATCTAATAATTTGTTACATGCACAGAAAATGGGCTAAATATGAGTCTTGTCATTTCTCAAACAGAAGGTGAGTTGGAAGTCAAGGTTAGTTTATCCACCAGCCAATTGAGAAACTAGATAATGTGCGTGTTTGTTTGGCTTTGCTCGTGTTGTATAGGAACAGGAGTGGGTTCTAGACCAGACACCAGCTGATAAAACAGGCAGGTTTATCCTGTGCTGGACCACTGTTGTCTTGTGGGTAAGGCAGGCACAGGACAAAAAGAGTTTGATGTGTGTTTGAGTGTGTGTATAGCATTAGCGACTTGCTCGCAGTGTGATCCCAGCTTTGAGAGACTGTAGTCGTAGAGTTGATCTGATTCTAGAGATCTCTTTAGAAACAGGAAGAGTCCTCGTAGACAGCAGTGCGGACACTGACGGCACTAGTACAGTGCTAGATTAGGACTCCTATCCCAGGTGTGTGGTGGTGGTTGCTCATGTTCCCTGCTTTGCTTGCTTGCTGTGTAGGAGTCGGAGCCTTATTTACCTCTAACAAGCAAGTGTGCTCGCTCAATGCTGTCTGGGGCCACCGTACTCTTCTGGGTAAGCATCAAAACAGTCTGCTACTTTTAGCAGACTAAGAATTCCATTTTTCATATTCATTTTCCTTATACAGTAAAGTACAAATTTTGTCACCTTTTTATATTAGCGCATAATGCCAGTAATGTACAAAAATACAGAGTGGGGTTCAAAAGTTGTAGACAACACTAGGCTTGCTGTGATAGTTGGTGTTACTGTTGTTACACGCCACAACACCGGTTACCTCACTTGCCCACCGCGCCCCCCACCATCCTTTTGATTTTTTTATAGTAATAAAAAAATCATTTAGTTCAGTTAGAACAAACACTGCAATTAAAAACTGAAAGCATCTGCTCAATTCAGCGTGGGCCAAACAAGAGTTGCAGCACAGATCATCTTGACTGACAAGACGATGGTGGAAGATTTGGTTTCAAAGCGAAATGTAAAAGCGTCTATTTAAGCAAGTTTGTCATTGTACTGTTTTGTTGTTGTGTTTTTCATTAAGAATAATAATGAACCCACCATTCAAGCAATTGCCGCCCCCGAATTGCCGCTAATTCGAAACACAGGCATTCACAATGGTGCATGTCCACTGGCATGAAGCGAGTGGAGCAAAGTCATCATTAAAGTTATCATTGTCATACCTTGTATGTTGTTGTTCCAGTCGTGACATTGCAGGAATAGAAACCGTTTCTAAATTATAATCCCGTCGCTCGTTGTGTATCGCTGTCATGGCTGTTTAGGACAAAAAGTCTGATTAGCATGGAACAGATACCCTTTATCGTGAGTCGTGGCATCTGTTGCATCTGGTCAGGACACTGTGATAAGCTGAACAAGAAATATGTGAGATTCTGCCAAACCAAATAAGAAATAAAACCCTTTACGCATTTTCACTAGTGGTCTCATATTTTTGAACCCCACTGAATATATTAGCTCTGTTTCAATACCTAGTGAGCTGTCTACATACAGCAGTTTAAGGCATCATGTACAAGGATGTTATTTAATACCAAAAAGTATCTATAAAAATAGTAATAGACTGTTTTCTCAATATTTGCATGTGCTATGTACTTTCATTGCTTATTAGAGTATTGTGTCATTAGCTTAGCGACATGCTAATATCAAAAGCAGTTGAAATCAATTGTGAATCAAATCTTCTGTAAACTGTGCATAAGGAGTGTATAATCTTGTGTATTAAATTATATATTGTATTATGCAGTGTTGAGGAAAGTTACTTTGAAAAGTAATACATGACAATATTGCGTTACTCTCTTAAGAAGTAACTTATCGCATTACTTTTTATGGAAAGTAATGCGTTACATTTTGCGTTACTATTTCTTACCTGGGCTGGGCTTGCTTGTTTGATAGTAACAAAAAAAAAAGTTTGGTTTTTGGCAAATGTAAAGGCCATTCTCACACCAAAAGCGAAATGACACGGGAAGAAAGTTCAACACTCTTACTTCAGCAATAAAAAAAGAAACACAAAAGTAATGTGTTACTTTACTAGTTACATGAAAAAAGTAATCTGATTACGTAACTCGCGTTATTTGTAATACGTTACCCCAACACTGGTATTATATTATTATATATATTGTATTTAATGTCTGCCTTTGTGCACTTAAGAGGTTCCACTGCCATTGGAACCAGCTGCCTATGTTGGTAGTAGATAGTAGTAGTTTTGAAACAGAGCTATTATATACAAATATTATATAGCAGATAATATCTGTGTTAGACTTAATATTGAATTTTAATAAGTCGCTGGACTGTATGGACACAGAATCACATATCAGTAAGTCAGTTAAATCAGTAAATCTGTTTGTTGTAGAGCATTTTGCCTGAAGATGCATGTTTTTACCAGCATGTAGCATTTTACTGTTTTGGTGTGTCCTAGTTCATAGTTTCCACAGTGATTAAACTTTTTTTTTTAACAATATTTTTGTATGAATAATTGAGTAGGATCTACTTATTGCAGTGTATGAGTTGTTTTGTGTGTGTGACGTTTACCTCTCTCACCCCAAAACCCAGATCTGTCTGATTATCGCCAGTATAATCGGTGTGATAGCGTACCGTCTGGCAGTTTTCGCGGCATTTGCCAGCATCATGAAAGACAGCCCAACCAATAAACTGGATGTGGTTGGAAGCCTTATCACACCCCAGTTTGCCACATCCGTCACTGCTTCCTGCATCAACTTTGTCATCATCATGATTCTGAACTTCCTGTATGAGCGCGTAGCCATTAAGATCACCGATATGGGTGAGTCTAAATATAGAGCTCTTTCTTAGCCTCATTATGCTGAGTAAAATTTTAAGTTATGTTGTAACTTTTTAATAAATACAATAAATAAATGTTATTTATTTTAATTTTGATTTTTTTTTTTTTTTTCAAAACTATTCTATTAATTTATTGTATTTATTTGTCACTGGCACCTTCCATTTTGTGAATAGATTGTTCTGATTTGTTCCAATCAATTCATAAAGTGTTCTAAATCATGTAATAGATAATAATAGAAACACATTGTACAATTATTAATGTATTTCCATAATATACAGATTTTTGTAGGTTTGCACACTGATTTTTATTCACTTATTGTCTACAGAGGTTCCTAAAACCCATGTGGAGTATGAGAACAAGCTAACAGTGAAGATGTTCCTCTTCCAGTTTGTCAACTACTATTCCTCCTGCTTCTACGTTGCCTTTTTCAAGGGCAAATTTGTGGGTTACCCTGGCAAATATGCCTACATGTTCGGCGAATGGAGTGGGTTGAGAAATGAAGAGGTAGACCTGAGATCCCACGAGAATGATTTTCCATGCCACTTTAACTTTTTAAAATGTTGTTTTGCATGTATTATTGTCTGTGGAACTAATTTAAATGAATTAAATATAGAGTTAAAGCACAATCAAATGCATATTATTTTATAAAATTATAGTTAATGAATTATTAGTAGATTCATTTGAAGTAATCATTTATTTATGATGATCATAATTGTCTTTTCAGTGCGAGCCAGGCGGCTGTTTGATTGAGTTAACCACTCAGTTAGTGATAGTGATGGTGGGTAAACAGGTTTGGGGGAACATACAGGAAGCGCTCGTCCCGTAAGTCCCCATGACATCATAATCACACAAATAACCATCATTATCTGTTGCATGACCAGGGTATATACCTAAAGTAATACTTAATTTCATGACAGTAAGTAGAGTACAATAATTTTGATCCACTTAATGTGGCCGCTGTGAGTTTCTATGCAGTTTATTATATTTATTAGTGTTAATTATTTATTTATTGATAGTGGGCGGCATTTTATATATTTCTATATCTTTATGTTTGTGTATGTAGCTGGTTGCGTAACTGGTGGGTGAGCAGAAGTGCTCGGAATCATCCGGAGAGTCTGTACAGTCGCTGGGAGCAGGATCATGACCTCCAGAGCTTCAGTCAGCTTGGCCTCTTCTACGAGTACCTGGAGATGGGTGAGTGGATGGAGATATACTGTATATATATACAGTGCACAGCATAAATGAGTACACCCCCTCTGAAACTTCTGAAAGGCAGCAATTACTCAATTACTTAGAAGACATGTTAGGGTTCTTTAGAGATAAGGGGCCCTATTTTAACGATCTAAGCGCATAGTCTAAAGCGCACATTGCAAGTGCACTTAGGGCGTGTCCGAATCCACTTTTGCTAGTTTAAGGACGGGAAAAATGTTCGGTGCGCCCGGCGCATTGTCTGAAAGGGTTGTCCCTATTCTCTTAACGAGTAATGGGTGTGTTTTGGGCATAACGCGCAATAAACCAACCAGAGTCTCGTCTCACATTCCCTTTAAAAGCCAGTTGCGCTCGCGCCATGGCGTATTCGCCATTTACAAGGCGGAATTTTCAAGCGGGAAAACTGAACGCGTCTATAGTGAGGAAACGGATCTGCTCGTGCGCGAGGTTAAAGCATGAGCAGACCATCTACGGGACAAGCCGGATTCCACCAAAGCATTTTTATCTTTATGCATACAATAATAATCTTTTACATTGTAATCGTTTTATTTTTAATTTGGCATGTTTTTTGTGCTGCTGCGCTTCCCTGTGTGTGTAATAAGCAGAATGTACGTGCGTTGTGCACCCGCATATATAGGTGCATATTACTAACGCGCTGTTTAAATAACAAAACAAATATTGCGGCATTGACTTTAGACCAGGTTTCAGTTGGTCAATGGCGCAGTCTGTTTCAGTTGCCTCAAAATAGCAACACGCCAACAACGCGCCTGAACACACCTCGTTTTCAGACCAGCACGCCCATGGGCGCACAAATGGGCGCAAATGCATTTGCTATTTAAACAACGTGGAGCAGGACGTGAAAATGATAACTGCGCCGGGCTGAAACTAGCAAAAAACACTTGCGTCGCGCCTGGCACCGCATAGCGCCGAGTGTATGATAGGGCCCATAATGTTCCAGCAAGTCTGCTTAATCAATTACCAAAGAAGCATGCCAAAATTATTCAGGAAAATAAAATTTTCTTATTAAGGTGATAAAATGTTGTGTAGCAAAAATGAGTGCACCCTCCTAAAAGTACTAAATAAAGCAAACATTTTCTGGTGAAGAGAAGTAATTTCTTGACAATTAAAAGTGTTATATAGCACACTGAATCATTCTCAGACTTAATGCTGACAACAATGGAACCACTTGGGAGAGAACTGTCAGGAGACTTATTTCCTAGCACAAAAGAGGACAGTGGTACAAGAGGATTACCAAATCATTGTTTTAAGTGTGAAAATATAGCAAAAGTAGCACAGAAATTCAAAAACAATGGACTTGTGACAAGGCCCCTGAAATAATCAGGCCTTCATTTTAAGCTTTCATTTAGTGATGAGGGATTTTTTTGCTAGACAAAGAGTAGGAGGAATACCAAGCGAGTGTCTCAGAGCCAGCAAAAGCTATGAAAAGAGTGACTGTTTATCTCACAGAGTAAGATGCAGCCTGCAGAAATGACAGTCAGTTAGCCATTTCCAAAGCCCATATTTACAAAATATAGATTCTGGGAATCAATACTCTGGTCTCATGAGACCAAATCAATCATTTTGGATCTAACAGCATCCAAAATGTTATGGTGTTACTAGAGGAGGAGTACAGTGAGAAGTGCCTGGTTCCCACAGTAAAGTTCAGTGGTAGTAAAAGCTCTTATATAGGGATGTATGAGTGCTAAAGGTGTGAGGGAGTTGTGCTTTATCAATGCTGTCATGAATTCCCACACCACTGTGTAATTTAATACACAAACTTGAAACAGAAGATGTTACCCTTTCCTCATTCCCTGCACTGTTGGGCATTTTACCAACATGACAATGAGGAAATGCATTCTCCCAAGGTGAAAAACCTTCTGTGGACATGTATTGCACTCAATCTTAACACTCTTGAGCACCTGTGGGGGATTCTGTAAAGACGAGTTGAGCAACACTCCCCATTAAAGATCAGGGCATTTAAGGAGCTCATCATCAAGGAGTTAAACAGGACAGATGTGACAAGTTGACATATATTTTTCATTTTTCATTATGTATATGTTTAATACATTTTAGTTTTGCCATCTTTCCATGAATTGTATTAGTGATCATAAAGAAAATACATCTTTTGTATTTGTTCAGAGGGGGTGTACTCATTTATGCTGTGCACTGTATATATTAGGGGTAACGGTACACAAACATGACAGTACCTCGGTATTGAAGTCACGGTTTGGTACAGCAGGGGGTGAAAACTAAACATAAAATTGCTTATTTATTCTTCTTTTATATTAAACAGTGGTTTATTGAACAAATTGTGTGTCTCTCTGTTTAAATAAATTCAGTTATTAACATTTTCTTAAGGATAAAAAAAATCTATCTCAGCTAATGCTGTAAACTATATACAGGGAGCCCTTTCTTACACATTACTATAATATTAAAGGTTACAATTAACAACAGAGCCCAAACTAATAAATTCAATTGCTGTTTATTTTTAGATATAATAATCAAAACTCAAATACAAAAATTGTAAATTGCACATAAGACAGGTTTTGCATTAACTTCTAAATCTAATTATAAAATTATTTTTCTACTCCAATTCATTTTTGAAATATAATCATTTACACAGTTACTGTCATAACTTGTTTTCATGACTAATTTATTTAAACATATATTAAATAAGTAAGATATTACTAACAGGTAAAGTAAATATAATGAATATATAAGCTAACATAGTGCATATATTTAGTGAAATGCTCCATATAGAGTTCATTTCTCTAGTGAACTAACATGCTGTGGACACTGAATGACTTGCCTGAGGTAAATGTAATGCTAAGGGAGCTATTATTCTCAAGCTGTTTTATTGATGTCTTTCTGCAGTTGAAACACTGGTTGAGAGATTACACGTAAACATTTCTATGCATAGATTGTCTGTTCTTCTTTTACTGCCCTTTTTACTGTTGTGGCAGTTAGCAAACAGCGTTGCATTACCACACGGATTGGATTGCAGTGTGGATCGCCTGTGACCAACTGTATTTGTCGTCTGACTGTATGCACTGTACCATGACGTACCGTTACATGTCTAATATATGTTTGTATGTATGTATCTGTGTGTGTGTGTGTGTGTATGTGTATATATATATATATATATATATATATATATATAATGGTCTTTTAATGGTCTTAACCATTTTAATCACAAATCACTGGTCAGGAAATTAGCTCATTTACTGTAGATAAAGTAACTTAGCATGGAATAGCCTTCCCCAACTTGCATACAGCTTTTTAAAGGAAGAGGAGTCAGTGTTGTTCCACTCGATGTTGATGGCTTCAAGCAGTTCATGAGAGATTGAAAAATGTCTCCCAGTTTGTTTGAGTTTAATGTGGGACCAAATATTCATTATAGGGTTCAAATCTGGACTTGAGACATGAGCCTGATGGACTGGTTCTCAAACCACTTCTTGGTTGTCTTTGCAGTTTGGGCAGGAGCATTGTCTTACATCTGATAATTCCTCTTTAGATAACAACTTTTCATTTGTGGGAAGCAAGCCATCCCCATGCAACTTGTGTCTTACTGTGATTCATCACTCCACACACAATTTCCCATATTCTGCCAAAAACTTCATTCTGTCTTTAATGTTTTTCTTGAGACAGCAGTGGCTTTTTAAAGGGGACCTATTATGCAAAATTCACTTTTGCATGGTGTTTGGACATAAATGTGTGTTGACAGTGTGTGTACACAACCACCCTATAATGATAACAATCCAACCACTCCTTTTTTTTTTAATCCCTATAAATTATAAGCAGTGTCTCAGAACAAGCAGTTTCCAGATGACGTCACATTAGCCACAGGCCCCGCCCACGAATGTTGACAGACACTGCCGTTTTAACATAGAACCACCCTGAGCGAGTTCACAGCCAGTTGTACAGTCCGCCATTGCTGCACTGACGAGAATGTCTCCCAAGCGTTTTAGGTGTTCTGTAGCTGGATGGATTAATCCACATAGCTCTCTCCATTTACTCACTAAATCTGAGCTGCTGAAGACGAGGTGGATTAATTTTGTTTTCAAAGAAAATGCTCCCTCAACTCTACCGAAATTCGGTTATGTCTGCGGGAATCATTTCACACTTCTTTGTGAACGAATGTCAATACAAAGGGACAATACAAAACAGAGATTGTGCTAAAAATTTGTTACTCAACGATAGATCAGTAAACCGTTCGTGATCCAGGTACAGCCTCCAGAGTGATACTGGATACGGCAGTACTTGCACTGTGTTTTATTAAGCTCTCACAGAGATTTTCTAGAGTGAAAACGGACGCTTCATCTTTTGTGTGAAGTACAATAAACATTGTAAAACTCATCTGTAAAGTTTTGGCCATCATTCGGACGGGGTCCGGTACAACAGGCTTGCACTGATATAGTGGAAGAAGACAATATAAGTTATAACCGTAATTGAACTAAACTATACCTGTTCTATCTCCATGCAGCATATATTCGCAGTTTCTGACATTATAGCACGTCCTGACAGACTCCTTGCACTGGAGAATGAGCTCCTGAAGCTCCCCCCTCTTAGGCCGAGCGCAGCAGCTCATTTGCGTTTAAAGGTCACACACTGAAACGGCACGTTTTTGCTCACCCCCAAAAAGTGGCAATTTTAACATGCTATAAAAAATTATCTGTGGGGTATTTTGAGCTAAAACTTCACATACACACTCTGGGGACATCAGAGACTTATTTTACATCTTGTAAAATGGGGCATAATAGGTCCCCTTTAAGAGGTGCATTTGCTTAAATTTTGCTTATTTCCTGACCAATAATTTGTGGATAAGACAATTAAAAGCTTAGTGTTTAGCTATTTTGGGCTTGGCCCATTTTTTTTTTTTTTTTTTTTCCCCAGAAATATTTAAGTATATTTAAAAAATACAAGCAATATATGACCTTAAATTATTACATAGCTCTTTAGAATACTTGCTTTTGTTCTTTCTTTGTGTGGTCTCTACAAGAATGCTAATGAAATAATTTCAACTCAAATCAATATGTCATGCCCATGTATTTACTTTTTAATTTCATACATTGCTGTATAATGAGCAGGCTTTGCACTGGGGTTGTTTTGCATTAAAAACCATCTGACTGTACAAAATCTTTACGTATCTTCCTTTAAGGGCTTTTCTTTAGATTTTAATCTGTCACCCTAATTGAGATCCTTGTTGTTTTTGTGCCAAATAAATAACTTTTATGTAAATCTGTTATGATCTGTTAGCTATAGACCTATTGGCCATATTGAATTTCACATAGATGAAAATGAGGCTGTGAGGAATGGACTTTACAGTGGTATGCACTGGTCTTAGTTTTCAAAACTCACAATTTTGAAGTTTTATGAAGTTTTTTGTCTACTGAAAGTTTTTAGGAAAGATTCAATCCATTGAACACACTGTACTTCTGTCCCTCACAGCCTCACTTTCATTCCTGTCAAACATTAAATATGGTGCTTCCTGACTAAGGACTATCATTTAAAAAATATTAGTTTTGCAATTCCTTTAGTGTAGCTAAAAGTGTATTTTTTGAAGCTTAACTAAATTTAATTATGAACTGCTTGTAACTTGACTAGAGTTTCAAAGTAGCTTCACTAACACTGATTTACTTGCAACTTCTATATGAACAAGCTTTCAAGCTGCAATGACTCAGTTTTACAGACAGATGGCGCTGTAGCTTATCTTTGTGTGGTGTAGCACATCATCTCATCTTTGTTTTGCAGTTGTTCAGTTTGGCTTCATCACCCTGTTTGTGGCCTCGTTCCCGCTGGCTCCTCTGCTGGCTTTGATGAATAATATCTTGGAAGTGCGAGTGGATGCCTGGAAATTCACTACCCAGTTCCGCAGGCCCGTGGCAGCCAAAGCGCACAGCATTGGTGCATGGGAGGAGATCCTCAACATGATCGCTGTTTTCTCAGTGGTCACCAATGTGAGTCTGTACCAGATTCTGGTTCCGATTCTGATTCCACTTAACACCTGAAGAAAACAGTTAAACATGCACTCAAAAAAATTATACATTGGATTTACTTAACTTTTTTAAGTTTCCACGTAACTGGGTTATGTTGCATTTAATTAACATTGTTTATTTCAGTAAACTTAAGTTTATTACATGAGGTGATTTCAATGCCATTTAGTTGAATCAGGTTAACATTCTTAATTTTGTCCAAAACTATTAAGTTCAATTATCCTAATATTAATATCAAACAAAAATTTAAAACAAGTAATCCAGTTAAATTGAACAGTTTTTACAACCTTTACAAATGTTGTCTAACAAGAAAACCTTTTACAAAATCTTTACTCTGTAATGACTCTCATTGTTAGATGTTATCCAGAAGACGGTTTTGCTACATCTATGGCATGCCTAAAGTAGTTGTTTTTTTATTATTAAAACAACGTTAATTGTTGTTAGCAGATCCTCACCCCAAGCACATGCTCTATACTTCACCACAATGGTAAACACTAACATACCAGAAACTGTTTTAAATATAAACATAAAAGAACATTAAACGTTAACAAGTCTCCCGATTTTTTTTCATCTTGATGAAAAAAATGCATTTTATTTCAACATTTACTCTCCCTATTCAGCCCTGTGCAAAGCATGATGGGAAGGGGAAATCCTGTTCCTAGTTTCTATAATGCTATTTTAACACAACTAAAATCATTTATGTACTCTCAACTCAAATGGATTAAGTCAAATGGTTGAAAAGAATCAACCATCAAACCAAAATGTGTTTGAATGAGAAACTTAATACAATAGTATTAAATGAAAATGATTTTTTTTTAAATAAAACTGAACAGTTTATTTAAAAAAGTTGAGTGTGAGGAAAATAATAAGTCAGGAATGGTTTTAACTACTGTGGACTTGTTTGAAGTATTTAAGCTCATGAGTCTTTTGGACTGATTCATTTAAAAGAATCAGCTAATAAGAATCATTGGTACACATGAAAGCTTGTTTCTGTGCAATAAGCTGTGAAAAACAACTTAGTGTGGTGCTTGCTATGTCTGACACAGAGCTGAAGCGCACGCACACAAAGCCGCCTCTCTCAGCATGCAATCGCGAATTCAGTTCTCTTTCACATCTTATTGCGCTTGAATGGTCTAATACACACACAATTATGCCAAAATACCTATCGTGTGGAGTATTCATGTAAACACAGTTGGTTATGTCCCAAGTGAAAGTAAACAGTTGCGTGTAAACTGGATGTGTATCAGTATAATGGATCCGTGCATTTGCTCTTGAAGTGACAGCAGCCTAATAATCTTCTCTGTGTTGTTAATGTTAATCAAACAACAAAAGACAGTGTAAGACCTAATGTCATTCATTTGTTTGACAGGCTTTCATTGTCTCATTCACTTCGGACATGATCCCTCGGCTGGTGTATCTGTATGTGTATCACCCGGGTACTGAGATGACTATGGACGGATACATCAGCAACAGCCTTTCAATCTTTAACATCTCTGAGATTCCACTTGCAAACCGTCCAGAGGATGGCGAGAACCCAGATTGGTTTGACAGCTCCAACATCACCACCTGCAGGTACTGTTGTGTATGTTTGTACTGTCTTTCTATAGATAGATTTATGGTAACACTGACAAATGTGTAATTAACATGAAGTCTGTTGATACTCTAGGTACCGCGACTACCGCCACCCTCCAGGACACGAGAAACAGTACAATCATACCATGCAGTTCTGGCACATTCTAGCTGCCAAATTGGCGTTTATCATCATTATGGAGGTATGGGCTCTTTAAATTCTTTTCATTCCCTTCTGAAAAAGAAGTACACTTTAGCATACTTTGAATTTTATGTAAAATAATATACTTTAAAAGAGAGTATTTAATTGCAAACTGAATGTAATGTTTTTGGACACTTGTTTACATGTTATTTGCAATTGAATTAAAATGTATTATAGTTTAAATTTAAAATAAATGCAATTAGTTGAACTTTAGAGTGCTCTTTTGACCCTTTTAAGTAGGACGCAAGTACATCTTTATTTGTAATTTCATAATTTCTTGTATTCAGGGCTTGAAATTAACGCCCACCAAATGCGGGTGTATTTCAGCAGTGGCGTGTAACAGTCACTCCTACTAGCCACTTTGGCGGGTTGAATTTTATATATAATATATACATTTTTCAGTTGTAGTCTTTTAAAAAGGCATCTGAAATAATAAACTAAGTGCAATGTAGTGTTGTCAAAAATATAGATTTTTCTGAAATATCTAAAAAGGTGCCAATTACTCATTTTCTGCAGAATATATATATATATATATATATATATATATACACATACACGATACCAGCTGCTCTTGCTCTCTCACCTCTCCGACAGCGAGTTGACAAACAAACCCGCCTCCCCTCACTCACTCGTTTCATTTGCTCTGGATGAATATTGTTGGCTTGAATTTCAGCGTGGGATTGCGCGTATTGCGCGTAATTTTACTTCCCGCAGATTTTGTGCTCACACCCAAAGTGCGCTCACATAAAGCTGCCTCTCAGTACTAAACTGAGTTCTTTTTATTGCGCTTAAACAGTCAAATATACACAAAATAATGTCAAAATGCCGGTCTTGGCGAGTATTCACGTAAACACAGTCAGTTATGTTTTAAGTGAACGTAAACAGTTGAGAAAGAAAATGCATGTGTAACAGTATAATGGATCCGTGCGTCAGGTCTTAAAGTGACAGCAGCCTAATATACCTGCTGCCAAATTATGAGATAATATAATATAGTAAGTAATAATTTGTTTTATTACAAAGTAAACTTGAAATGTCATGAAATTATCTACAAGTACAGATTTGAAGTACGCTACAAGTGCACAATCAGTACATTTGAACACTGGCGCACTTGTTCTGCTTTATTAATTCTGTTAATTTATCAGTTTATCTTACTTTGATTGACTTTTATAATATATTTATGTCATCAATACTATTTTTTTCTGTAATAATAATGCTCTTCTCTCCCAGCATGTGGTGTTTGTGGTGAAGTTCTTTGTGGCGTGGTTGATCCCCGACGTGCCATCAGAAGTGAAAGCTCGTGTAAAGCGTGAGCGCTACCTCATCCAGGAGTACCTGCACGACTATGAGCTGGAAAAGCTCAAAGTCCAGCTTAGCCAGAACGGCCAGAACATTGACCAGTGCACATGTCCGACCACAGCCTCCTCGCCTATGAACGTCGAGGTGGTATCAGACTGTCTGACCTAACACAGGCCTATCTGACCTCACTAGCACCTGAAAGCCAATGAGAAAGGCTTACACTAAGCCCATGTGACAAACCAGTCCTCTCTCTTTCAACACAAAATCGCCACTAGTTCCTAATATCTCATGTTTTTTGTGTTGGATAACCTTTTCACACCACATTCATTGTTTGGGGTATTCCTTGACAAATCACTCCCATATTATGTCTCCCTCACTGTCAGCCATGTGATGCCTACATAAAGGAAGCATCCAATAGATCTGAGTTTGTATGATAGAATAAGAGATTCAAAGTGAAAATCTTATAAATCTATTTATGTGCAGTAGACATAATCTAAAGCCAGCTTGCAGTTCAGCTGTAACTCATTTTCTGTCTATGCAGAATGACACTTGCACTTGTCAAGAACAATCAAGTCTTCTCTCTCCTTCCACGTCCTTGTTCTCTGTTGATGTTGCCAATGTCTTCTATAAGACACTACAAACATACAGTACAGGCTGTTTATGTTCTTTAAGAGGCACTGTGTGAAAATCAGGCAGCTGAAGCGTCAGTCAAAAATCGCCATAGTTAGAAATGTAAACCAGACATTTTCTTGACAGGTTTGTGTTTCATTCTGAATTACAGCAAGAATGTCTCCTTCACACAGCGTCAGAACACAAGTACTCAGCGACGATTAAGACGTTATTGTTTAGAATGCCTTTAAGCTACCAAAGATAAAATGCCTTAAAATCATAGTCATATGCATGGACATTTAAAATGAGACTTTAGTATCAAACACTTCTATTTACTTTATGTTCAGAATTCATGTAAAAAGAAATTCATAATATCTTAAAAAAGGGTTTTCAGGAAAATTGTAATTTTATGTAAGTTGTTTCTTATTATGTACTAGTGTTTTTGTTTTTTTAGTAAATTTAGTGTATTTTCTTTTATGATTAAAATTTAAGACAAAAACTGGCACTCAAATTTCATTTAGCAGTATTATTTCATAGATTGCAGCAGAACCAATACTCATATATATATATGCACACTACACAGTGCTGTTTGGATGATGGTGTTTAATTTTCACTCACGCTATTTATAAAGCAGTTGTCACTCTGTTCATATAAGATAATCTGCACTTTAAAGCTTTACGGTGATGCGCAGGAAATCTTCTCAAAGCCAAAGTTGCTCCTGTGATTTAAATGGCCATGTTAAAAAGCTAATATCTTTTTAATGTGACTTTGCTTTGTCCAAATATAAAATCCATGCTGAGTGATTGTACTTCCTTTCCAATTAATTTACTGTTTTGTCGAGGTCGGAGAAGGACAGTCACTTTGATTTTATGTTTTGCACAAAAAACTGTATTGAGAAGTAATTAATCTCAGTGTTAGGGAGCAATATGTGTGGACAGTTAAGAAACCTTGTGAATCTCCATAATTATGAAATGATCATTTGGCGTTGGAACTAAAAGCTTTCAGAAACTTCAAATCAAATGGTTGTAATGAGGACCATAAAGACTTGACACAATTTGACATGTATATATGCTAATGATGATGGAAAGTCGTAGCATGTGCATTTTGCTGTTATTTGTGACTTGGAATATTTAAGTTGGAAATTATGATATTTTTGTTTGAAAGTCTCTGGTTCTGTTATGAAGAATTTGATCATTGTTTTATCATTTGAAGAACTTATTCATGTGCCGTTTGAATATTTCACTGTTGATTTATGTAGTTAACTATGTGCAAGCTGTAAAGCTAAGTAAGATGAAAAGCCATTTATCATAAAACATCACCTGGACTTTTTTAGAGTTTCAGCTAGATGTTGAAGTTCTAGAGTGGTTCTTGGGTGATCAAAATGATCAACATTTAAAATGCCTTAACCTTTATCTGTTTTTCTTGATGATTACTGTTTTAAGTTGATTTTATGCATGTTATTTTGGAGGTGGGATATGAATCTGAGTGTTTTCTCTCTACTCTTCAAGCTAATGTACCAGGAAATGTACTCAATTTTTCATACTTTAAGCAAGCCAAATAAAATATTGAATCCATAAACTCAACTGTTGTACACATTGCTTTGACATCTCATGTCAAGCAAATTTTTGGGTTTTGAGAGAGTTTTTAAGTTTCAGCACCAGCTAAATTAAATTTCAAATATCCAGTTCAGTAGGATAAAGTTTGCTCCATAAAGCCCAGCAGTAAAGATTCTGATGGATCACCACTGCAGAGTTTAATACAAATAAGTACTGTACTACTGTGATTTGTGACACACACACACACACTTACTTACGTGTATATATACAGTGCTGTGAAAAAGTATCCGTGCCCTTCATGATCTTCTTTTTTTCATATGTCACACTTAAATGATTCAGATCATCAAACAACTTTTTAATATTACACCAAGATAACCAGAGTAAATACAAAAATGCAGCTGAAAAAAAGCTGTCCAAACCTACCTGGTCCTTGTGGAAAAAGTAATTACTCCCCAAACCTAATAACTGGTTGTGCCAACTAATTTCACTACCCACACCCAGGCCTGATTACTGTTAGACCTGTTGAATCATTTCAAAAATAGAACCTGTCTGACAAAGTCAGTGAAGCATGCTAAAAGATCTCAAAAAGCAACATATCATGCCGCAATCTAAAGAAATTCATGAACAAAATGAGAAACAAGTAATTGACATGTATCAGTCTGAAACGCAGTTACAAAAGCCATTTCTAAGGCTTTGAGACTCCAGCAAACCAAGCAGTAAAAGCCATTATCCACAAAATGGAGAAAACTTAGAACAGTGGTAAACCTTCCTACAGGAGTGGCCGGCCTACCAAAATTACTCCAAGAGTGCAACCACATCTCATCAAGGAGGTCATAAAAGAACCCAGAACAACATACTGCTGGCCTCACTTGAATGAACTTAATCAAACGCTGAACTGAGGCAACAATTATAAAGAGACTGGGAAAAACGGCATCCATGGGAGAGTCTGAAGTCCAAGGCGAAAGCCACTGCTGACCAAAAAACCCCACAAAGAGCTCGTCTCACTGATTTATGCCAAAAATACATCTGTGATTATCCTCAAGAGTTTTGGGCAAAAGATTCTGTGGACTGATTTTCTGAAGGATCATGTGACACTGAAGTGACCATTAGGGCAGTGCTACACATGGAAAGGTCTATGTGGTAGATCCAGCCTTGCTAGTCAGCCTACCAGCAGTAGAAGGCAGAGCGGGCTCTGCCAACAGAAAGACATGGCCTCCCTGACAGGGAAGCCGTACCATGGAGAAATACACATGTGGGATCACCGCAAAGGGAATCACAACGCATCGGCACCTTGTCTAGCACAAGAGGCTGACCTTCTGGGCATACACACGAAGTGCTAGACCTAGCGGTCTGACATCTCCACACTGCATATGACTGCCGAGGGTGCTGGAGGAGCTCCATGCAGGGTTCACCAAGTGGGGAACTCACCTGTGGAGCAGATAAGCGCTCATATCCCATCCTAGGAGGGGAATAGCGCTGCAAGCGAGACACCGAAGTGGGTTGCGACCGGCGCTGACCCATTGTGCTACTACTGGCTACTTGTGTTGAGTACACAGGGAGTACATGGCAGGCTCTACATGGAGACTGTAAGCTAACAAGTGTGTTAGGCGGCATAGGTGTCGCCCAGCCCGCAGCCCTACAAATGTCTGTCAGCAAGGCGCCGAGCACAAACACCCAGGGAGGAGGGCAACACTCTTAATGCACGAGTGAGTTCTCACCCCCAAGGGGGCATGATTGGTCTTGAGCTTGATACGCTGAAGACGTTATGGCATCCACAATCCAGTGGGCCGAACCTCTGCCAGGGTAGACAGCCTTTCCCTTTGCTGGCCTCCATAACAGACAAAGAGCTGGTCTGAGGTCCTGAAGCTCTGCGTGCAGTCCACATACAAGCGCAAGCAGTGCGAACGGGACAGAGTTAAGAGCAAAGGCTGGGTCTGCTCTCCTCCAAGGGCAGCGCTTGCACCACCTGGTCCCTTGAAAGGAGTAGTGGGAAACTTGGGCACATATCAGTCCTTCAGGAACCTGATGATCAGGTTGTACTTCCCGTTACAGACTTACCGTCTACTGCATCGTGATGTGTGCCAATAGCGGCAAAGTACACTTTCAGGGTGGAGAGGAAGACATGCCTTTGTTCGAACTCTTCTTTGCAGGAGAGGGAGAGCACAGTTCAAAGCATAGGCATGTTTTGTAGAAGGTGCTTTCACTGAAGTGATAGTGTCTACCACAGCTGGAGGTAGATCCTTTAAGTCCTCCGTCTCCCATTCAGAGATCACACATGGAGGTTCAAGAGGTCTGGACGCGGATGCCATTGGGTGCCCCGTCTCTGAGAAAGCAGGTCCTTCTCAGAAGAGATCCGCCAGGGAGGGGCTGTCGCAAGGATCATCAGTTCTGAAAACCAGGTATGGCGCAACCCTAGCAGGAGCTGCTCCTCGTCCTCCCTGACCTTACACGTTGTCTGTGCGAGCAGGCTCACTGGGGGAAATGCATACTTGCATGAGGCCCTGAGGCCAGCTGTGTGCCAGTGCATCCGTGCTGGAGGGTCCCCTGGTCAGGGATTAAAACAACTGGCAGTGGGACAGGGCCAGAGAGGCAAACAGGTCTACCTGTGTGGCTCCAAAGTGTCTCCAGATCAGCTGGACCACCTGGGGCTGGAGTCTCCAATCTCCCAGGAGTGTGGGCTGTCGTGAAAGCTCATGGCAAGCCGTACTGCTAGCAACTCAATTGCAACTCAAAGGCAATTGATGTGCCACTGCAGTTGAGGTCCTGCCCAGGAGCCCAAGGCTGCATGCCCGTTGCACATGGCACCCAAGCCGGTGGTGGAGGCTGTTGAGACAACAACATGCCTGGACACTTATTCTAGGGGAACTCCCACCCATAGAAAAGCCAGGTCTGACCACAGACTGAAGGTTTGGCGACAGGCGTGCCGCATTGTCATGCCCATCTCAGGACTCGGTCGTGTAGCAAGTGCTGAAGCGGTCTCATATGAAGCAACCCGAGCGGTGTGACTGCGGCTGCGGATGCCATATGCTCCAGGAGCCTCTGAAACAGCAGGGGGTGTGTGAGAAGGCATAGCATCCTCGAACCGCACCTTACTGCCTGCTGGCGACAAAAAACGGGGATGAGAGTAGCAAGGCACAGCGTCACACACTGTCATCCGTGCCCTCTTGGGATCTAGAGATAGAGGAAACTGCTCTTTTGCTGAAAATTTCGGTATCACATAAATTGGTGTGGTGCAGACATCATCTCCCGAAGAGCTGTTTCATCCATCTCTGGGTCGCCCGTGTCAGGGACGCCGCTTTGCCTGACACTTAGAGGGCCTGGCAGGGGCTGGGACAGGCTGCGACGCCTTCCTGTGGCCGGCTCCACACTGCGGCCTAGGTGGAGGCTGCTGGTGTGGCCGTGCGGGAGAGGAGGTGGAAGCTGCAGGGGGGTGCCCTTGGCAATGAGCAGACGGGGTGCTGCAGCCGGCGATGGGGTGGATGCAGCAGCAGGCCACTAGGGCAGGATGTGCTTAATAACCTCCATCTGCTTTTGGGCCACCGACAACTGCTGGCCAAAGTTCTCGACTGCGTCACCGAAGAGGCCGACCTGGGAGATGGGGAGCTCGGGTAGTGCACCAAAAAACATGTCTCCCAGGTTTAGCCAGAGATGGCGTTCCTGGATCACAAGTGTGGACATCATCTGCCCAAGGGATCACGCAGTGACTTTTGTCGCATGTCATAGACGGCTGAAGTTGATGATGAAGGAGAGATGAAGCGGATATAAAATGCAGCGTGAACTTTAATAAACTAAACAAAGTCAAATCCAAAACAAGAGAAATCCAAATAAACAATGAGTAGCAGAACAGTGTGCATAGAAAACACCAGACAATGAACTGAGAGAACTGAAGGCCTTAAATACACAAGATAAAAGAACTCAATATGAAACAGGTGTGAACTAATCATTGAAACAATGAATCACTGTGACAACAAAATGAAAACAGGAAGAAAACACAGGAAATGATGACACCAGAGTGTTGATGTGCAGAACACATTATTATTTTTTAGTCCATAACAGAAAAGATTATGCGTGTTTTAAAAAGATAGAAAAAAAAACATTACAG